>VSWD01000006.1:22867382-23220714 GCA_033119305.1 Pinctada imbricata
ATATGAGATATCGAAGCTACTTACTGTTAGGTGCTTATCTGACAGGCAAGTAGTAAAGAATTCTTCTGACAGACCTTATTGTCAACAAGTTTATAAGTACAACTCGTGACTTATGTGCAGGAATGTATTTCATATTTCACTATTTAAAATTTTACTATATAAAACGATATGGGAGTCTTACTCCCATATCGGGAGTCCGCTTCTTTTCATGTGGTGGAGGGTTTTGTTTGTTTGCTTTAGTTCCTGTTTTATCCTTATTTTGTATGCCTTCGGTTTGTGAATAATCGATTTTGTACTGTGCATTATCCATATTTGTCATTAGATACGCCATGGACACATTATCTCATAAATAAATGTTACCATCAGACTCGGTTTGATTAAATCCAGCCTCGTTATCAAGCATCTTCCTATAGAAGAAGGAAGGTAGTTTATTAATGATACGTTGCATGCAAGCAGGAGATGCTTACTCTTCCTGGGCACCTGGTCTAATTCCCATATCAGGAGTTCGATTCTTTTCATATGGTGGAGTTTTTTGTTTGTTTGATTTGGTTCCTGTTTTATCCTGATTTTGTATGCCTTCGGTTTATGATTTTCTGAATTATCGATTTTGCTCTGTATACAGGGATATGGTCATTATCCATATTTGTCACTCAAACACAAAATTCAAAATCAGATGTCTATTGCCATAATGTCTGACTGTTATAGGCATATACATGTTAACCCCACATTGTTGCAATTTAACCTCGAATTTATATCAAATCTACCCTCCAATGTCATAGACAACTAACCTCGCAATACTTCTTTTATTTTTACTTAATTTTAATTCATTACTTAAGATATCGACAGGTACAAATATAAAAAAAATATTTTAATTATTTTTCTTGTAAACATTATATTTTTTACAATATTATATCATTATAGTTTTTCCATAATTTTTAGAAAATGTCTTAAAACTTAGTCCTAAAGGTCAATGAATCCTACAACCATTTCCTATAAAGAGCTTCCCTGTATGTCTGTAATATTAACACAAAGAACCACTGATGATCGTTTACCTGAGACATGTATGTCTTCTTCATCGAATTTAGAAGTTTCTATCTTGAAAATTGCAGCAGAATTGGAACACTTCTTTTTACATGCTCTTTATCAAATGATTTCATCCTTTGTTTCCTTTCTTTGCAGTAACCTGTCGTAAGTATTTTCTTTTTTTTTTACAATTCACAAATTTGAAAACAAAGCAATGTAAATAATTATCATGTTATGACATAATTAATAAGCGTCAACAATCAGTTCAAGATGCATGGTGGTTACGACTTTTAAGATATTTTCATGATAAACAATCATTCAAAAATTGTGCAACACTATAACATCAAAAGCTAATTCATTAACTATTCTTAGAGTGCATGATAGGTTCGTTCAGTCATCGTCCTTTTTTTTCTCATATAGGGTACGGGATTTTTAATGATGCCAAATATCCTCTATTCTATAGATTAAACTGAAAGATGCTTCTATGACATGTTAACACTTTATATGAGACTCTACTTCGTGTAGTTCTCTCCAAATGTTTTCAGATTGCAAAGCTATACAAATTTTGCTTCCACTTTAGCATGTATATATAAATGTACCTAAAAAATTTTTTTCATAATGAAAATCATTCTTTCACAAATATTCCTTTCCATTTTCATGTATGATAATTATTACCAACAATGTTTTCAAAGACCAACAATTTTCTATCTTTGGAATGGCCTGTGCTGTCAAGAGTTCAAGTATGACTTATGATGTCCAAGATAAAATGGAAGCATTTTGAAACTGTTTCTAATACTTAAAATATCGAAACATGCATGAACAGTGTATTAAGCATTTTTGAAAAAAAAGAACTCGCGGTGGATCAATGTAACAAAATAAAAACATATCATACTTTCTGTTATCATGTTAACATACACTTTGCAAATGGTTCACTTTGTTAGCAATCCTTAATCCAAGTAACGTATTTAGATACATTGTACGTACATGTATATACATATATGATAAATGAATTTAAACAATATTAAGATGTTTGAAAGCAAAACATGCTTTCAAAAGTATGTTAAGAATATTATATTAGGCCTAGAATGAAATATGTTTTATGAAGGTTTTCAAGCAGACAAAAAATCCATATTTTTCACTGTTCTTAAAAAGATTGAATTTCTGTAGCTTTTACGACTACCACCATTACGACGTCAACATCAACGGTATCAACAGTCAGTACTGACACAACAACGGACAACTTAGCGTCGAGCACTACCAGTAAAATTTGATTGCATTTTCCATTTGATTGGTGATATTGCCAAACATAGAATTTGCTTAATTGTCAATATCTGCAGCAGCTTCCTGTCCTCTAGCCTTTCTTCTTTAAGGTCGACCATTTTTTATCCATTTGCTGTGATCAACTTTTCCCCCATCGAAATCGTCTTTTCGTGTTCTTCTTGAACTTCTTTCTAGGGAATTTCAATATCCATATTTATTAAACGTATTTTAAGTGATTGTGAAGGCTCTTCATTTGTTTGTCGAGATAGTCGATGTGCCCTTGCAATTTATGAACAGAAATGACTTGATGTAGGTCAACCATAAATACTCTTGAGCAAAATGTTATTCACTTTCCCTTCACTGCAAATTTCCAAGTTGCTTACAATTTTCAACCATGATGCGACGATAAGGTTATCTTAAATGATGCTATTGAATTTGAAGACGTTTAACATTTTAAAGTAATGAATAGTTTCCCTCTGGGAATTTTACGTACTGAACAAAATTCTTGACGTGGTTGATGCAGCTGATTGTTGTCGGTTCTAAACAGTGACTGTGAACACTATTTACGTTCCGCAATTAATGCCCCCCCCCCCTCACCAAACATTGATCGAGTTCTTTTTGTTCAAAGCCTTAGGTTATGTTCAAAGAAACATACAGCTAGCGTGAAGAATATAGGGAATAAAATTCTGAAACGTAATTTCCTGTTTCAACCTACCATGACCCTGAAAACCATTGATCTGCCAAAAATTATAAAAGTTACAATGTTCCATCTTTTTCCACGCACATATTACGTTAATTTATGTTCACAGTATATGTAATCAACTTCTGTCTGCATTCACATGTGTAATTTAACCAGTCACCTCTTGACAAAACGAGATTTGAATTTGCATATAATATATGTTTTCTGCATCTTCTGTTGATGTCTACTGCAATTATACATAACAAAGCTGTGTTGTTGGTTTTTTTTTTGTGTAATAAACATTTGCTTTTGGTGTCGATGTACACATGTAACACAGTTTGCCAATGGAACTGCACATTTTCATTTGTTGCTCTTTTTTGTACGCGCAAAATATCTAACCATGAACAAGTATCTAAGTATTATAATGTAGCTCACAACTACCGTAAAAATCACTCATTATGTACTTTATTCTGATATATATGCTGTCAACTAATTATGTTTATGTTTATTTTCTTAACAATTCGTAAATGTACTCACGCGTCGAATAATCATTCTCTACCCAGTTCTTTCAGCTCAAATTTGTATTACTCAATAAAATGACGTAGTATCTCTTCTTTCTATATTTTCTTTTCCGTGTATGTCTGTGTATCTTCGTTTAACACTCATAAATATTCAAATTAGCGACCATCTTTCAGAGTTGCACATTTAGATTCTTTACTCGACTCCTTCTTTTAGAAATCGTCTTTAAAGCAATGGATATTGTTTGCAAGGAGGATAGGCTTAATTTTCCTGAAAACCTAAAATTCCTTCTATTGTTAGAGTCTTCATGTAGGTGACTTTTACCTTGTTGTGCTGTTGTATCCCTAGTAACTGATGTTTGACCATCGATAAACAATTATTTTTGTTCATTCATTTTCAAAATTTATCCCTTGCGAGTAGATATTTGAAGTTATTCTTCAATGCTTCATTTTCATTTATAAGTTTTTGTGTCTGATCATTTCATTCATAAAGGAACATTGTTGTCCAAAGGAATATGCTCATTGCTTTATTCTGGTTTTCCCATAACTTTTACTCAAAATGAAGAAGCTTCCATTCACCTTAAGTTTATTTTCTTCGGATTTAGATCTTAATTCCAATTCCAAGGTTTATCCAGAATGTGTGCTATTTCGATTTCAAGTACATTGATGAGCCTTTGTATCATTTCAGCTTTCACTACGGACACGGATTCGAGTTCAAGCTCATCCAGCTTGGGGATTATCATTGGGATCGTCGTTGCACTGATATTGATAATAGCTATTATCATTATCATCATATGTGTTATCAAGAAGTTAAAAAGGAAAGCAAAAACACACAACGATGACGAAAAGAAGAAAAATCCTCCAGGTGAGTTTAATTTGATTCCCTTCCTCTTTGGTGTTGCTTTCCAAATTTTCATTAAGGAAAGATAAAACTATGCGTAAGAATAACACGGATCTTAAATCTTAAATCTAAAAGTATTTAATTATCAAATCCCCTATGTTCATGACAATGTTCTTCATTTCCATATTATCATGTCTTATACTGATTTAGTGTGGGATTTACCAAATCTTTCACATACACAGAATTTTCAAGTCACGACAGACAGGACATGTACATAAGAGATTGGGTTTTTATCTCTTATTTGCAATTCAAAAAAAATATTACTTAAAAGAACAATATCACAGTCAAATTTTGAAATTAAGATAATATATTAAGAACGACAGTTTATCAATATTAGATCCACTGGTTTAAAATTAAACATTATAATAATTTCTTGATGACAAATAATTCTAAAATTTTGGGACGAAATTACTTTAAAAAAGTTTACTGATATTATATTGTTCTGCAATAATGTATCTTCGGTTAAAATTAAGAAATTTCTTCGTTTCTTTTTTTTCTGAAACAGCCTCCTATTATGTAAATGGAAATGTGCCTCCGAGAAATAGTATGTACTTGTATACTTAATTATTTTTGGCTAATGAAGTATAGAAACTAATTAAAACAGAACCATCCACTTCTTGAAATGATTTTGAGTTTGAACTCAATGTTCAAATGTACTGTTTGTTTTCAAATCTGAATTTATTGATAGTTTTCTAATTTTGGTCTGAAATAGTGGAAACTAAATCAAAATGAGAAGTGATGAAATGAGTAAAGAAAACCTAAAAGATTCAATTAAAGAAGTGGGTAATTTCATTTCATACATGTCGTAGAATCAGTGTCCCTGTACAGCTAGTCCCTTTGTCTTAAAACTAGATATTTGCAATTATGTAATATATATATAGCTTGTCGCTTACATTACTGACATAAAATTTAATGTATTTATACCCTTTTTGAATTCTATTTTTAATATCTAAATCATATATTAATTAATATCACCGAAATCTTCAAGCATGCACACTCTACACAATATATCAAGTGTAGAAATATGTAAGCCGAGTCTTTAAATGTATAAAGTAGAAACTAAAACTAATGGAGGATAATTCGATATCAAATGAATAAAGCACCTTGTCAGTGTTTTGGCAATTGGTTCATCTAGACATACATAGATGTACATAAATATCTTTGTATATTGTGCCCAATGATGTTTGATATATTTTCATTTCTTTACGCTACTGAGTTGACCAAATAAGGAAAAAGCAATATAAAATTAAGGAAATCAACGAGTTGGTGATACTTTATGTGTAGTCATTTGCGTTTGATGTTTCTATGTGATTTGGCGTTCCTTGTACTTTGAAGTTTCTATGTGATTTGGCTTTCCTTGTACTTTGATGTTTCTATGTGATTTGGTCTTTTCCTTGGTCTTTTGTGTTTCATGTTTCTATGGTGTGTGTTGGTGTTTCTTGACCGTTTTTCGTCTCTTTCTCTTTGCATTGGTTGTTTTCGAGTTTTGTTGTGGGTGCTGCAGCCGTGTGTTGTTGGAGATCACCACCTTTCTTCTAGATAATTTTAGTTTCTCTTAATTATTTTGGCTTGAGGTACCAATGACGAGGGCTCATTATCCAAACCGCGTTTGTCTTTAGCATGAAAGTACGTGTTCCAAATTGAAGGTTGCTCTATAACAAGCAGCATAGCGTAGGCACCTTGATTTTTTTTACATACTGTAAACGTGGAAATTTTCGCATAGGGGCAATTTTCGCGTTTTTTTTTGCGAATAGAGGGATTTCGCGAAAATTTCCTCCACGCAAAAGTATCCCCATGGAATTCCTTCAGTGAGAAAAACATTTTTATTGCGAATATTTCCCCCACGCGAAAAGTCTTGATGTTATAAACATTATAAACGTGAAATTGTCTCTCCGCGAAAATAACTACGTTTACAGTACATTTATGACATAAGCTATCCTTGTACATAGAACAACCCTTTCCATTTGAATTTAGGCAGGTCACACCTTCTACGAGTCCGACCGTTCTAAATTTTGATTTGATGGAGATAAATGGCTGCGAATATCTTCTATGGTATTATAACACACCAAGGTTCTATCACGAGGTTCCTAAGATATTCTAATGGAACCAGATTTGTATCAAGGAATGCTTATCATACATAAACTAGGAAAATGCTATATAAAAAGCCTTTTTTTAAATTCAAATTAGATTTTTTCACATAACTGTAGTCCAGTGATTTTGGACGGCACAATAAGTACTTTCCCGCAATATGACGTCAAGGACAATCAATATTTAACAGTGACGTGCCGAGAGTCGGTACTTGCTGTCCACAAAATGCTAGTCACGCAGTTACATGATAAAGGCTTATTGTAAGCTAATGATATTGTCATTAATCTGCATAATGTGTTGCGCTGTTGTTGTTTTAGTAGCATAGACCTGTTTCCTTATCCCATATAAATAGGTAGTGTTCACTTTGCAGCAATAGAAAGTTTGATACAATGTTTTTATGAAGTAGAAGAATAAATGAAAGAACCATTTTGTTCCAATTTGAAATACTTTGCCTGCTACCCGCTTACTGCGATTAGATTTATTTTACACAAAGTTGGGTGAAGGCAGTTTGGTTTGAAAAAGAGAACTAAATCCGTGTTGATTTTAAGCATCTGTTTTACATGGAGTGAATACCTCAAGCGCTACAAGCTGTATGTTTTAAAGTCACCCAGACAAATAAATGTACTGACTTAAAAAGGGTATTTCTAATACATTAATATTTTATTCTTTTAGGAATTTCCCAAAACGTCACTTTACATATAGGTTCAATTCATAATTCTGATATCCATAATAATGACGACTAGCACTGAATTTCCAAAAATATAAATAATCATAGTAATTTGGATTCTTCATTCAGCACTTCTAACGGAACGCAACAGTTCTTTTACTGGGATTAATAATTTTACGAGAAACTCAACATTCGTCAGCAATAACGGTATCCATTATAAAAAAATACTTACGTATTTTCGTGCGGTTGAGTGTGAAGTTTTGCTTTGTATGGAGCTAAAGTTTTGCTTTGTATGGAGTTTTGAACAGATTGAATGACTGTTCGGAATTGATGTGGAATGCTTGTTGTCTAATTTCAGTCAGATAGTTGTGCTTCAAAGTTCATTTGTTTTCTTCGTTTCTTCAACTATATTGCTTGTTATACTGAAGTAGAGACACCAACAGTAAAGGGTTAGCGCAGCTTCTGGACTTATATTCACTATATTTTGTTACACTCTGTTACAGTGTGGACATTCAGATAGGTGCATATTCATAAGGTTTGCTGCACGTTTTTGAACTATTATTTTTGTAAACCTAAGGTTTGAGTTTTGATGGCGTATGTTAATCATGAATTTGAGAAAAGGTTCTGGTATTTCTTTTTTCAATATTGAAAGATTGATGCCTAAACTTAATAGGTCATTTATCATATTTATAGCATTGAAATCAAAACGTCTTCATGACATCAGCTAAGTTCACGATGTACTTAGCCAACATCGACAAAATATTTGATGATTTGGAATTAAGATCAACGATTCGAAATAAACATGCCTTTGCACAGTTTTTGGAATAATTTTATGAGCAAAGCTGCCAGTTATTAGCGATTGCAAGTTGGAATATTTCGTATTCTTTATTATCATAATGCATATACAGGTACACATATAAAGTAACTATCTTCGCGCTTTTTCCAACAATTAGATTTGTATATATATGTTTGAGACTTGTTAGGGTCAAGAAGTTAAGCAATTTAATTTTGATTCTTTGAAAGCATGAACTACACATAAAGTAAGCAGATGGTAATGTTACAGTATCATGTTTGCGTGTGTGTAGGAGGAATATTTCTTTTACAACTTTGATTGGTCTTTTTTCTTTTGCATCGGTTTTCAATACTTCATTATTTCTTTCAGAATAAGATACAGTCGAACCTGTCTTAGTGACTTTATAGGGGTTAAATAGACCCTGTCAAATCATACAGATGATTTCTTTTGATAGTTAAGATAGCATTACAGCATATTTTTATATCTGTTTGATAAGGATTTGAAGGGATCAGAAAAACGCAGTTATTTGAGAGAGGATGATTTATATATATTCGAAAATTTCTGTTGTCAAAATTTCTTGAAATTTCTAAAACATTGGTCCTGTAGAATCATATCCCACCTATCCTGCTACGCATTTTAGTACATTTTTTGACATAATAATTCCCACAATCTTTTGTCTTGTAACATTGTTTAGACTGAGGATCACTGACGAGGGTTAATTACCCGAAACGTGCATGTCTGGTCCATACTGCAGATTTATCTGTTCTTAAATGATGCTATTGAATTTGAAGACGTTTAACATTATAAGAGATAGTCGCCAATGCTGGTTTGACTGTATATACAAATGATACATGTGCATGGAGTTTTTCTCATCTATTCTCTTTTCTAGCATAATCATTTATTCATATAATTTACTTAAATATTTTAATTTTGATCACAGTCAGCTCCTTATTTCACATTTCAATGTCTTCATTTACTTGTAAATATTGAAATGATTTTACACAGGCGATATCTTACTTGAAAATATGTCCCCGAGAGATGTGGATTATAGTACCTCTGAATTACCACCAAAGGAACATTTTGACGGCCAGTATCGAGGAAAACCGAGTATGATAATAGAGCTATCCCAAAACAATTAGCCTCAAATGCTTACAGTTATCTCCCCACGAGGGTTTCTGACGTCAAAGATAATCATAATATACTTATTCTACTTTTTCTTTTCCTTATTTTTTTTCTTTCCTCTATTCTATTTTTTTCTGTTAGTTGTTCTTCGTTTTTACGTGAAAAAATACGTTGATTGTGATAACGTCTAAATACGATGACGTCAGATTCCCTTTTGTATGAGACACCGTTACGCTGCAAGACCCTATTCCTATTTCCCCAAGCTTTTGGTTTAATGGTCCAAGAATGCCTCCAAATACAAATTCGCCGCTCAGTAACCAACCTATTCAGTGTAACAGTAGTTAGCAGATTTTAGCTTAACTTTCAGATGATATGGTCCTTGAAACGTTCACTCCCCGTGATGACCAACCAATCACTGATAGAAAACTACCACCCCTAGACAACAAAGTGAGCATCCCTCCCTCTAACTATGAAATTCCACTCATTGGCAAGGATCCGCTACCGAACATCCATCAAACTAAGATCTGAAACCCATGACGGTATTTTCATCTCTGCATATGTTGGTGTGTAGTGTGGACTTTCTAAATGTTTAACTACATTGTTTAATGTATTATGATAAATCTTACTTTAAGTTTTGAATTCCGTCTATTCGATTTTACAGCCCCACGTTCGATTTATGCAGGTATCTGGCGTATAAGCATTGTGACGTCATTAAATTCCTTTAAAAACCTCATATATGTAACCCTGTTTCCCTGAATTTCATGCTGGTTTCCATAGAATTTGATGACGTCACAATGCGTTGACGTCAGATACCTGCACAAATGAGAAATAACTCTGTAATTCGAAAAGACCGAATTTATAAGTGTGATGCACCAACGTCTGAAGTGATGAAAATATTGTTCACTCCTTTTAACCCACTAAGCAGTACCTATTCAACAAAATGAATTATATTCAAATAGAAACACTCATGATGCCTTTTTTTATTCTCTATTTTTCATCTTTCAAAAAAATATCTCTAGTAGTTAGTTACCGTCATTTTTTTCTCATTTGCTCAAGGATAATTTCGTCAAAGAGCTAGTGTTGAATATGTCTTTTTTATGAGTGCATTTACTAGAGAAAATTAAACTCTGTCTGAAAAATGTCTCTTTTTTATTCTTATGCACAAATTTGACAATATCTGATAGATTTATTCGTTCAAATTGCAGCCAAAAGACGAATTATATATACCCTTTTGATTGGGTTGTTTTACATCATCAATATGTTGTACATTGATTTCTGTCAAAGAACATACATTGCAAACTGATTATATTTTTCAATATTAAGCTGTGACAATTCTAATATAAAGCACATATATTTCAATATTTACAAAAAAATTATTCAGACGTACGCATACGATGAATCCACATTCTACTGAGTGCTTGCTAGTAGGGGTGAAACGATACACCAAAAGTGAATCGCCATATATTGTATATTTCATTAGCTGTATTGCGATATATTGCGATATATTGTTTCTTTTTATTTTGATAATTTTGTCCAAGTTACATCAGATTCCCCTTTGTATGTTTTTCCATACTTTTCATAATTCACATTGTCAATATCATTTGCTCGAAAAAAACATACATAAGTCATTGAATCCTTTTGATAATTCATTAAGGGGTTGCCTGTTTTCAATTTAATTTATCAAAATCAAAGTGATTCAATAATTTCCTCATGTGATTTATAAGGGCACAATATAAAGTGATACAAACTTATTAATATCGCAATATATCGATATATTGTTACACCCGTACGTGCAAGACACTATACACAGGGGATAATATTGTTATATTACATGTATATACATTTATCTTCTGCTTTGCTAGCTAAAGAATGATTCTAACTGTTACAGCTTAATGTGATTTTGCTTAATATTTGAATGATACTTTCGAAAAAAACAAATACATAATAATTGAATATATAATATTGAAAAATCTTTTGAAAATTCGCATGTTCAGAATTATTTTGAAAATATCAAAATAGCAAGAAGTATTTGAATATTTTTTTATATTACATTTTTTCTTTGCTGATATATCTAATAGTAAAGTACTTCTTGCTTAAACATTTGACAATATGCATAATTAAGGTTTGTTTCTTTTATGTAACCAACTAAATACATTTGCCTCCCTTTAACTGTGGTTTATGTCCTTAGTTGTCTGGTATCAAGCATGAATCCATTTTAGATATATTTACATATACTTCATTTTGGTATTATTCATTCTATACAATTAACATTTATCAGCATAGATACAGTTCATTTTGTAGGCTCAAAATAAATACTCGATTTGAATGTTTAATAACTTGGCGTTTATATTATAAAGCAAGTCTGGCCAATGATGAAAGAAATCAATGCAATTACGTAATATTATGAATAAAGTATTGCCACTTCAAGAATACTCGAGTCGATCTGTCGTCTTTTTATTCATAGCTTATCATACACACAGTATGTCTGTATAACTTTCTCTTTTATCATCATGTTAATTTATGGATATGAAGATTGAAATGGTGATACTTTTTTTCAGATAATCTTGAGTTACGTGACGCCATTGATGTACCAGAACCGGATCATATACCATCCTCTCACCTTCCTCCTCTTAATGCATGATGACGTCATAAATATGACGACAAATTTGATTCTTCCTCTTGAAAAGTCCTTGTTGTGATTGACGGTTTTTTTTACCACAATCAAACTGACATGACTAAATGATCAAAGCACCAGAATCATTTACGCACGGATAACATTGACAATGGAATGTTGCTGGTTGAAGAAGGTGATTGCCATTCTAATATGATTAATTCCATCGAAATTTCGTCTATTTCCTTTTTTTTCAAAATTGTTAAGTGGAAAAGTGGAATATTGGACTATAAATATCATTTTTAATTCAATTGTAAAATAAACTGATTTTTTACGTTAAATAAGCATTATTTGTATATCATCAAATCCAGGGTCACTGGCACCAACTTGTTATGTTAGCACAACAAGGGTACCTTCTTTATGCAAACACACGTGTGATATACCTGTGTCTTCCTTCTCCATTAGATTATAATTACGATTCTTTTTTTCATAATACGTTATTCTTTGTTCATGTCTTGATGCACATTTAGTCAATTTTGTGTTGTTATTGAATTTCTTTTTCACATCTAGTTTGAAAATTTTATCGCTGATCAAAAATGAATGTTTTATACGTAATGTCGCTTAAATGGTAAATTTTTTGCTTCTAATCTGTTTTCACTGTGTCTCTTTCTACAAGCAATCTGTTAACTATAACTTCTCTTTCTTTCTTTCTTTCTTTCTTTCTTACTTTCTTTCTTTGGACCCATCTCTTAATTTCATTTAATATAATTTGTCTTTTAAACTGTTTTCTATCTTTCTTACTTTCTTTCTTTGGACCTCATCTCTTAATTTCATTTAATATAATTTGCCTTTTAAACTGTTTTCTTTCTTTCTTTCTTTGGACCTAATCTCTTAATTTTATTTAATATTTGTCTTTTCAAAACTGTTTTCTTATTATTTTCATTGATTTTCAAAGGACAAAAATTATGTATGTATATTTTCTATGAATATGAGTAATTATTTATGTGAACTGTCTCATTATTTTATTTATTCTAATTTATCAATGTTTTGTTTTAATTTGCATATGGAGCGGATTGATTGTTTGGTCCAATATGAATGAATTGTGATGGAGTTGAGAAAAAATGTGTTCTAGATGAAGTTCAATTACTTTTATTTTGTTTGAAATAAAAGTGTTTGTATCATTATTTTCGGAATATAAGTGTCTGGGAAGAAATTTTTGTACGTTGTTTGTACGTTATCTTCCCCAGTGTACATGTAAGTGCATGAGAAGAAATTTAATTCGAAATATGCATATACTAGTATGTTGCACCTTTCAATTGTAAAATCTAACATTTGTACTTAGCATGCAGATTGAAATTTCAGTTTGTACAATTTCTTACCTACATGTTTGTGCTATTGCCGTAACCAAGGAGCTGAGTAAGTATGGCGTGATTGTTTTGTAAAGCTGATGAAACTGCGCGTTTCAGTGGAATTAAAATATGGATAGTTGGGCATTGACATGTAATTTCAATGAAATTCTTGTTTTGTATCAAAATTAATTACTTTAACATTATAAAAGTTTATGATAAGACAACTGTTTTCATGAAAATGTGTGCCGCTTAGTATTACAGAAATATTACTTACCTCTGTTTGTTTGTTGACAACTTTTGTTTCTTGTACTTGCTCTGAACTTCTGTGCTGTTGATATTTCTTATTAAAATTAAGTTTTCATATACATGTATTATTGATTTTCTTTCAATGAAGCGGTGAAGAGAGTTGTTTATCGCAGAGAAATATACTGTGTTAAAATGATTAAATCTTTTATACGAAAGCATACCACTGATCAGGGAAATGTACAAAATAATGGAATTGTCTTATTCACTAATATTAAGATCGCAAGAAGAAAGGATAACAAAAAAGTGTGAGAGAACTCGGGTAACGAAGTCAAAAGTAAGGTCATTGCAAGACACATGGAATTCCAAACACAAACTTTATTAACACAAGGAATGAGAACATAAAGAAGACCATTAGACAACCGCTGATAGATCAGACCATTCTCAGTAGAATGTACATTCTCCCAAGCTATCCGACTGAATTGGCAATGCCCAGAGCCGATATGGATGAGGGCATAGGATAGTACTATTCTAGACTCACGCATGTATAAATCACGGTCTGCTGCCGAGAATTTGATAGGTCTAACGAGGAGTGCAGTCTTCACGGTTATAGAGCAATTAGTTTTGCTACGTTATCTTATTGGCTGTGGGTGCTGCAACCGAGTGTTGTTGGAGATCCCCTCCTTTCTGTTCTCCAATTCGTTTTGCAATACTAGGCAGATCTTTCAAGGGAAACCGAATTAAAATGAGAAAGGTATGCAAAGCAAGAAAAGAAAACAATATATACAAACAGCAAATACAGACTTTTCAAATAAAATCTTCTACATAAATTAAGTACATCCCTAATTATAAGTATTATTATACAAATATAGTCACATTAAAAGAAGATTATAATCAACACTTCTAAATATTTATGATTTATCGACCTGCACATATGATATTTGGTGAATTTGAGTTATGATGATACAAGTTGAGGTCATATAATAAGGATGTTTTTACTAAATCCATCGTGTACTAAAAAAATAAGATTTCAAAATAAGTTGAACTTCATAGTAGACCATATTTTATTTTTATGTTCTTCGGAGAGAATAATGCTTATTCACAACCTTAACATCTTATGAAAATCCATGTCTTATTTTCCTTTATATCTAGATATAATCATGCACAGAAGATTACACAAATTTACGCTAATAATTCTAAAACTATTATGAGCAAATTTGCATTTGATAATAGTGCACTTTGTCCTATTTGTTTATTTCACGAGATAAAAGATCGTTTAAGTGATTGAAAATTCTAAATCCTTTTCAATGCTATCTTTGACGTAATAACTATTCTATACAAAGCGGTCTATGTTCTCCTTTAAGTATTTTTTTATTATTATAATTTCAAATTATTTTGACAGAATAAAAACCATCCAAATGTAGGCCAGTATTACTTTAATATATTATATGGAAACGAAATTATGTCATTTTGTTGTCAGTTACAAAGAAGATCCTTTCAAGTTAGACGGGAATGAGAGCTAAAAGCGTTTGATATGCGCTTTCATCGTTAAAGAAATCTGGTAAGTGCCGGAGTGATTGAAAAACAAACTATGGAATGGTGAAAAATCAAAACATTTTACTCAGACGTGTATGTGAATGAGATTGAGGTCTCGAATTGAAATTTAATTGAATCACAACACCATTAAAACTTGAAAGCAATGCTATAAGATTGCCAAACAAATCTACATGACAGTTTATACCAATGTGAATGCAAATACGTTTGGTATCGTACAAAAGCTTTGCTGAAAGGTATGGTGCCAGTTGTTTTGAAAAAGTTTTAAAAGGACACCTGTGATTGCAAAAACATACTTGTTGACATGTGAGTGTAAATTCTAATATTAAAATGGAGTTGAAATTTTGCATATCTGATCCAAAGAAATTTAAATTTTCTTCAATTTTGAAGTGTTGTTTTGAACATAACAAATTGGGAGTTGTCCCCTTGAAGTAGAATATTCTTATGTAATCATGGTCAAATAATTTGCATTAAGTTGAATTTTAAATTCAGATCATGGATTTGGCAAGATCAAGAATTGAGATCTAGAATTTGTTTTTGTTTGTTTGTTTTTTGATTTATGAATACTCGAGAAGCATTCTTTTAAAGTTATTCGATTTTGGTAGTCTACATTAAGCGGTATAATTTCTATATAAACAATATTATTCCACAAAATGATTGAAACAAAGGTACAATAGCATTGACGTGATCCAAGTTTATTGCGTATGCATTTTCAGTGTCTATTTCATGCGAACAATAAGGTAAAATTCCTTATTGGATACGATACAGGAATTTGTTTAAATATTGATTCAGACTAAGTTGGTTTCAGTTGATTTTCTATGTTAACATATTCCAATAATTGTCATTGGATCCTTTATTAACGCATTGATTACAATTTGTTCTCAGTGCTTCCGTATTGTTTTTTTTTCTCATTTTTGAATACCTAGCCTGCAACTGCTACACAAATAACGGATCATTTCATCTATCTTGTGAGTAAAGAACGATACAACGTGTCCCACTTATATGTATGTGTTAGAGTACAGTGCATGTATCCCGGATATCTACCCCCAAGTTCAAAATCAGCTAAACTTGTACTGTTGTCAGATGGTATTCTCCATTATGGATTTTTTTCTTGAATGTTTACGTAAAGGTAACGTTGAAAAGATATGCAAATTAACTTTACTTCTCATTTCACTATACCATACAAAAAAAAAACCTGGGTCCTGTAGCATCATATCCCAGCCATTTTGCTACGTCTTTCGGTATATTTAGGACATACTTTTCACAGATTTTGGTCATATTAGTAATACATTGTTTCGATTGAGGATCACTGACGAAGGTTTATTACCCGAAACGTGCATGACTGGTCCATGCTGTGAATTTATCTGCTCTAAAAGGATGCTAATGAATTTGAAGACGTTCAGCAAATGTAAAGCTACATAATAGGAGAAATTAGTTGTAACCAGAGGGCTTCGGTGTATTTCTATTTTGTTTCATTTTTAATACTTATTTCATCACGCTAGTAAATAAACCATACATGTAATTTATAGCCATGAATGCTTTACAAAATAGATACACAAAATTCGGAAATCAAAGTAGAGGGTGCAATTGAAATCAATTTGGTTTGTTTGAAAATCACTTAGGCTTGGAGTACCACTGAATCCTGTATGTCCTCCTTGTTTATGATGTATCTTTTTCCAGAATTATTTGTTAAAATTATTATTTATAAAGTCGGTAAACTCCGTTCGGCGGCTTCGCCTAGCATACAAAGCAGACCGCTCACGGTGACAACCCTAAAATTTTCACGCATTATTTCACTTTATAATTATACAAAATTTAATGCATTTTCTCGATGTTGTAACTTATCAATTGTGAGAATAAAGAAATTGAAATTACTACCAAGAACACGTGTCTGGTACATTATGATGGTACAGCCAATATGAAGACATCGTTTACATGATGACTTTTCCTGCAAAGAGGTCAAACTCATCGTATGTAGTACTTAGTACCTACTAAAATCATTTGAGTCAAATGAATGGGAAAATCAATTTGCATACAAGAAAACATGCAAGCAGGAGATGCTTACTCTTCTTGGGCAGCTGGTCTCACTCCAATATCGGGAGTTCGCTTCTTTTCATGTGGTGGAGGTTTTTGTTTGTTTGCTTTGGTTCCTGTTTTATCCTGATTTTGTATGCCTTCGGTTTCTGATTTTCTGAATTATCGATTTTGTGCTGTATACAGGGATATGGTCATTATCCATATTTGTCATTGCTATTTTGTAGCGGGACATTTTCAGTAAACATTAAAGAAATATCTGTCAGTTATTCAGTCTCAAAGTCTAGATGTCAAGGCAAATTCATTAGAATTCCCATAGGAACGGTTGCGAATCTCGGAATGAATAACATTACGAAGTGCCCTGGAAGAGTCAGCGTCTCCTGATTGCATGCAACACCCATCGAAACAGCTCCATGGACACTTGTCAAATTCGGTGATTGTCTCGATGTACATATTGATGTACACATCAGCTCACTTTTAAAAAAAATCGACAAAATGCAAGTTTACTTTAATTACACAATGAGAAAAAGATTGGTGCCATGGCAACAGGACCAACAATTTTAAAAGCAATGAACGTAGAAACAACATTGAAAAAGGAATGACAAAACAAAAAAGGAGGGATATCAATTTGAACTCGAAGACGACCTTAGACGGGCATATGTACTATTTTTGTAGCAAACAGTATGTTCATCTAGATTATGTACCCACAGACCTTCATATTGTATAGGTAGCGTGAGATTGTCCGAGATAAAAAGTTTGTGTTTTAACCTTTACATTATTCTGCCAAAGACACACAGTCAATAATCTTAAATTATTATCTATAAAAGGAATAAACACACGGATGACCGCAGTCTACTTAAGACGCTTGGTACAAAATGAAAAATATCGAGAAAAGAGGGAAGTATAACAACTCTAATGCAAGAGCACCGTGTTCTGATGCAAGACCATCCATACGATGCCCCAGACGTCCACATGACTATTGCTGGTACTCTCAATAAATCCGAAAAATTATTCAATGACGCTCGACTTTAAGAGAAACAAGGAATAAAAGTAGAGCAATAAAACTGACAAACCATGTGAACCCGGAGCAAACTTACGGTGTGGCAAATCGTTTCGGTCCTTATTACGCTATATTTGTATTTATGAGGCTTTTTTCCTTCGCTAAAACAGGTGAGTGTCTTTGAGAGATTTCCCTGAATTCGGATAAGTGAGAGGGTTGTTACATTCTAATCTGGATAACTACATAATTTGCTGTTATATACCGAATGGCATATGACGAATACTCATAAGTCTTTCTTAGTTTGAATATTCTAATTTGAGTTTTAGATGTGCCTGGTTTGTTGTACCGTTTGGCTGTATCTGTTTTGGAGCTGCTTATATAGAAATTTGTCCTCTGTCTTTTGTAAAGTTAAAGCGCTAAGGTCCGGGGTTTTTTTGTATTTTCTTTTTTTTTTTGGGGGGGGGGGGAGGGGGTTGTGTACCCAAGTCACCGTGTTAGGTCACAAAATTTCTTAAAATTTCTAAAATGTGGGTCCTGTAGCATCATATCCCACTCATTCTGCTACGTCTTTTGGTACATTTTTGGACATAGTAATTTTCATACTTTTTGGCCGTATTACATTGTTTAGACTGAGGATCACTGACGAGGGTTTAGTACCCGAAACGTGCATGTCTGGTCCATGCTGTAAATTTATCAGGTTTTAAATTATGCTATTGAATTTAAAGACGTTTAACATCGAAACGTATGATTTGTACAGAGGTATGGTCATTATCCATATTTGTCATGTTGTGATTCCTTACAGAGTTCTTTGATTGTTGTTTTCATCTACGAAATTGAACTTTACAGAACTGACGAGTCCTTGCAGTGAGGCGATGCCTATTAAATTAATCCATATCGTCTAACTACCTGAAATGTTCATAGCATTTGTAAACACTTCAATTGTTTGTCGACGACATAAACGTTCCTGACCTACCATTCCTTTTGACGAATTATTGAAGTATTGGTAAAACCTATAGACATTTTAAATATATAAACGATATGAATTTATTTATTAAGCATTGTCCTATTGCAACGGCTCATCAATTTGTTTTTGCCGTATCACCTAGGTATTGTTGGAGATTCCCTCCTTTCTTTTAGATGATGAAATAAAATCAAAAACCTCCGTAGGGAATCACAACATCACGTTTCGATCCCACGCGGTGCAAGTGTAAAATACGTGGAAGTTTAATTATTGCAGATCTTTCGTATCCTACAGTAGGATTTCAATTATTTCATAACAATTAAGAGGACACAACAGTACAGCTCGTGAAATGATGCTTTATTGAAAACAAAAAGAACATATCACAGATAAATATCGTAACACAAGCAAGAAACTTCAACAATATAAATATAGATATAGAATTTTGGCATCAATCAAACATGAGGGAATAGAAAAAATAGTAATGTACCAATCATGCTGAATCTCAATCTATAGTTTTTGTCTTTCAAAAATATATATAAACACAAAACAGATCATATATGTTTTTTTTCATTCTTTAATATTCTATGAAAATCTACTTCATTCATACAAACATAATTCTAATGGAATGTGATGTTTTCTCCTTAGGTACGGCTGTAAAACAAGAACATACTAGGCTTTAACGTTGCTAACGTCACATTTCTCTTTATATTCACAAAAATATAGATACATTAGAATGGGAATAACTGGACACGACGTTATGTTTGCGGATGATGTTTGCTCAGTTTACAGTGCAAACATAATAATTATTAAATACTAATCTACATGATCCAAATTCTGACCTTTCGAGAACAAAATGTATTTTGCGTAGTGCTTAGTGTATTTGAAAAATAAAAAGTTTTTTTTAATCCAATCTTAAGCATTCATCAGAAAACAACACGGATGTGTAGGTCAGAGCATTATTCGTATTGTTGCTTGATCTTCTTACCGTTTTTTTTTTTTACATTAATCAAATGGCTGAAGTTATGTGACTTGAGCAATTAAGTATCATGACATATATACAGTATAATAAATATAATACTGATTGCTCTATAAGAAATACATCTGGGTTGAAAGTTTCACATCGAAATATATGCACTTACGTCAACAGTACAAAATCATTATGGGTAAAAAACAAAGCGTTATTGCCTAGTGAAACAAAACGTTTTAAAATAATTGTCACGTTGGTTCATTAATTTCAAATCTCTTATTTATAGACTGTTTTCATCGTGACGAACTTCGTACTTCGCACTTCGAACATCGCACCTTAATTTTATGAGTGGATTGCCGAAAAACGCACCAGAAGTACAGGAAGTCAAATATTCCAATTCCACTGAGTATACTTATTAAAATGTACATGACTCCGCTTATGAGTTTATACGTGTACGGCAGCTACGGCACTGATTCTTCAATATTCGAAGTGCGAAGTACGAAGTTCGAAGTGCGAAGTCCGTCAGGATGAAAAATGTCTGGTAACGATCATTTCAAAAACATCGTATGTATCACCTTCCTGTATTTATCACAGTCGAATAAGTTCAATTAGCAAATGATAAAATTTTGAGCAACATACCTCTGAAATTACTTATCGTAAATTCTATATGATAATGTTTCTGGTAGAAATTCAGAAAATGTAGAATGTATCAAATACCAGCTTCATATGACATACAAATTAAATTATTCGTATATTCAACGGTAAAATATTCTGTAAATTAAAGAAATGAATTTGAATCCTATCTAAATGACTAAAATATTCTTTTCCTGACTAAATGATTGGATAATCATTCAAATATAGTTCACTCGTATGTAGGATCATTCAAACATAATATCGTAAAATAAATACTGAAATTAGATGTCTAACTATTCAACATTGCGTCTCATTCTTTCCTGGAGGCATCGAGAATGAGGCTGCACTATTTGCTGGAGCTATGAATTGCGCATGCATCGTATTTTCGTTTTGACTTTGAGATTCTTCGAGCTGTTGCCCTGGTAACGGAGTATTTGTGTTATCATTATCTTTAGAATTGCCTTTATGATCAGCGTCGATAATTATCTCATCTATATTCGGTTTACTGTCTCTTTGTTCCTTTCCTGACAAAGATCGTCCCCAATTTTTGGCATCCGGTGTGCTATTGCGCATGGGCGGGGTAGACGCTTCCGGTATCACTTCTTGTGTTAAATTTGGAGCAGTTTTCTGTCTATAATTCTCATAAATAGGAGGAGTCGCAGTTGAGGTTTGTGAAATTTGTGAGCCACGCCCTGATTCTAATCTAAAAGCAGTGTTCATTCTTGACGGGACTAACCAGGGCGGCAGAGGTGCTGGGTTTTCCCTCTGTTTTTGTTCCCAGACATCAGCTTTGTCTAACAGACGATCTCTGCCGTGCTCTGCCAAGTCTCTTTCGTCGATTATTAAGTTCACATCATTATCACCTGAAAATAAGATACAGAAAATCAAATTATATCCTTTGACGGGGTTAAAATTGTGAAATATATCTCCCATTATGAAAATATGGGAAAGTGTAATGTCAGTAAACCACGATTTTTTAAGTTCCTAAAGACTCTTATAAAATTGCCAAAACCAATTTATCACTTTTCAATCGGTTCATAAAAACTTCATTTGATATTTGTCGAATGTTAAATCAAGCCACAGAAGTAATTCTCAAGTGCATATTTAATAAACTACTTTTATAACATTAAACATTGATATTATATGACAAGTATAGCTTAAGGGGTCAAAATCTACCTTTTGAATAACAAAATATTGATCTATAACCATGTCTAAATCTAAAAGCTCGGTTGAAAACACAGTCCGTCAAACGAAATAAATTAAACTGAATTAAAATATCTGTGCATCTGGATAAACTCAGGACGTGATGCGTAAACATGTCAAATTTTCAAGACAAAGCTTAAGAAAACTTCCGCATTCATTAAAATTTGATATGTCTTTATATATATGCATCGTATTATGAATTTATTGTATGTGTGTAACACAACCTAGCGGCTACTGTACAACATTTATACATTAACTATAGTAACCGGTTTCTAATTCTACCTAATACAACTGGTCATTCTATGAGATAAATGGAATAATCTGTGGAACATTTGTATGAATCAAAGATACCCAAACGTGTTTGCCAGCAATTGCTTGTGCAAAATGAAAGAAAGGAAGGGGATCAATGTATGCAATTTTTGCAAGCCATGATTCTTCTTTATCCTCATTGGCGGATCTAATACCACTTCGGCGGTGTTAGATTGGGACATTTTTTTTCTTTTTTGCAAAGGGAGTCGATTATGTTGCAATTCAACAGCCGCTTTCTTATATTTTCTATCTAAAGATGATATGCTGTGCTTCGTTTCATTGGTTGTAAGAGATTAGATTAAAATGACCTTATATTCGATGATGATAATTCAGTACAAAATATCGCGTATTATGCTACCAAAGTGGATAAAGGGAACTAAGATCTTGCCATATATTTTTTTTTATCATTTTTAAATCTCTGACTTGATAAGAGAGTGCAACATAAATCTTGATACAAAGTGTATCACACCAAGTTTGTCTTTTTCTTCAACAATTTAAAAAAGCTGACGAAATTCCAATGAAAGGGAAACTTGAATGATAGGATGATTTCATCGATCTTACAGAAAAGAGTGATCAGCAGCCTCAAATGAGATTAAGAGACAATGTAACAAACAGTGAAACAAACAGATTGTCGGCAAACAGTTCAGCAAAGTGAAATCTTGGCATTAAAAGGTGTGTCACAAAATGTTGGATGGTTATATTTTACATGTACTATCCAATTATGTATACACTCAAATTCACAAACTTACACATAGCAGGCTGTCTATGTCTGAACACTAAATATCAGAGTGAGAAATGGAAAACGTAAATTATTTGAAGAGTTTTAACAGACGTACTCTTCGATACTAAAGAATATTTACAATGTATATTAAGCATGTATTAAAAGGAACATGTTCTGGGGATATTTTTACGTTCCATGACTATTCAGTTGATTGAAATAGGATTCAAATTTGATTTCATATGTAGTTCATTGTTTCAAGATATTATGAAGTTGAGGAAAGATTAAAATTCAACTCGCTACATTGAATATAAAGTTCGCATATGATAGGAAATTTCAAAGTATTTATCATGAATGCTTCTCCGTAATGTTATTTTGACATACTAATATTTATGTAGTTTGACATTACACAAAACTAATGTACATATTACTTGACCTTTACGTCGCTTCATTTTTATAAACATGTCCTTCAAGAGATTATGAGTTTATTTAGTTTGAAGTGTGTCTGCTCGAACACTTCTAATTTTTACTCTTAATATATAGATCAAACCTTATCACAACTTTTATACATTTCAAAAGGTCGAGCAATTCAGATATTAAATAGGTCAGGTTATACCTCGCTCAATTCGATAAAAAAATGTGTTTACCTGTCGTGTCGATCACGTGATCAAAATATTTCTTGTCCTTGTAGAGTTCTTCTAGTATCTCCCTCAATCTACGATCGTCAAGGTTACGTTTATGATCAGCTGATTTTGGAAGACCGAATGCGTTGTTGGAATTATCAGATTCGTCATGCAAACCTGTATGAGCCCTAGAAATACCCGGATGTCCGTTTTCCACTCGTAGAGACCACGGTATTGAATGACGTAAGTCATGACGTGTGCACCAGGGACCGGGATTTCCATTTGAGCCATTCTTGCCGGGAAGCTCGTCTGGTCGTCTCAGAATGGTAAATAATGGTTCATTCTGTAAAAAAAAAGAAGAAGAATGTCATCTTATAATATAACTGAATCATCAAAGGGAGGATCGTTCGTGCCTGATGATATGTAAAACTATTTTCGGCTGGATTAATTTGTATTGACCACCCATATGATCGAAACAAACAATATTTACACAAAACACAAAAACAACAGGGCAAAAACAAGACACAAAAACACAAACTTTAAATGGATCAACTTATTTACATCAAAATAGATACACCGAGGATGGCCAATATTTGTAAATTTTCTCATGATATCATAATTTAATAATTCATCATTAAACACAGCTTATGCATAGCTCTGTCCTTAGTTTGATCTTTAGCATACGCTTTAGGTCATGTTTAGAATTTAGCTCTTCATATTTTCTTTATTTTGCATTCCTCTCTTTCGACCTCGAGCGTTACTGATGATACATTGTTTGCTGAAATGCGAATATGGTGCACTATTTTTTTTCATGATGAAACATTTATTTCAATATGATAATGTATGCCAAGGCATGTAAAGAGTCAATGGGCTGACTGTTTCCCATGATTTTATTTTCCAAACAAAGCTGTGTACTCCATGAACCTGACAATGTGTACACTGGCCACTGAAACCAAGGAAATGTTTCACACAATGGTTTATTTAAAAAGTAACAAAAGACAAACACATGGACTTGATTCAAGCCAGGATATCGACCCAGTTTGTACAATATCAGGAACAAGATACCGAAAGGTTTCAGGAAATATTCATTTCTGTTATTTCCCTTCAGTTTCGATTTTTAATGAGTTGAAGGTTTATTCAAGGTGAACCATTGTTACTACCTTAATACTACATTTTCTAAAATGTTTGATTAAGTGTCTGGCCATTACAATTGGTTTCTTTGATCAAGAAACTTTCCTTTAATCACTGTAGACGTACATGATCAATTCGTTCTCACATTTTTTATTCAAAGTTTGAAATAGTTTATTTGCACAATTCTTATTTTGAATGCAAATCCCAATAAAGTAGTGTAAGAGTGACACTTGAATATACCGTTATATACAAATTTCCTTCTTTTAAACTGTTGTATGTCCGATATTATGCAAAACGGGATAAACATTTGAATAAAAGACATACTTGTTTCTATAGGATTTCAAAACAGAGAATGACCTGACATGAAATTTTGCGTCATACAAGGAATTGAAATAAGATATGTTGAAATAACATACAAATTTCAAACTCCGCTGTGAACTTATTGAAATTTCGCGCTTTACATACAAGTCCACCATCTTGGTGGCTATTGTCTACACTTATTTATTTGTTTTCCAATCAAAACTAAATGTAACTTTGATTCTTATCATCTTCTCTGATTCGAAACGTAGTTCTGAGTAATTCTATGTGTGCTAAGCTTCATAATTCAATTGTACAAATAACATCAATTCGTGTGTTTCCATTTTTATACATTTCCTTCGATTCTTCGTGTCGCATTTTAATAGCAGGAGAAGAGATGAAGGTTATCCGTGACATGACAAAAGATTTTATACAATGCTTTTATTTCAACCCCGAAACCCGAATACAATCTTAAGGCAACGCATTTCTCACCCTGTCATGCTTTCTCCCGTTGCTAGCTTTCACTACTTTTTACCAAACGTCATTGCCTTTCTTTTTTTATCGGGCATGTACTTAAGAAATTGATAGTGTATGTTTTGTAATGAGAATATGAAGTGTCACACGTTTCTCAAGGTCGGGGAGACTTTTGTATGTGTATTGTATTTTTGCCCAGTCCTTGTCTATCTTCATGTATTTTTGTAACTCTTACCTGATTTCCTGACTTCGCACGATTGCCTCCGACGAGTATGAATTCATCCTCGCTTCCGAGTTCAAGTTGCCGATCCTGGAAGATGACGGAAGACAATTAATATTACATAATCATTTTTTTCACTCTTTGTCCATATCACATTGTTTAGATTAAGGATCATTGACGAGGGTTAAGTACCGAAACGTGCATGTCTGGTCCATGCTGCAAATCTATCTGTTTTTATATGAATCAGATGCTTTTGAATTTGAAGACGTTGAACATTATACAACTTATATTAATTTGACTATTTCATGAGATCCAAAATAACATTTTACAAAAGCATGTATCTTGCTCCATTGTGATTTCGCCTCTGGGTGTTTCAGCGTATTGTTGTACATGTAGGTGCTGCAATCAAACCCGGTTTGGGGATCCATCTATCTTCACACACTTTACAAAGAATATTTAAGGAATTGAACATTTTAACTCAATGGAAAGGCTTTCAGTGTATATTGATGCTGATACTGTTGTCATTATGATTAAGTTCCATCTAAATTAACGTCAATTTAAACTTAGATACCTTTATAATAGAACTTAAAAGTCAAATTAAAATTGAGCGAAGTGTAGATATAAGTAAAATTACATATGAAAAATTTGAAAAAGAATGGGCTTTGTGTCTCCCAATGCTAAATGAAAACCGATTTGTTGTTGCACTTAATTATATGAGTATTTGCATTTATTACATTTTATAGAAAAAAGAACATTTTTGAAGAATAAGGTGTTATATTCTCAATTAGAAACTATGTACATGTGTGTCATGATTTTTATACTATGTATTCTACAAATAAAAACTAAAAAAAAAGTTTCATCGAAACATGCTTCTCCTCTTCATTCTTTCGTTGGCTTATCTGACAGAGAACTGACATGTTGATAATCTAAACAAACTTAACACTTACATCCTCAGATAGATCCTCTACGGTTAGGTCCCCACCTCCACCAAATGCTTCTCTCACTGGAAGACCAGGTCCTACAATATACCAAGGACATACAAAATTTGCAAATATATAGATATATTTTGTCCCTGAGAATAAGAGTTCTTAAACACACCTCACTCCGTCATGAAACCGTAGTAATTTTGTAGCCCATTTGAAAATATTGAACCAAAAGGAAACATCTCGTGACAATATAGGTTTGGATAGAGAATCTGCATTTTTTATATTCATCCAAAGCGTCATTGCAAGGGAAATTTTGGAAGACTTGTTACATTTTCTTTTTTTTTTCTTTTTTTTTTTTTGTGAAAAAAGTTCATATTGATCGATATTCTATCTTTTTGTTTTCGATGTACCTTTCCTGTCCAGGAATTTCCTGTCATTTGCTAATCCTTGCCGGAAGTTTTGGAGTTTTTCCGCGTTCATTTGACCACGTCCACTTTCAGTGCGGGATAAATTAGGGCCTCCGAAGGGTCTACTCTCCTGCATACCATACGGCGTACCGTGCCTACCATATACTTTGACTAAAGAATTCAACTCTCTGGGGTTTTCATCTGCACCGTTAACGAAGATAAATTGACCACCCTGCAAGTTAAGAAAACACTTATGTAGCGCTAAAATAACGATGAAAGGTAAGGTATTAACATGACAAACGTCAAGATTCCATTTTTTGTCATTTTCGATATAGAAAAAGAATAATCTTACGTTTTCATTCCTTTGTTTCTTTTTCGACTTAAACAACCTCTTTTTGAGCAAATCTCGACTAGGAGTAGATATATCACGGCGTCCCTGCACGAAATTAATGCACATGTAGCTCAGTTGTGAAATGTAAATAGTCCAAAACAAGATAAAGACAAAAAAGTAAAAGACCAGAATTTAAAAAGGAAACGAAAAAATGAAGTAAGAAATGCAATGTTAATACGGCGGACATGTACATTGGTTTTAAAATGCAAAATTATCAAGACTGTTGCAACAAATTACGAAACTGGTTGTATATTAAAAGTGTACAGACTGAGAGGAAGAAAGTAGTGGATCCCCAACGGGACCAAGTTGCAGCATCCACAGCTTACGAATAAAAGAAAAATTCGTGTCTGAGGAAGTTGAACGAAAGAAATATCAGCGAAAATATCTTTATCTGACCTTTTTCTTGAGCTCGTCGGAATCATCGTCTATCTTGATTATGTCACTGACGTCATCAACATCGAAACCGACAGTCCGTGGTCCGGGGAAGTCTATGAATCCTTGTGACTTTCGTGGCCTCTATGTGACGGTAAAGATATTATAAGATTTGCAAAGAACATTGTGTTGTATACATGCAACCTTAAAACAATTTATAGATATTATACAACTATTCTACTGATTAAAGGTTCTTGCTATGCAATTGATATTTTCATGTCAAGTACTACTTCAACACATGCTTTCTTGAATCGTTCTGTACATTTTGCTCTACGTTGTTTTGTTCAAATAAAATAAGATTTTCCATCGATCATTTCAAAAAATTATTCCAAAACAAAGAAACTAGACATTTGAAGCCAAATTCGATGGAATCAATGTAAACTTACAATTAATTTGTCAAGAAATAACAATATTTAGATCTATGCTTAGTAATAATTAACGATCACTGTCATGGCATACATTTACTTTTTCCTCGGAAAGAATAAAACACATTTTGAATATCTCAGTTGTTTTTCCTTAATTTCACATAAATAACAATATCAAGATATTTTTTCAGCTCTCAACTTACATCCACTGGTCCGCCAAGACGGTGGGTAGCAGACGATCGTGACTGTTTTCGTTTCGGACCTTCTTGATTATCCAAATTATCTTCCGCTTGATTTCTGTCGTTTTGTTTTATCTCAGGACCGTAGTCATCATCGATGAACCCCTGTAGAGTAAAAGTAAGTAATTCTAAACTAGTTTCTTGGACTATCATTGAATTACTTGCTATCAAAGATTTGAATGTGTACTGAGTTTCTCATACTTTCAGGCCAATTCTACTATCTATATCGAAGGATAACGATATGCGGAATATTTGCCAATAAAAATGCTTTTTCATTGTTGAAAATGATTGCAATTATACAATTTCAGTAGATAATTCAAATATTAAGAGAAATAGCTTAGTGTCATTTCAGATTCTTTGAGAAATAGAGATGAAAACATTAAATCTATTATTCTGAAATGAAATCATTATATTTACACACACCGTAAACAGTTATTTCCCTTACCCCAATAGGTCTTCCCTTCTTATTTCGTTTCAACCTTGCTATGTTGAACAACCTTTTAATCCTTGCTTTTTTAAACAGCTTCTCCATCTCGTCTTCAGTGATTATTTG
Source organism: Pinctada imbricata (assembly GCA_033119305.1). Lineage (NCBI taxonomy): Eukaryota > Metazoa > Mollusca > Bivalvia > Pterioida > Pteriidae > Pinctada > Pinctada imbricata. The sequence goes on from VSWD01000006.1 coordinate 22,896,074, forward strand.
ACCGTCTGCTATCCTCTGTGTTCAGACGATACATATAAATTAATTTAGCAGACGATAAATAAGGTGCAGTTAAATTCTTCTTTGTTTATGTATAAACAAAATTAGTGCTTTAATTGACAAATTAGATCTTTATCATTTTAATCAATTAGATTATCTTAAAAGTACATAGTTCCAGACACTGTGACACAATGGATAGGCTATTTTAGAATCAAATATTTTGTCTCGTGAAATGAAGGTGTGTGGGAAAAGATATATGGTACTGATAGCCCACAGGATAAAATATTTTCATGTATGAGAGAGAGAGAGCTTTACCGTACAATATACATGACTTGTAGTTCATTGTGTTCATTTGTGCAAAGTAGATCTCAGAAAAGGGAATTGTTAAAAATAGACATTAGGAATGTTACTTAATTTTGACAACTGGTATCTGAAACCACTAACTGTAAATTTTGACAAAAAAAAGTATACTTACTATTATTCGCCCTTGAGGATCTCTTATGAAACCAGGTGGCAATCGGCCAGTCCCCCTCACATAGACTTCATCCATTCCATCATCAAATTCTTCTACATCTGCCATATCAGGGTCACTATCAATATTGACGTCATTGTCTACGTCACGTGTCGTCTGCTCTACTCCGGGGCTGTCATTTCCACTATCCTTTTCTCGATCCTTGTCTTGTTCGTTCTGCTTGTTGGCCTCATTTTCATCAGCCATAGAAATATCCGACCCGTCCTTGACCTCTATGACTACAACATCATTTTCGACCTTGATCTTCTCCTCGGGGAACGAAGCCTCAAATTCCTGTTGGTTAAAATTCAAAAAATATTTTGAGATACCGAATATTTGCCAAGAGATAGAGATATCAGTTGTTAACGCATTCAACATATTATACACTTCTTATCTCAGAGTCAGTCGTTTGTACAAATACAATTTTAATTCATTTTTATGTTCGAAACGTCTTACTACTACTTTTACTCTTTAGATCAAATTTATTAAATAAGAATTTCATGTATATTCTTACATCATCAAGATCATCGATTCTCAAATTATCTATTTTGTCGTCTTCCTCACTCCAGTAATGTTCATCATCTAATTTCTTCTCAATCTTCTTCTTATGATGATATTGTTCCATGAATTCGGCCTTGACCCCGCCGTGACCTTTCAACCTTTCGACTTCAGTTTTAGAATCCGGAGTCCCTGCTTTATCCCTATTGTCCTGCTGCTTTTTAGATTTCCCCTTTCCGTACTTTTGCATGCCTCTACCTCGTTTGCCCTTCATCTTTTTTAATCTAGCCTTTTCTTCCATGTCCCTGGTCACTAGCACTTTCGATAATTCGCCGTCCGGCTTGTAAATAGAGGGGAACATTTTGAAAAGCGTACTATCCATGTTTTCATTGTAAGTATAAGTTTTCATACAGTCTATTTATAACCTTCTACATTTATACATATATATCATCCAAAACCGAACGCAATCTTGATTTTGGACAACAAATTCAATGGAGAATTCAATATCCCCATACATAAAATCTGCAACATGTATTTTTAAAAAAGAATGTTGATCTGAAATTACAAAGGGCGCATGTATCAATTGCTCTTATCTAGGTGAACGTGGAGGATCTAGCCTCATTCACTTCCTATTTACATGCTTCAGACATGCTTTCAACGGTATATTTTACATCTAGTCCAGGTAACTCGTTCCTAGGTAGTCGATTATTATTGATTCTCAGTATGGGGTGGTTTTATGATATGCATTTGTCAAGATTATCCCCCCTTCCTTTCCCCTCTATGCGGGTCCCTAAATATCCTTGAATAAAACTTTGTCGAATGAAATTTTACCGCCATTGATTTTTTATTTGGTCAACAAAAACGTATATTAAGGGCGGCTTCCTCTGGTACTCGAACTCATCGGGTGATAACATGCATGAGCTCACTACAGCCGACAGAGCATGGACTGTATTTCGTACGCCTTCTGTTTTTATATCCATTAACATATCCATCTGTGTGTCCATCTTGGGCCCCTGCGTCATGCTGTCTGTTTGTATGCATTGGTCATCTTACAGTGAGGATGTTTTTTCACAGCTTCTTCGAGACTTCTGGGTTATCGGAAAAAATGGGAGGGTTGTGCGCACGTAATCAGGATAAGCACAACGTCTGCTACTGGTGTGGCAGATGACCGTCCTAAGTCAGCACCGATTGCCCATTGGTCTCGTTGGTTTATATGTAGTCATTTGTGTTTTATGTTTCTATGTGATTTGGTGTTCCTTGTAACTTTTGCGTCTCTTTCTGTGCGTGTATGGTCTGTGTATTTGCATTGAGTGTTTTTGGGTTTTGATGTGGGTGCTGCAAAAGAGTGTTGTTGGAGATCCCCTCCTTTCTTGGGTAGCGTAAAGATGCATGACAAGTTCATTTTTTTACTTCCCCGCTCTCCATATTTCATTCATTTCAACCAACCATTTTCTTCGATGCAAAATTTCGGTAAGCGTATCTTGACAGAGACCCCAACTAAAGATTATGTTACCCATCTCCACAAAGGGTAGGCACAAAAGAGGAAATGATGTTTTGGTAGCTTCTTTTAATTAAATGTTCGACTGCACTAGAATCTTAAAATCCAAAACTATTTAAAGCTTATGGTGCAAATGCGAATTGCTACATCTACAATCAAATCATGAAATTTTAAAGTGAAAATTTAAAGTATTTACCACATATTGTTGGCCTTGTTTCTTCATTCCCACCATTTGGATCCGCCTCTCAATTTCACTGGGATCATCCGAATCAGCAGTCGAACCCTCCGAATCCGACCCATGCTGCTGGAATACACCATGTTGTTGTTAATTCAAATGAGATTCATTCATAATTTTCAATCAATCAATTATCAATGCGCTCATCTGGAGGGGAGTTGTAAAGAAACATTGCTCCCACCTTTTAAAATTCTGCCAAACTGCTAATATTTCTGATCTCTGCATGTATTTTTTTCGATATCATTTTGGACGAGAGTACCCTCTCCCTAGAAATGTTTGTACATGTTTGTTTTATTAGTTACATTTCTATTGATGTTGTACCGAAACCAAAATAAAAATCACGTTGTATTTGTGAAACATTATGTTGCTTTTCGGCATCAGTCATTGGAATGCAGTCTAAGTTTAACTCTAAATTAGGACATGAATTTACCAAACGAAAGGTCTGTCATGCGAGATATGAACTCACAAGATTTCACTTAACGTTCAAAAGTTATGCACTAGGTAACAGTTTCGAGCAGACAAAGAAACATATCAACAGATAGAGAGTCTTTCAGGCAGTCATTTTGTCCACAGGATGGTCGGATTTGGGGACTAACAGAGACAAGCAGAAAAAATCAGTTAACATAGACATTCGATGCCTTAAATAAAGGGTTGCGTACGCAAAAAGAAGAAACAAATTACATTTGAATGCTTTGCATCACTGCGCATACCAATTTATGATATTTAATACAGCACGATTCTATTTACAAATCACCATATTTAAGAGAAGTGAATATACAAATCCTTTATATCGAGATTTAAATGAAATGTTCTTGAACACTGGCTTTAAAAACACATTGAAATGCCAAGAGTTCAAGTTGACCTTGACAATCTTACAGAGACAGTGTAAAATGAACATTTAAATCAATTTAAAGTTTCAACACAGAATAATTTTGTCCGTCCCATGTTACCCGGTGTATGTATTGCAACCTAATCCCTTCCTGTAAAATCAGTAAGATATCAAACAACATGTGTTGAAAGAGACCAACATTTAATTTACTAGATGGTATACAAGTATGAATGTAAAATGTTCCTTTACTATATGTATACAAAAACTAAGCTGAATGCACTCTACAGTCATTACCATTATTCTAAGGACAAAAAGCAGTTACATCTGTATGCATCGCTAAATACTTTGGTAAACTACAATTAATAGATATGATAAATGTTAATTCTACAAGCATCAAGAATGAAAGCACTATAATAAATCTAAATGTGCAGTGTAGATCCGTAGCAAAACTGTGCCTTGACAAAGAAATTTTACATTCCTTTTTCGATTTTCAAAATTATCATTGTTCAAAAATATGTACAGTATCGACTTTCACTTTATACGAGTAAAAATCTACATATACAATGTATGTGTGTAAGTGTTAAATATATTCAATATCAAACTAGTGTGCAAGTAAATATATGTTCCGTGCCTTTGTTCTAACAAATTGAGCAGCCATACTTTTCAGTATAGTTATCGCCCATGCATTTGTGTTCAAAAGATAAAAACACTCTTCTGCTTGTAAATCAAATATGCTCCTTTCCCGACATCCTTATTTCAAGATGCACTTCGGAAAACGTCATTCTATCCGATGCAAATGCACGCTTTGTGCTTTTGAAATACATCGAGTGCAACTATACTACAATAGTCCGTCTTTGAAAAGTTGATAGATAAAGGTCGAAGGTATTCTTAATCAATTTAATAACGTTCACACTCTTTGGTCATATACTATTGTTTAGACCACTGACGAAGGTTAAGTAACCGAAACGTGCATATCTAGCCCATGCTGAAAATTTATCTGTTCTTAAATGCTGCTATTGAATTTGAAGACGTTTAACAATTGGCGAGTGTCAATGCTGGTGGAAAAGGAGTCCCAGAGGGCGTATTTAGCCAAGTTCGATCGACTTCGGTTAATCGTTTCTTCAATGCATTCGAAAATTTCTGATATCAAAATTTTATGAAATTTCTCAAACATGGGTCCTGTAGCATCATATCGCACCCACCCTGCTACGTCTTTCGGTACATTTTCTTTTGACATAATAATTTTCACATTCTTTGGCCATATAAGACTGTATAGAATGAGGATCACTGAGTCACTGACGAGGGTTAAGTACCCGAAGCATACATATCTGGACCATGATGCAAATTTATCTGTTCTTATAAGATGCTACTGAAATTGAAGAAGTTTAACATTGGTTATACAAACTTTACATTACCACTTACTATACAACATCATGAAAATCGAGGAAACAAAATAACTTATCACCAAAACATCTGCATAATGAATGACCAAAGTATATCTTCAATAAGGAAAGCCATAGATGGATAGACGATAAGATTTTCTTCCTATATCAAACAACATTTTCACTCACTGGCTAATACAGTACCTAACACTTCATATAACTGTAGGCGTAGTAGGGACATTTTTATTATGTGCGATTTAAGGAAGGAACTTGCATGAAAATAAATCGTGCAAATATCAGATTGAGTTTCTTGTATTTTGACGAACGGACAGACAGACATACTGACAAGTGCAAAGCAAATTATTATATCCCTCGAAGGAGACCTAAATTAATACATATATGTGCGGATATGTGCCCAATATCCCTGTGAACATGGTGCAGACGACTACCTCTTCTGCATCATTTGTCTCCTTCAGAGGTTCTTGTTCAGGATCCTCCTCCTTTGTCTCGGCCTCCTCTTCACCTTGTTCCTATAGATTAAGCAATATTTGTCAAGCTCTGCCTAAGGCACTCTGGTGAATACCATAAATGTTCATTTGATTTGCCCAATGTCTTGTAAGAAATGTTCATCCATGAACAATGAAGTATAGGAAGATGTCAGTAAACATTATGACAGAGTAATAAAAAATTACCGGCATGACACGTATAAAGTTCGGTTATACATGTATAGTATCTCAGAACAAACATTCAAATTAATACTGGTAAAAAAATGAAAATTCAAGGAAAATCAGGAATTTGAAATACTAATTTATATATAGACACTAGAAATAGCAAGATCAATGATACGATGGTTGGTCTTCTGTTGTGGATATATAATCTTTTATGGCATTTGTTTTCTAGTGTAACAAATTGATTTTTTAAAGGATAGTGAAAGCATTTTTTTTTTCAAAAAATAATTTTTCAGGTACACGTAATAAAGCTTTAAAATTCAAACGAATTCTTCAAAAACGTCATACGCGTATTAGTTTTTCTTGAGGCTGCTGAAAATTTATCATACCACCACCAGGTTAACAATAACACGATTTCAAGACACCGATACATATACCTTCCGTGTATTCGTTATATATTCAAACTTTAGTTCAACACTTCAATCTCCATTTTTTACGCGATGGACGTCCATAAAATATATTCATTTCCAGTAAAGCTAGACATGTATACGTGCTACCTTTTATGTGCTTTGAAAGCTCACAAAGTTGTATATTTTCGTACATGAAGGTGTAGAAAGCCACTCCACAACATTGTGGTTAAAATGAATATCTTACATCTGTATCAGAGAAGCCTAAATCTTCTCCATCGTCCTCGGAGAAAGGGGTTTCCACCATGAATTCGTCATACTTTAATACATTCAATACTTAGAGTATTAAATCTGTTTTTATGATATAGTTATATGTATAAGGTCATGTCTGAATATTAATCAAAAGTACATTTTTAATAGAGTTCATTAAAACATGTTCTATCGCTTCAATATTATCCAAAAAAAAAAATTGAAATGACTTTTTACAAAAAGAGAAAGACATTTCCAAATTAACATGAAATTACCACGAACCGATCAGAAATATTATATCAAACCAGACTTTTGCAATCCTCTTTAGCTTTGCGTACCAGAATGTACAAATGTGAATGGTAGGGCAAATAATGTTTTTGAAAACAATGAAAAACATGAGTCTTCCGAATATATCTATAAACATATTTTGCAACAAAACATTTATTTTCTGTGTGTGTTTGTGTGTGTTTTAACGTTTTATAAATAATTTTGTTCTTAGAACAAATATTCTTTTATAAAGAATTTTTATTCCATTTGTACATTGAGATCTTACACATCTTTATGTAAAGTGCAATTGACAGCTGCATGGTGCATTCATGAGAAGCTATCTTTGACGTTACTTTCCCAAAATTTGCAGTATACCATATAAAACGTTCAAAATACAATAAAGGGAAAATTACCTGGTTCCCTATTGTCCTAGCAAACATGAAGTATGTGATTAAGCTATGCACAATGTGCGTACGACTCAGTGTGCAATGCAATATTACTTAGTTGATCTCTTGTTTTAACTTGAAAGAAGTTTTGTTTTGGCCCTATATCAATTTGACATCGTATATATTTTTTTGCTATTTCGGAAACGTGCCATTTCATAAAAAAAATCATCGAAAGTAAAGGAGGTTAACATCTTAGCACCATCCCTCCAATGCTTTTTTGCACAAAGATTTTATTTGGATATGCTACTGAATCGACCCTACAGGAAATTTGTAGCCGCGCACTCCCTGTAAAGTAAATGTACAAATTTAAATTCTAAAAATTAAACCAGAGGGCGCTAGTGAAATGAATTTGGGTGGCGTATGAAAACACTTTGACAGGAAGCATCACTGATGAGAATTTAATATTCAAAAGACGTGTCTGGTGCATGAAATTGGTTTGACATTTTCTTTAAGAAGGTATAGAGTTGGAACACTTACGTATTATTAATATAAACACTTATTCCTTGCTGCAGTGTGGATCAGTTAAAATTGTTCCCTGTGACTTGATATTTGTTATGTGTATTAATTACTTCTTTCCAGATCTGTCGCCTGAAAGAAGTTTTCTGTTGGCCCTATATCAATTTGACATCATACACATTTTTTGCTATTTTGGAAACTTGCCATTTAATCGAAAATATCATCAAAATTAAAGGAGGTTAACACCTTAGCACCATTCCTCCAATGTTATTTTGAACATAGATTTTATTTGGATATGCTACTGAATTGACCCTACAGGAAATTTGGAGCCGAGCACTCTCAGTAAAGTAAATGTACAAATTTAAATTCTAAAAATTAAATCAGAGGGCGCTAGTGAAATGAATTTTGGTGGTGAACGAAAGCACTTTGGCAGGAAGCATCACTTTCACACTTTTTTGGCATATTACATTGTTTAGATTTAAGGATCACTGACGAGGGTTAAGTATCCGAAACGTGCATGTCTGGTCCATGCTGCCAATTAATCTGTCCTTAAATGATGCTATTCAATTTGAAGACGTCTAACAGTTATAGCACTTGGTGAGTGTCACTGCTGGTGGATCAGGAGTCCCCGAGGGCACATGTAGTCAAGTTCGATCAATTTCGGTTGATCGTTTCTTCAACGAATTCCAAAATTTCTGTTATCAAAATTTCTTGAAATTTCAGAAACGTGGGTCCTGTAGCATCATATTCCACCCATCCTGCTACGTCTTTCGGTACGCTTTTTCGACATAGTAACTTTCACACTTTTTTGGCATATTACATTGTTTAGATTTAAGGATCACTGACGAGGGTTACATACCCGAAACGTGCATGTCTGGTCCATTTAAATGATGCTATTCAATTTGAAGACGTTTAACATTTATACCACTTGGTGAGTGTCACTGCTGGTGGACCAGGTGTCCCCGAGGGCACATGTAGCCAAGTTCGATCAATTTCCATTGATCGTTTCTTCAACGAATTCCAAAATTTCTGTTATCAAAGTTTCTTGAAATTTCAGAAACGTGGGTCCTGTAGCATCATATTCCACCCATCCTGCTACGTCTTTCTGTACGCTTTTTCGACATAGTAACTTTCACATTTTTTGGCATATTACATTGTTTATATTTAAGAATCACTGACGAGGGTTAAGTACCCGAAACGTGCATGTCTGGTCCATGCTGCCAATTTATCTGTCCTTAAATGATGCTATTCAATTTGAAGACGTTTAAACACTGATGAGAATTTAATATTCGAAACACGTGTCTGGTGCATGAAAATTGGTTTGACATTTTCTTCATGAAGGTATGGAGATGGAACACTTCTATATTACTAGAAAGAACTTGGGAAACATATTGTAAGCTTAGTTCAAAACAAGAATTGTCATAAGCATTTACACTTCTGGAGACAACGAAAAGATAAGGAACTGCAAACGAAGTACAATTATTGTAAGTAGCATTGATTTGAAATCATCAAAACATGTCGTTATTAACATAATCATCGCTTATAAGTAGCAGCCTACATCCATATCAGTAAGATTATCCGTGACAAATTTAATAACTATAATGGGTATTTCAAATCACTCATCCTCAGTGATAATAGACGGGAAACTATAAGGATTCTAAAGAATGAACATTTGAAGAAGTTGTCAATAAAGAGAAACAGTCCTTGGGCTTATATGACAACTGATGAAACACACGTCAAATATTTTTGCAACGGAAAATATGCTATCTAGAAAAGGAAATGATCTCTCTCTCTGGACAGAACAGCTAAATGCTTCACCAAACCCTCAAAATGCGGAAACACTGTGCTTAAAGCGTAGAGTCATATTGGATTCAGGATCCTAAAAGGTATAAGCCTTCAGCAAGGAAACGACATTTTGTCTGATTATGGAGAACTTTTTGTGCTATACATCCATAAACGTAAATGGATAAAAAAAAAGCATGATTTTCACTCAGCCGAGCCTGTGTGCCGCTGGTTAGACAAACATGTATCTATCTTCCGAGGAATCAGACCAACTCTAGAAAATGCAGTTAGTGCTGAAATCCGTCCCCACTTAACAGTTGATTATCTAAATGTCTACCTTTAATGTTTCGGATGTTGTTGAAAAAGTCATGATGGAAAGAAAAGTGGGCTTTTTTCGATTAAGCATATTTCGTAACCAAAAAGTGATTCTTGAGAACCTGAATATCTATATTACAATGTTCATATATATAAGTAGACTTTCAAGTACTTCAACACAATAGACGATTTTCACATTAACGCAGTTGACTTGAATTTTATACACTCCAAGACCCGACATCACAACATTTGACGTTATTTCTAACTGTGACATCGACACAGATTTCTAACGGTAATATGAAAATGGTCAATTTGTAGGTGCGTAAGCTATAAGAAACGAAAGACTGGTAACTTCTATAATCAGAACATCTAAGGGTGTCAACACATTTATAAATGCTATAAACATCTGTATTTCTAAGAAAAGATCAAATATTCCCATCTCCTTTTCTATGCTAGAGACGGTGAAGGAGTTTCTTGGACATTGGAGTGCATGATTCAGATACATACAGGGCTACTGGAAATTTGTGTATCAAATGTATACTCTATCAATAATTTGTATCAATTATTTTGAGTTAAGACAATTAGGGCTTACTAACTGCAAACTGGGAAAACAAGATGAGAGGGTTGACGTTAGGGTGGTTGTATCTGTCCAAGGCATTAAGAACAACGCTGGGCAAAATAAACATAGAAAACATAGTAAAGTTATTTGGTTTGCAACATAAATTCGTGAAAGAATAAGAAATTTTTAGTTTGATAATCCATGTACAAAAGCATTGAAACAACGATAAAAGCGTATCAAACGATCATTGCGATAAAAGCGAATCAAACGATCATTGCGAAAGAGTTCATCATGTCAAATGAAGATGATATGAAACTGGAAGGATTTGTACTGCGATAGAAATGAGGCGGCTTGGTTTCTGGTTATTTCGTCGTAAAAAACGAGGAAAAGCTATTAAAAATGTAGGGCTTGCTACAAGTAAAACAATTATAATACTTGCTACATTGGATACGATCACAACAAAGCAGGCTGGAGCAGAGCACATACCTCAGGGTGGTCACCAGCAGGACCTGGAGAGTCATCACGTGGTGATAAACCGTCAGATGGCGCTATAGATCTGCCCAGGTCGGACATCCTACTCTGTTAACATTTTACACTTTCACAATCAAACAACGAAGGTAAATAAACTCCACCTTAACAACGTGCTACGTTACGTCATCTATACATCTTTACACTCTCCCCCACTTAATTTAACTCCCATCATTATTAGTGACATGAATTCGATCGATTGTCTCGGGGACTGAGACAAAGTGCCACTTACAACCAAGATACGAAAAAATAAAATATGTCATAAGAATCCCGTCTATTGATCCAGACTATTTATCTGTTGCCGTTCCCTTTAATTCGAACAGTTTTGTTTAAGGTTTCTATTCAAAGGCGAACGATTTTGCCTTGGATTCAAAAAGACTTCATATTCCATTTAAATCAGGGGTCTCATTTTTATTGACTTTAGTAATTATATATTCCTTTATAGAGAATTTACGTTGAAAGGAAATGTTGACTTTTCGCTATCGTATATTTGTTTAGCATTCTAATTTGGTGTCTTACAATGAAGAAAGCGCCTTAGATGTATAATTTTTTTCTCTTTATCCCACTTTTCGGAAGGAAACCATCTATTTAAGTTTCAACTATCGCTATTAGGTTTCATGAAGAGTATACTCGGAATAACAAAGAAGATCACGTGTACTATAGTTGTATGAAATAAGATGAAGAAAGTTCGTACTCAGAATCTTCCAAAAAAGAAATTAAATGAGAAGAATTATGTTTAAAAATATATATTCCATATTCGTAAATGACAATGAAGAATATTCAATTATCCATATTATGAGAAAATAGAAATGAGAAAATACGACATATTGTTTGATAACAAATGACGCTTTTCATTATTCTTTCGCAATCAGATCTACATGAAAAGGATAGGATACCATAAGCAAATTATTGATATATGATTTCGCTTCTAGTTTGAAAAATCTAGAGGCATGCCATATTATATCATATCTACTTTCTACGAAGCATCGTTTACTCATACGCGCTATTTAACCTTGGACAAGGATTATATCGCAGCATAGAATGTCCTCACCTGGACCGTATCCGGTCGGTCCTTGTCGTCCTTTTCTCCATCTCCTTCGGCTCGAACTTCCTCTTCATTTTTCTGTTCCTGGTCAGCTTTCTCTTGTTCTTCCTTATCAATCCTATCAGGGATAAAGCCTGAGTCTACCGATCTTTGGTCATCCTCCTCCTCTTCCGTTTTCGTTTGTACCTGGTCTTTCTTCTCACCATCCATGTCGTCTGCATTTTCCCGCGCTTCGTCCTTCTCATCTTCCTTAATTTGTTGCTCCTCGTCTGGAACTGGACGGCGTTTTCGACGACGTTTGATGCAGCAGATGATGATGATGATAATTGCAATGATTAAAGCAAGGACAAGGAGGGCTATAAGAACATATAGCCATATTAGATTCGTGCTTTCCTCTTCGGTCGGAGCTAGGAAACAACAAAAGAAATGTTTAATTTTGATTTTAGTAAATTTATTACTGTAGTAGGTGTAGTAGATTATGTTAGAGCTACTTCTTTATTTCTTCTTTGCTTTTAAATGATCATGACAAAATATTAAAAACAATTCAGACTTCATTAGCAGAAGTACGAACGAAAACATCAACACAAAGTTTCAATTATTATGTACAGACTTCTTCAAGGAAAGAAGGGATTTCAAAGAAGACTTGGTTGCGGCGCCCACAATCAAAATAGTTTATGATTGTTAAATCATCAATGACAAATTATCCATATACAATGTAATCGCATAGTTTCATAGTTTTTCTGTACTTAAATGAAATAATTCATTATTTCTTTATAGAAAATTCTATTCAACCATTAGATTGGTATCTCTGTCGGTGGACTTTTAGTCCTGGGATATCGTTAGCCTAGTTCACAGTACTTTTGCTCTAGATAGAAATAAGTCTTTGCCAATAAGGTTGATAATCTATTTTACGCTCAGGGCATCTTCCTGAAGGTATATCCATTTCCTTAGTCGACTTTTTAGCATACATTTAAGGTCATGATTGAAATTTCGTTCTACATACATTCACATCTTATATTGGATTTCTTGTATTTCTTGGTGCCCTAACATTATTGCCATACAGCATTTATTTCATATTCACTCTTTTTCATTTCTTTGTTGTAAATTCAATATAGTATTAAAGATAAATTCTATGAAAATCTACCAGTGCGTTAAAATATCTTTTTCAGATAAATTAAATCTTTGTATATTTTCTAAATTGTTTAACAATGCTACATTCTATGCCTAAATTTGTGCAATAGTTTTAATTTCAAGAAAGAGAATGAGAACAAAAAGAAGGAAAAGATTGATCATTGCAAATAGTTTTTGATCTAAGAATCGACATTTTATTCTCTGTGCAACATACTAGATTAAGTATAGTCAGTCTATTCCACTAGAGACCACTAGAAACACTGAATGATTGATTTGTCTTTTAGAACAGTACAAATAGAATTTTTATAATCAAGAATACCCTTGGTCCAAACGCACATCATTATTTCGATTAATCAAATTCAGATTGAGAACATTTCCAACAACACTCGGTTGCAGTACCAACAGCAAAACCCCAAAACATCCACTGCAAAAACACAAGGCAGACACGCACAGAATGAGACGCAAACGGTACAATGAACGCCAAATCACATGGAAACATCAAACATAAAGCCTCTGTCACACCTACACGTTCTCTCAAGACGTTCTTACCACGTCCTTGAAGTCCCTAAAATTTTCAATGAACGTAGTGAGAACATGGTATTTTTCATCTGGAAGGGCTTTCCCAGGGAAGAATTGACGACTCCAATACGCGCACAACACGAACTTGTGTCCGTAACACGTTAGTAGTGAGTCCTTCCCGTCTTTAATACGTTCCCTGCGTCGTGTAGGTGTGATAGAGGATTAAATGACTACACATAAACCAACGAGGGTGGCCATCTGCCGGGTCAGTAGCAGACGGTGTGGTTATCCTGGATTACGTGCGCACAGCCCTCCAACTTTTCAGATTAACAAGAGGTCTCTACGAACGTAAAATTGTGGTGTAAAACATCCTCCTCACTGTAACATGACCACATACAAACAAGACCGCAAAACGCGGGGTCTCAAGCAACACAGATGAATATGTAAATTGATATAAAAAAGGCCGCACGTAATACAATCCATGCTCTGCCGGCTGTAGCAAGTTCATGCATGTTACATGTATCACCCGAGGAGTCCGACTGACATTCAGAGAGAACAGGTGGTCGGGCCCTGTCTTCTCTAAAGAGGTTTGGACAGGGCCTGTCATGGAGTCCCGTCATCACAGTCAGTCAGAGTGCAAGTCTTAAAATGCACTGGTACATGACTGTAGTTTGGTCAAGTACCGAGCTTAGTGTCCGTTTGGTGACATTAGGATCATATCCACGGTGTAAAAGGTGTTTGATGATTCTGATGCATTTTCGATAGCTATGCGGTCTATCTTTGATACTTTTTTTTCGTTAATTATGTCACCATAAAATACAGGTTGTGAAATACCCAAAGTAATATAATCTGTTGCTTGTATGGGTCCGAATTTCAACAGAAGTTGACAATATTTTTGTAAAATTTCCAGAAAGTCTTTACTTATTTACGAAAGCGAAAACCTTTAGCAAAATGTTTCTTCGTAATTTGTTAATTTCTATTATGAAAATCCAAAACATCAGTACGTACTCTTGCATATCGGATGAGCTGTGAAATGTAGGTACCGTATGACGGTAATCTAGGAACACCATCGTCATCCAGGGAAAATTTACTACGCTGAATTCAAAATCATTTCTTTTTTATACACACTTGTATGAATTATTCCATTAACAATTTTCATATTTAGGTCCAAAAACGGTGGTTCTGTGTTTGTAACGGTCGCCTTGTTTAAAATCAATTTTTGTGGATAAATAACATTTTTTACTTTTCAAAAATAGGATTGTCGATAGTAAGAATATCATTCAGGTACCTAGAAGTACCAATGAAAAATTTCACGTCATTATGTTTTCTTTGCCTTTGAAGATTTTGGATAAATTCTTTTTCATATGTGCATAAAGATAAATCTGCAACAAGATGCGCACATTTAGTACCCATAGGAATAATACATGCACGTTGAAGATTTTGACAATCAAAGATATTTATGAATCCACTAAGTGCTTTGCTATACGTCAATTATGTATTTCCATGAAAACGTCTATTATTTTTCGTGTAGTTACTATCATTCTACGCTAGTGATAAAATTTCCCTCGTTTTTAAGTAACGATAAACTTTTAAGACATAAATGGTGTACCAATTTAAAAGAAATCAAGGAAATTGTTTGAATTCGAGAGTTGTTAAGAACTATTGATTTAAATACTATGGAAATTTAAATACTGTCAATCTTGATGGCATATGTATTCCTTACATTGAGGAAAATATCTCAAGCCACATATTTATTTTATGTATAAGATGTATATTTACGACATCCAATGTGCACATGAAAATTTGACATCTAAGATAAAAATTATTGATATATTTTGTAAAAGTACGTCTTTGCTACGCATATTAACACGTACTGATGATACCTGATATGGGGTCAGTATCTGTTGATTATATCATCATAATAATT
The DNA here is from genome assembly GCA_033119305.1 of Pinctada imbricata. Classification (NCBI taxonomy): domain Eukaryota; kingdom Metazoa; phylum Mollusca; class Bivalvia; order Pterioida; family Pteriidae; genus Pinctada; species Pinctada imbricata. The sequence goes on from VSWD01000006.1 coordinate 22,911,323, forward strand.
TAATTGCATCGTTTTCACTTCAAATATATATACGTCAGCTTTAAGTTTATCAATGAATGTTTAATGTTTACCAAGTTTAAGTCTATCCTACTCATCCATGTATATGGATGGCAATGAAACAACCATTTTGTATTGTTTTAAGCAAAGATAATTTACTGAAAAAAAAAGAAAAAAATCCAAATTTATCGATGTTTCAAAATACAATGTACATGTATAATCAACACGTTCAAGGAGGTAATTGTTTTCAATTGTGCAAATGCAAATGCAGTGTTCAAATCATTTTACAAAGAAAAGGAATGGCTTGTTTATTGTCAAAATATCCAAACAAAGCACTTTATTAAAACATATCCACAACTAGAAACAAAGTACAAGCGGTATAAGATAGCATCGCCAAAGACATAAATCTAGAGCGAATAAATTGTCTACATATATGTTTCATATATCATTAGTATTTCGTTATATCAATCAATTAAAATCATTTAATTTAATATATCATGACGAAGAGTGAAATTAGACGATACTTACTACATGGAGCTGAAACAATAAAAAATATGATTAATATGATATATACTTTTGTTGTTGTAAAAATTAATCATAATATATAGAAATATGCATAAGCACTGTCGCATATCACGTGATACGCAAATGATATGTTCCACGGGAATCCCCTTAGATTAAACCAAGTAAATACTGTCTAATTTACTTTATACGAATTTATTTTAACCCACTATATGTCCATCGTTATAAATTTTATGATGATAATCTATTGTGGACAAGAATAGACGTATATTCAGAGAACACTTTCACAGAAAATTTTGTATCTGACCGCGCACCATATCATAACATGTGGAGAGCATCGAAAATTTTCTGCTTAAGTATTCTCTGAATATAACTCTATTCTTCATCAGAAGAGATTACCATCGTATAATGGTCATATGATAGGATTAAACTCATATAAAGTAGATTTAGACAGTATTTACCTTAATTAATCAAAGGGTATTCCCATGGAACATATCATCAGCCTATCACGTGATATGCGACAGTAATAAGTAATATTAACCGTTTCAAATGAATTCTGAGAGATACAAAATGTGAAAAACCATTGTCCAGAGTAATACTAGTTGTTGCTATTACAGCCGCAATCGATCTCAACAACGTAAATTTAAAGCAATTATTTGAAATGGAATGTATAAGGAGGTTCACTCACTTGAAGCTATATCTGTGAAATTAACAATCTGTCCGTATGTTGACGAAATGGAAGTGGGCGTTTGTAATGTTGTCGTCAGACACTCCTCTGGATTTGTGGTCATCGAAATGGAAGAATCCGAAACGGAATATACCTGAAGGGTTTCGTGAGGATAAAGAAAAATTCATTATGAATAATGTCGAAGAGTTCCAACTCTATACCTCCTTGAAGAAAATTCCAAACCAATTTCCATGCACTAGACACGTGTTTCGAATATTAAATTATCATCAGTGATGCTTTCAGCGGAGCCACCCAAAATAATGTCAGTAGCGCATTCTATAATTTTTTGAAGTTAGATTTTTACATTTACAATACAGAGAGCGCGCGGCTCCAAATTTCCTGTAGGGTCGATTCAGTTGCATATCCAAATAAAATCTATGTTCAAAATAGCATTGGATGGATGATGCTAAGATGTTAACATCCTTTAATGTCGATGATATTTTTCTGTGAAATGGCTAGTTTTCGAAATAGCAAAAATATATATATGATGTCACATTGATAAAAGGCCAAAACAATGCTTCTTTCATGTGACAGAGCTGGAAAGAAGTAATTAATACACTTGACAAACATCAGGCCACGGGGAACGATTTTTAACTGCTACACACTGCAACGTGAGATAAGAGATACTTTAGTATGATGCACTTTAAAAATGAAATAGATTTTTAAGAAAAAAATGTTGGCGTACCAGACACGTGAACCTATAGCTAGTTGGCGCCGAAATTGAAGTTTCATTTTCATTATTGTACACAGTGACGTAAGTGTTCGATCCGGAGGTTCCTGAGTATACACAGTACAACGTTTGGTCAGCTGGAATCATATAGAAAAAGAATAAAATTGTCTCTTCCGTTCTACAATAATCCATATTATAAAGTCCAACATACTTCAAATTTTTGAATCGATATCCTCACTAATTTTTTTTTCATATTAAGAAAAACGAGTAAAGGCATCTATCATTATTAATGTCATGGATTTCGAACAAAATTAAGCAAATTTTAACACCAAAATCCTTATTATCAAAAATTGTAAAAAGTTTGATTCGATTGTAAAATACATGACTCAGTTCTCTTCTTTTTATGCATTGTTATTCTTCTCTTTTTCAATTCCTATAAAGGCCTTATACGAAAATGTATAACATACTTGAAAACAGTGGGTTACAGTTCGTCTCATTGAAGTTGAACATGGTTTTATCCGTACATGTGTCTACATAAGATCCGGAACCACAGGGCATTCCGGAATATTCATAAGACCACGTGCTCTGGATTGTAGTTGGACACGTTATTATTCCGGAAGTTTCCGAACCTATATTTGAAACAGTTTCGTTTTAGTGTTTAATTGAGTACAATCTATGGCCTTTATAGATTCAATCAGAAACAAAGATACCCATTTTCATACATTTACATTCTTGTCATATCTCACTTAAAATCTGCAAATTTATTTCACTTTTAAAGACATCTTCAATTCTTAAAATTATTTTGAAGCGATATAATCTTCATGTTAAATATGAACAAGTAATGATAAACTAAAAGCGCATATGCAACGAAAGAAAATATTGATTTAAAACTGAATAAAAACAAATAGCTACAATGCACGTGGGCAGAGCAATTATTGACCCCTACAAAGCTTGGTGCACGTTAAATTGAAATACAACGAGGTAACTGGAGTAAGTTTCAATTTTGTATTATCTAAAACATCTAGAGAATTAAACTATGATAAAGATTCTAGCTACTACCTTCTCTGAGCGCTACGTGCATTCTATCCTCTGTTATGACTGCATCATTGCAAATGTCAGCTGCAGTAAATGACGTTATACTGGTGGCATAAACAGCCACTCTCTCGTATACATTGGTGACTACAACTTTTAGTGCTGAAATAACACATTGTGCAAATTGGATTATTTTGGTGCCGTGACCTGGATGTGTGACGCAAAACATGCTTTTTGACATTTGAAATGTACGATCAATATGATTTTATGATCGCAAAGGAGTAATATGATGGCATATTGGTTTATTAGCTTAAGTCAAGTCAAAAAATGACATGTGAAGGTCCTGGGAGCAATTTTTGAGTGGCATAAAGTATGATATAATGCAACTACCATAAACACCGTGGGGTATCACGTGATACACAAATGATATGTTCCACGGGAATCCTCTTTGATTGAACTAAGTTAATACTGTCTAAAGCCCCCGTTCCACTGCAATCCCGCTGTACCTACGTTCATTCCCGACCTCGAAAATTGCCAGGTCGGGAGAGAACGGCTCTTAGTCGTATCTTGGTCTGGTACAGCGTATGTTGGTCTAGAATCGATCGGTATTAGAGCGGGCACGCTTTAGAGGTCGGGAAAAGTTTCCCGTATTCTTTCAACCGGTTGAAAGAATACGGGAAACTTTCCCGCTCTCTTTGTGGTCGTGAAATAGTCGGCGCTTGGTCGGGATAGTCGGGGGTACAGCCTAGGTTAATCGTGTCCTGGTCGGGAAGGAGCGTGTTTTGAGCGTGATCTGATCGGCATTTACCTAAACCCCGCTCTTTTCACGCATCAGATACGCTTTAATTACGTCCTGTTCCCGATCTTTACCCGTCTATTCTACGCTCTTACCAAGATCCATCCACTACAGATTTAATGTTCACTGATCTTACCAAGACCTTTTCATGATCATCTTGCGACCTATTCACGCTCTATATGACCAAGTTACGACCAAACGACGCTTAAAATAGAATGAGTGCATATTTCATTCATTTTCTCGCACTGATATTGATTTGTTCAAAATATTTATTATTAAAATGTCGCCGCGATGATTCTTGGCTATCCGATGCCATTTTTTAAGTAAGGAAAATTTTTAATTTTCATCGCGACACTTTTGGGTAAGGCTTGGTCGAAAGAGAAATACAGGCTTCTTCTTTGTCGATACGATCATTGGATGACAAATGAGATCACTTTAAGTTAGAAATTGTGTTTTGAGCGGGAATGCATCGGGGACAGTCGGTAATAGATCGGGATTGCATCGGGAATAGATCGGGTTTTGGTCGGGAATAGATCGGAGTTTGATCGGATAGAACGGGACTTGGTCGGCAATATGATCGTGAGTAGAGCGGGTAAAGCGTGAGTAAGTCCGCGATGAAACGTGATTCGGTCATAAATTGATCGGGAGTCGGTCGGGAATAGAGCGTGATGTCAAGAAAAAAATGAAAAGGTCGGGAAAGTTTAACCCGCTCTTGTGAAAATTGCGGTCGGGAATGGTCGTAGGTACAGCGGGATTGCAGTGGAACGGTGGCTTAAATCTATATGAATTTATTTTAGGCCTATCATATGGTCATTATTATCAATTATATGATGGTAATTTATTCTGGTCAAGAATAGACGTGTATTCGGAGAACACTTAAACAGAAATTTTTCAATGCTCGCCACATGTTATGATATGGTGCACGGACAGATACAAAATTTTCTGTTTAAGTGTTCTCCAAATATACGTCTATTCTTGACCAGAATAAATTTCCATCATATAATTTATAATAATGACCATATGATAGGCCTAAAATAAATTCATATAAAGTAGATTTAGACAGTATTTACTTGGTTCAATCAAAGGGGATTCCCGTGGAACATATCATTTGTGTATCACATGATACCCCACGGTGATAAAGTGACAGTTGAAAAGGGCCGATTAAATGATACTAAGCTGCTGTAAGCTAAGCAAAACTTAAGCATGAAATTTTATTCTGAAATTTTAAAAGAAAAACCAACATTATGAAATTCTGAGTTTTCATCATTAGTACGTCACTTATGATGTCATTTTCTTGTTAGTACATTTTGCTCTAAGCCAATCGTAAAAAATAAGGTGCAGTTAAGCAATCTATGGCATTTCTAGTAAATGTAGTCTGGTTTGGCTACGTTTGCAGCTGTAAGGAAGGCAATGGCTTCAAATAAAATGTTGGTGTCTTCTTAATTTTCACCTACCTTTAACACGATTTATATCCAACGAATGATGTCCGACAAATTCTCGAAAGAAATATAACATCGACGCAAAATGCCAAATTTGAATACATGTATAATAAGCAAGCCATGCATGAAGCATACTAGTAATCGTTATAAAAAATAGCTAATGTGATATGATACTAAAATAAGAGTGTTCGAATGAAGTGTTTTGCTTTACCCTTTCGCAATGCAACATGTGTCCTTTCGATCGCTGTACTGACATTACTACAGATCAAACTCATATCAGTCGGTGAGACTGACGTAGCAAAGAGGACAACCCTCTCGAACACGCCGCTTGTAACCTCAAAAAGGGCTGGTAGAGAAAAGTCAAAATTCTACAGTATTTTTTCTTTCTTTCCATTTTTTTAAATAACAGATATTAATTATATAAATTAATACAAATGAGAGGTTCTTGTGGAAATGTAATAACAACTGAACATGTATGATTTAACGTTATTATGATAATGTTGATGAAAAATAATGAAACATAACCTTTCTTGAATAGATCAAAAACAAATGTCAAATTCAGTTAAATATTCTATAATGTGACAGAATTTCATTTATAAGGTTTTCTCGCAACTGACTCCTTGTATGAATTCTTTACTGTTTCTGATTTTCATATCTCTAGATGAGGGCAAAGAAATGCTTGAAGCGCACAATATCATATTGTGGACAGTTTTCAATTAAAAACGTTTTCACCGTTAAAAAAGTTGAGCCGAAATTAGATTATTAAGAATATTATAAAGCTTTTATCTCTTTTCGGTGTAAAAGACGTTTACAATTTTTATTTATTTATTTTTTATTTTTTTATTGTTTTTTTTTTTTTTTTGCAAAATCCCTACGTGGTCACAGGAATTGGGCACAGTGCCTAGTTTTACAAAAGTTTTTACAAAAAAAAAAAAAAAAGAAAATAGGACTTTCTCAATTGAATAAAAGGTTTTGAAGTTTTTTTTCTATTTAAATTGTTTCATGTTTTCCTGAATCATTTACCAGAAAGTAATTCAGAGACAACCTCTCAAAGTCTAGTTAGAAAGAAGAACAAAGCAATAAAAATTTACGAAATTTCCTGGAATTTTTCGTAAGAATTTTTGTGAAACAGGGTACAGAAATCTAAAATATGTATTTAAGGATCATTGAAGAAACAACAAAATATTGTGACATTGCACTATATCATAGAGTTTTTCACATTTGGGAAATGGGCATTAGTTCTATACATATGCCGTAATAAAATTATACTTACATGTCATCATGTTGAATGTGTATTTATTAGTTGAAACTTCATTCAAATTAAGGCAGGCATAAATGTATGTTTCTATGGTTGTAAATGGCCAAAATGTCGTCTTCGATCTACAAAGAGAAATCAAGGGCGTAAGAGGAGAGGGTGCAGCCGGGGCACGTGTCCCAACTTCCAGTTTGGAAAGGGGTAACATTCCCAGAGCCCAGATTGTCCACAAGATCGCGGTATAACTATGGTTTGTACTTACCCCTTTTTGATCAATTATTTTATACATTATGGTAAATTTTACAAAATCGTATTCAAAATATATATTTCACCAATAGAGCGTTGTAGACAATTATCGGCACCTTTACGTTTTACCTTGCCTAGTGGCCGGTGCGTCTTGTTTATTATTTTATCGACTATACCATGTGAAGGGGGATTTTTTTTATCGACCTTGACCACCATCTCTATATAGCACAAATGTAGCCCACCTCTTGATAAAACGGTTTTTGCAAGTAAATATTTGTTCAGTGTTATCGGCATATGTCCAGTATTATCGGCACCCTCAACAAGAGAGAGGAGCATTTCTTTTAAAATCGTCGTTGTGCGATGGCTGAAATGTAATGTTACAAGTTTATGACTATACCATGTGATTGGTGTTCCCAAAGACGCCCGCAATCAAACTTTTATTTTAGTTCGTCGTGACCCTGGAAGGTCATAAACGCTTCCGAATAAAGTTACCCATGAAGTTAGATTTTCTGCGTGTTCCACGTTATCGGCATTTTTCCATGATCAGTTTGAAAAACGTTGGTTAACCACTGAAAGTGGGTCGGATTACCACTGAATATTCTTTTATTTTAAAAGACAATTAACTAATTTACAAATTCCAACATTTGTCTACTGAAAAACGGAAATGAAATTTTCCATAAGCGGGAACATGGCTAGGTGCTTAGGTAAGTATTCAGATATGCCGATAATTATAGACGGGTCAAGAAAATGGGATATAGATTGGAAGGAGTAAAAGGTAGGCGAGTTCTTCATAAAAATAATCGAAAAAGATGAAATAAGAAAGATGAATACACTATGCAATTGTGAATCTGAAAAGAATTACAAGAACCAACTTCAAATTCTATGAAACACTGACTCAAAAAAGGAAGTTTTCTTATTTGTTATGACAAAGACGGTGTTTTCCCTACTATTGTTTTCATCTTTTTTAAAAGACAGTGGTAGGCACCATATTTATTAGGTATATGATGGACTGAAGTTCATAAAATTGTTTCTAATAGTCTGTCACTTCTACCTGTATAACAAAAGAACAACAAACACGTCAATATTTTCGTTTATTATAGGCGATAAATAAAGGTGCCGATAATTGTACCCTGCCGATAATAGTCAACAGCGCTCTATATGGTTATTTCGAAAATTCAACTGACGGACACGGTTTTTTGTTTGTTTGTTTGTTTGTTTCGTTTTTTTTTTTTTTTTTTTTTTTCTTTTTTTTTATTCTTATTTATTTTTGTTTTTATTATTATTATTTTTTTTTTTTTTTTTTTTGCTTTCCTTCGGTTTTAGCTTTGTTGTTCTTGCTTTTGCTTTTGCTTTTTTAATTCAATTATAGTACCAACAACAAAACACCAAAACACCCGAAGCAAAATCACAGAGAAGACGAGTGCAAGAGACAAAAAAACGTACGACATAGAAACATTAAACACAAAGGACTACACATTAACCGACGAGACCAATGGGCAACCGGTGCCGACTTAGGACCGTCATCTGCCACGCAAGTAACAAATGGTGTGGTTATCCTGGATTACGTGCGCACAACCCTCCCACTATTCCGTTTACCCAGAGGTCTCGACAAACGTTTACATATACTTGTGGTGTAAAACAACCTCCTCACTGTCAGATAACAGTGGTGCTTCCGTGTTTGTAACGTTTGCCATGTTTAGAGTCAATTCTTGTGGATAAATACGATTTTTATCAATTGTCGATAGTAAGAATATCATCCAGGCACCTAGAGGTATCAATGAAACATTTCACATCATCAAGTTTTCTTTGTTCTTGAAAATTTTGAATAAATAGTTGCACAATTAGTACCCATTGGGTACCCAGGTTTTTACATATATATATTTTCACATAGTTTATTTAAAGCTATTCTGAGATCCTTTTGGGTGAAGTGGGGTTGAGGTTGGAGTACACTGAACTTACTTAAGAATGTAATATCCATTATAAGAATCATCATAGCACTCGAAATCCCTCGTCTCTGGTCCGGATATTCCAACGGTGACCTTAAAATCTTGAATTTCATTGGCTGTTACATTCCACGTGCCCCGATTGCTCGTAACCCACGATCCATGTAAGTTCGTTGGAAAGCCTGAGCTGCATTGACAATCTGAAAGCGAAGAATCTATACTAAAGGAACGAATTAGCCGATTCTCCGTCGAAACGAAGAGGATAGATACATGTATAAATGGTGTGATATGAAGATATAGCATCTTTAAAGAGACGGTACCTTGAAAATAAATTAATTTTACAAAATTTTGGAATGCAAGATCTTTCTTTTCATATGAAAGTATACATTCTTATTTGAATAAATTTAAATTTTCAGGCGAATCTAATGCATACATTCGCAGTTATACACCTTTAAAAACGTCATTTTGAATTTGGGGTGCGCAGCTCTAATTCATTCCATTAGCGCCATTTACAATGTATTGAGTTTTTGCAATAGAGGTATATGGAGATTTAGTTATTAATAAATCGACAATATTAGGGTTGTTACTGCATGTTTTAAAAAACCCTTTCTATGGCTCCTTTTTTCCTCTATCTAGACCCTTTGGAATAAATTTTACGTTGTCAATAAAATTTATTATCAGTACAGGGACACTGTGTCTTTAATCGACTAGCGTTTAAAGTTATCAATACCGAGGAATAATATGAATCAAATGAAAGAAATTAAATAGAAAAAATTGCTGTGCTAGCGGAGAAAAAAATCATTAAAAATTAAAAACAAAAAACTGAATTTTTTTTTCTTTCATCTTAACCGAGGACTTTGTGTTGGATCAATGCCAAAAAGGAAGGGTACCGTAGGGCGAGTGGAAACAGAAATTATCTTTAAATCATAGATTTTTTTTTTTCTTTTGGCCTTGACTGGTAGATGTGGGGGAGGGAGTTCCACCCACAGATTCATAGAAAAAGTAACTGATTACAGTCAATCCCTTACAGTTGTCAATGGAAACTATTGTATTACTTCAAATTAAGAAAGTAAATTTATCAATATCAGTTCCAAACAATATGTGGTGACATCTATAAATCAGAAGAAATCCCTATGTATTGTAAATAAAATCATTCCAAATAATACTATTACCTTCCAATAGAAATTCGTATGATTTTACCTTGCCTTTTCGACTTTGAGACTTAATTAATTAATAACTGATAGATACATGCACTTCTTTGATGATTATTTGAAACGGAATTCGGAGACATCAACAAAGTCTCCTTTACGTGTGATATCTTATCTTAGAATCTTAATCCTTCTTCTTATCATATTAAAAATTGTTTTTCTTCATTTTCCCCTGATCACCAGCGAGACCAATCAGTGAACGATTTCAAGCCTGACACAAACTTCAAACTCAGGTTCCAAAAATCGCAGATCTTTTGTACGATTTAAGGTATCCGATGTACAATAAGGCATTTTTCCATGCCTGGTAAGGTACTATAAACTATATATTTTCTGAAAGGTTATAATGCCCACTGCTCAGAAATAATAATTTTGGAGTCAGAAAAACAAAGGGAAATAACCGATGAAGCATTCAAATTGTCTATTTTCTCTTTGAAACATATGCAAAACAATAAAGTTGTACAAGAGTTTTTCCCCTTTGATTTTTTTAAAAGACCTAGGAGTCTTACATCTATACCCAGGGCATCATTACCTTTCAGAAAATGTATAGTTCATAGTACCTTACCAGGCATAAAATTTGCCATAGTTTACAATGGAGATGATTAAAAGACAAGTATTAGCTTTTACAAAAAGCTTGCCGTCAGTTAGCTGACTTTATATTCTAGTAAGAAAAAATCGGATCCGTATAATGCATTGTTTCCGTTTTTAAACTTATTCCGATTCAAGCGACGGAAAGTTCCGAGGATGTGCGATTCTTCTAGGACGTATCACTACAAGGACTTTTCGATGCATCTCTCGGAAGAAAAATGACTTCCAATTGTTAGGTCACCTAGACTCTTGAGCCAACCTTATGAAAGAATTGTATCTACAGGGATTGAATAACCTAGACGAATATTTGCATTTTTTCAATTGTCAACCAACCATATTGCCAAGATGTATTATTTCCGTGCAAGTAGGTCACGAATGATTACAGTATACCGTCAGTCAAGACTGACGGTAACTATGTAAAATGACTCAATTGTACAACGGATACCTTAAACAATGTTATCAAGAATCGTAATGTAATTATGTATAGGTAAGCACTGCCCAACACTTTTCTTCACATTTTTTCTTCTTAGCTAGCGGTCTCGTACACGAAAGGTCACGGAATAAATCAGTTTCGTATCCCATTGCATGAACGAGCGATGTAGTAATTCCAATTCAATGTCGCTATAACGTCGAATTTTATGGATTTGATTAATTTTCTTTTAAATGATTCTAAGTCTAACACTCTGTAAAAACCGAATCTACACCATAGCTATAATAATAGGGATTCATCTAGAAATCTTCGAATAAATACTGACTAAAAACTATGATGGCGCCGCACATAAGGCAGGGATCTTGGTTGAAGGTTTTTGAAAGGGTCCTTCATTATTTTCGATAACTTTTCCACTTTTTTCGTATACATCTTTAACGTAAATTCATTAGCACCATTTTAAAGCAGATAAAACAGCATGGACCAGACATGCACGTTTCGGGTAATAAACCCTCGTCAGTGATCCTCAATCTAAACAATGTAATATGACCAAAATTTGTGAACGTTATGTCCTAAATATACCGAAACAAATAGCAAAATGGCTGGGATATGACGCTACAGGCTACAGGCTTGGATATGACGCTACAGGCTATGTGTTACCATTAAAGCTTGCTCGCTTCGCTTCGTTATAAAAAGGGGGAGTGTTACATGTAAAAAAGCTATGATAGTACAAATGCGATTAAAGTCCAACAAACGACATTAATCTTAATTTAATTATATTTTAAAGTAAAAGTTGTGTGTGAGCATACTAGCTTGGTAGTGTTTTTATCTGTTTGTGTAGTTTTTCTTTGAATTTGTGATTTATTGGCCATTTGTTTTAAAACAAATGTTGTTTTTTTTACCATGTTTACAGTCATGAAATTAATTTAATGTAATTTCGTGTCTAATTTCGTGTCTACTCTTTCTTCATACAGCTCTGAGCATTGAAAAATTATGAAGAACCAAGATTTGAATAAATCAACATGTTTATTGTCCTATCTTCGTAATCTAAATCTGCTGACTCAAAAATAGATGAAGTGACCTAGGCTACATGTAGACAGCCTTCTAAGACTATGTAACGTTAGACAACTCTTGCAAGAAATCCAAATCTGTAGTCCACATTGATTTTTATTTCCCTATTCTCTTAACTGTATTCACAACAGGAACTTTAATTCATAACGACAGGAAATATTATACATTATATATCTCAAAACACGAAAACGTTATAAAGGTTTCGATTTCAAAATTGAATGAAAATTAATTATCAGTATATATGCTAGTACAATAGCTTCCATTTCACGGATCAGTAAAAGTTTTTAAAGTATTAAATTCAACTAAACGACAGCAAAATTTACAGGACAATTGGATCTAAATGACGTTGCAGTCGTCTCAATGCATGGCATATAAAACGCCATTGTTAATGAACAATACCGTTTTAAATTGCATATCAATTTTCAGACTTTTTGAAGTGTTGGGTTATTGTAAAGCTTAAGGTCTGTTTATACAAATTGCACTTTTGTGGGAAATAAGTTTTGAAGTTTTCAAAGCTTTCCAAAGCCTGTACTCGAAAAAGAACATCAAATCTAAGATTAATATGTATTTCAAGCAATGCATTTGTATAGTATAAATTGCACTTGAATTATGAAAAAAAAAGTTTGAAGGTCATTGCAATAACGCGTCGTCTGATTCCGTACAATTTAATATTTCTTGTATTATTCTGCCTTTTGAATCTATCAAAAATAAATAAATAAATAAATAAATAAATAATAATACAAGTAGTTTTCATACCCGGATAAAACATGCTTTCAGAAAAGTGAGCATATTATAAAAGTTTAATCCACTATATTTCCAACAAACTACAAAACTGTATAGTGGCAAAAGAAATCTTGTTTTTTTTTTTTTTTTTTTTTTTTCGTCAAGGTTTTAAAGAGTGTAGTTTTTTAAAGCCCAATGAGATATGCAACAAATATAAAAATATAAAGAGCTCCATGCAGTATGTGAAATATGTTGACACATTGAAGGATATGCAAGACTTGTAAATTGTAGAGTGGCACTATCATCATTGAAAATGTGGCTACATGGAAAAAGACAGACAATGGGACAAATACACAGAATAGATCATCAGAAACAGGAAGACATACAAGCACTTATGACGTGACGGTTCTTGAAGTCGACAGTGAAAGCCAATCATTTTTATTTAAATATCTAAAATAAATATCATGTCATTGACTAAAATGACGTCTTTTCATTTTTTTAAGCTATGACATTTTCAAAAAAGTTTGATCGATTTTATACGATATTGCAAATACGACCAACTGGTATGACAAAATATTCTCAGGGCATTATGTTGGTTAACTTAATAAAAAAAAAATCCGCCTTTTTATAGATTTGGCTTTTATGTATAGAAAGTCCGCGTCGACCCCCCTGAGTGACGTCACTCATTTCAAACACGTATTACAAATCCAATAGTAATCAAAAATATATCCTGTCCTCTCAAGAAAGAAATGAAGTGCTATTACGTAACGGCCCTTTATGGCCCTTTGATGCTTCAAACAAGGGGAGAGTACTCGACTTAATGAAGAAAAGTCCTCAGGAACCGATATGAAAAGAGGTATGACATGTTGGATTTGCACGCAAACTATAAATCATCGACTCAGAAATCTCCTTTATTATCGGCATTATACAATAATGAAAGCCACAAATTTAACCATGTGTTATATAATCAACGCATGAAATGCAAACAAGAGAAATTAATGGATGGAACTTTTCGCCATGTAGTCGGTTAAGCTGTCTGGTCGGCCATATTTTGTTCCTTTTTCTACCTCTTCAAAGCCTAATGACAGCCACTAGTCTGGAACCCTTTTTTGAATTTTGCCGGAAATTGTCAACCCATGTCAATTTTAAATTCTACTTTGTGATTTCAACATCCGTGTCTTCTATACATTTAGTCACGTCTCCTCATGTAAAAGCTGAAAAGCTGTAATAATTATCCTTCGATTAATATTTTTTTTTCCTATTAAGCTGTTCGATTTCCACGCTTGAGTGGAAATCTATCTGTAAATATAAATCGGTTACACAATTTAACAATCTAATGATGGAATGGATTATTCATGGAATAAAATGGAAAATTCCACATCAGTAACCGAAAATTGCCTTCTTTGGTCAAACAAAAACTTCACTTATATTGCAACAAACATGAAAGTTACTGGAGTTTGGTCGCCAGCAAATGTACACCAAAAGATTCGGTGCACTTATCGATGCAAGTTGAAAAAAAAACCCTGATTTTTTTCCACGTACCTTTCTATTCAGCTTTGACAATGCTTTCAACGTATGTTGGTCGTTTGTTCCGACGGTTATCTTTTGAAATGATGTAATGATGTCAAACATTTTATGATTTCAAATTCTTTCCAGTGTGAATGTATGTTTTACGCAATGTATCTGTCACTTCGGGAAAAGTAAATCTCTGAGAGGTATCCAGAAAAAAAATTCATGTGAATAAAGATGCAGATCTATATAATACTGTAAATGTGTCCGTACCAAGAATGAATTTTAACCAAGATATACAAAAAAATAATTGACTGAATGAAAAGTTTCGTTGATAGATCAAGCATAAAAAAATCTGATAAAACTTATTTTACAAAAATGTACGTGTTAAATTTCATGCGATCGAGATATCAACAGGTTGCAAAACATTTGGCACACGAATGGCAGAACTTTTTCTGTGCGGGGGCACCATCAAAGAGAAAAAATGTCAATATTATTCCCGAGAAAGTCGAAATTTCTATTGATTAAATTTTATCTGTCCTACAATTTATTCATTTGTAATGGGGAAAACCGTAGATTTCATAAAATGCAATATGTGCACCACACGTAATTTGATGTATCACTTGGTTTTATAGGAAGTTATGATTTTTTGAGACACGAATGGACGATTTGTAGTGTGAAAAGATATAGAACAGTCGATGGAGGATCGAAATGTGCGTGCATAATCTCTTGTTTCTCGGCAAAAGTATGGAAGGTCACCAAGGTCACAATACTAGTCAAAACACAATTATGATTACACCAATAATTTCGATTATCTTTAAATTTTTCTCCTTTAAGAATAAGATTTTCGGAAAATATCGTCACATTTTTATGGGGGGATTAATAGGATTTCATGTGCATGCGCAGAACCATTCAATCAACAGTTATACTATCTAACAGTTAAATTCCTGGTTTTCGGATATACAGAAAAGGCCACATCCGTATTTGGAGGCTATACCAGGACTTAAAATTGTGAATTATCAATAAATGATAGTATTTTAAATACACATGAAATACAATGTACTCGTACAAAACACTGAAAGAAATGAAAGAAAGGAACAATTCTAGATATTTACATTACTAAATTAGATTCCCCATGTTGAACGCCCATTAGGCAACTAGAATTATATTCCAATAACTTGGGTTGCTATTCTGACGACACGTTCGAGTTTTGCATGTAGGGAGAATTTACCAAAGTTAAGATACATTTGACGCTGTTACAGGCAAAATGTGCGATGTTCATGCAAATAAAAATGACTGATAATTAGGATAAATGTAAATATAAGTATTTGGTGATCATGGGTGTATAATTCTGGTTGGACACGTGCAAATTTTCCGAGAATCTCTTCGCTTCGCGATTCACGGAATTTGCACGTGACCAACCAGAATTATACACCCATAAACACCAAAAGTAAGACAGTCAATTCTTAATTAGATTAAGGGAAAACTCGGACGCTTGGATAAATTCTGGCAAACATGATCTGGACAGAATTATAAAAAATAGGTATTTAGCTCTTATTGCTTATTCTTTTTAAAAATATCCAAATCTGAATACACAGGGATTTACGATGGGTTATTATATGGGAAAATCCATAGAAAATTTTGCAACCGGGAAGCGTGATAAATCCCTGTGACTGAGTATGGGAACAGTGACCCAGCTCAATGTCATTGTGAAGTTGTCTCTTTTCTTAACATTAACAAGGCACAGTACAAGTAGTTGATTTATAATTGTACGGTACAAAAACTGTACGTCCCAAAATATGATATCAAAAGCAGACAGCATATACTTATAAAATTTAAATCTTTTTCGAGTAGATGAAATAATTCACGTATATTAATCTAGCATTCTTTTGAATTTTCTTTAATTCTTTAATAAAAACCCATTAATCATGATCTTGTCTCATAAACCTCATGCTCGTCGTTTTAAATATCGGGTTAGAGTTCCTTAGAATAATGTAGTGAATGACTTGTCGCGTATGACATTGTGGCGTGCAATAATGTTTGAAAGTGCATTTTTACACCTTTTATAGAATTGATTAAAGCATAATTGCAGAAAATTACACTCATATGGAAATTAAACGTGATTTTACATAAGAAAAAACCTTGAAGACATAAATATTAGGTTTCATTTTATGGGTCTCAGCGCCAAGTGTGCGTGCAAGGTTTTGTACGGGAATTGTTCAAATCTCGCACTGATAATTTGATATGTCATTGTCTGCTAGTGAAATTCAAATTTATTGCATAAAAGTTAAACAAGAATTAGAAAATCTAGAAATATATCAATACTGAGTAGAAATGGCCAACTCTAGAATCTCGAGTGTGCTCGTGTTTGAAATTGTCAATATATTGAAATACAAAGTATATTATGTTCTATTAATTAGTACCAATTTTATTGTACTAGACACGTGTTTCGGATGTCAAACAGGATGAATACAGCCAAAGTGAATCTTCCTGGTGTCATCTACAATATAGACTTTTAATTTCCTCTTGCCAAAAATGAGCGGCTCCAAATTTTGTGTAGGGTGTATTCAGAAGCCAAAAAAGTCAAGCTAAACTCGTGACTCGAGTTACATTGGACCCCGAACCGTCAGTGATGTTTGGAATTCTTAAAATCAATTAAATATCTAAAAGTTGACATACATCGGTAACCATGGAAATGGTGTTTCATTTTACATGCGGCCTCCCTCTAGAATTTGCCAAACTTGTTTTCACACAAAATTTGCTCAACAATATAGGTTAGGAAAACCTGAGTTATACCCTCTTATAAAGGATCCATAAGTTTCAGCGAATATAGAATTCTTTTTCGTATAAATGTTTCTAAAGCTTTTATTGAAACAACACAGCTTATTGCAGCTCCTATACATGTAGTTGAATTAACGTTTTCACTGTGTATAGCCGACACCGGATATTGGTACTATCTGTCGGCGTATTGGTACTACTGAGGCGAGAGATTTTAACAAATGAGGTGTGAGTGTCCCTTTCTAACATCGTTTTTTATTTGAATCTGGCAGCTCCTTTCAAAAGCAACTGTATAATGCATTACTACAGAAAGTCATCCTTGAAGTTATATGAATAAGATATGTCTATGTAGAAGACTTTTTAACTTTTAAAAGCAAAATGCATCACCTAGTACCGTAAAATTTTCCATACTGAGAACTTTATTTGGATTTAAATTCGCATATTGCACTTTTTTCTAGACTTGCAATATATCTATGTTTTACGATTTGATCACTGTATCATGATTTCATGGATTTGTAAAGATCTTACTAAGAACAACGTGTATTTTTCCCAAAAAGATACACGCCAGGTGTACGGCATATTGCTGGGCGAAAAAGAATTTACTGTACGGCATGTTGAAATAGGTAGTGTACGGCGACTTGCTTTTTGGTTCGGAGTTGCAATGCAATTTTGGGGCTTATGGAATGAAGATGACAATCCACCTACTATGTGTACTTGTCCGTCACTTGATCCATCATCTGTCTTTACACATTTTTGTTACGAAAGAGTTCAAGGGTGTGAATGTATTCATAAAACATTGGTATTCACTGCAGGACAAGAACCCCAATATGCTGATTTTATTGATTCTACCATGCGCGGATCCAGATGGTCCCCACCTCTGACAGATCTCGGGGGTGGTGTGTCCAAATACGACAAAAGATTAAATTGTTTCATATGGATTTTTTCCGGCTCGCTTTCGCTCGCCAAATACATAAAACTCTTGTATGAAAGGAAACATCAACTAAGACATACTTATATTGAATTGGTATTAAAATTACTTTTATCAGTTGTGTTAATTACCATACTTTCCATATGCTTGCATATTCAGTTTTTGGTATTCAGTTCGCATTGTTTACAGGCGATTAAAATGTGGAAATCCATGAGCTTCAGGGGGCTTCGCCCATGGTCCCCCACCAGGGCTTCGTCCTGGACCCACTGGGGGCCTAAAGGCGACCCCCAGACCCCCGGCCTCTTAGACCCCACCCTCCCCGGTGAAAAAAGCTGGATGCGCGCATGGCTTCTATACTCTCTAGAAATTAAGACAAATTTCCTTTGTTTCTTCTCCACTCACCTCTCTGGTGTATTGAATAACACTCAGGTCATAAGGCGTAATTTTCGTGTTATGCATGCATTTTTAAAAAAATATTTATAACAAGAGGCCCAAGGGGGCCACATCGCTCACCTGAGTTGCAGAAAAAGGGTTAAAAGTCACAAAAATACTTCTACAGATCGAAGCCCTTGACAGCCATATTTGTTGACCTATCGACAAGAAAAATACAAACTTGGCAGAGGACCTTGAGTACTTGCTTGCTGCAAGGTTTCGTGAAATTCTGTGCAATGGTTGCAGAGGAGATTTCGAAAATGTGTCAGCCAATCAGAGTCCTCGGCGGCCATATTTGTTGACCGATCAGCACAAAATACACAATCTTGGTAGAGGACCTTGAGTACTTTCTTCCTGTAAAGTATCATGAAATTGTGTGCAGTAGTTTTTTTGCAGAGAAGATGTTAAAAATGTGTTAGCCAATCAGAGCCCTCGGCAGCCATATTTGTTGACCAATCGGCACGAAAAACACAAACTTGGTAGAGGACCTTGAATACTTCCTTCCTGTAAAGTTTCATGAAATTCTGTGCAGCGGTTCCAGAGGAGATGTCGAAAATGTGTCAGCCAATAAGAGCCCTCGGCAGCCATATTTGTTGAACAATCGGCACGAAAAACATTAACTTGGTACAGGACCTTGAGCACTTCCTTCCTGCAAAGTTGCATGAAATTCTGTGCAGTGGTTGCAGAGGAGATGTCGAAAATGGTCGGCAAATCAGAGCCCTCGGCGGCCATAGTTGTTGAATCATCGGCACGAAAAACACAAACTTGGTAGAGGACCTTGAGTACTTCCTTCATGTAAAGTTTCATGAAATTCTGTGCAGCGGTTGCAGAGGAGATGTCGAAAATGTGTCAGCCAATCAGAGCCATCGGCGGCCATATTTGTTGACCAATCTGCACGAAAAACACAAACTTGGTAGAGGACCTTGATTACTTCCTTCCTGTAAAGTTTCATGAAATTCTGTGCAGCGGTTGCAGAGGAGATGTCGAAAATGTGTCAGCCAATCAGAGCCCTCGGCGGCCATATTTGTTGACCGATCGGCACGAAAAACACAAACTTGGTAGAGGACCTTGAGTCCTTCCTTCCTGTAAAGTTTCATGAAATTCTGTGCAGCGGTTGCAGAGGAGATGTCGAAAATGTGTCAGCCAATCAGAGCCCTCGGCGGCCATATTTGTTGACCAATCGGCACAAAAAACACAAACTTGGTAGAGGACCTTAAGTACTCCCTTCCGGTAAAGTTTCATGAAATTCCGTGCAGCGGTTGCAGAGGAGATGTCGAAAATGTTAAAAGTTTACGCCAGACGGACGACGACGACGACGCCGACGACGACGACGGACGGACGGACGACGGACGGCGCGCTATGACAATAGCTCACTTGAGCTTCGCTCAGGTGAGCTAATAAAAGAGAAGGACAGCCCTGTGGTGCACATACTTAAATGTATGATAGCGGCGTTATGACACATGTCAGTGACGGATCTAGCTTTGAGTTAGAGGGGGCGTAAAACGGCGAGGGGTCTGGTAGGATGACCAGGGAGGCGAAGCCTTCCGGAAGCTAACGCATTTCAGCCTTTTCGAACCCATTCTCGTGACTGAAATTGATTAAAGAATTGAAATTGATGAAGACAATTATAAAATCTGACAGGTAGTAAATATTTACCAATATTTACTCTTTTTTATATGGAAAATGATAGTTTTACCTATGATTTGCAAATTTTAGGGGGGAGGGGCGTGCGCCCCCTACGCCATCCCCTTGAATCCGCCACTGAATGTGGAAAGCAGCACCTGAATGTCAATAAGTGGTTTTAGCTCACCTGAGCGAAGCTCAAGTGAGCTATTGTCATAGTGCGGTGTCGTCCGTCCGTCCGTCGTAAACTTTTCACATTTTCGACTTCTCAAGACCCACTGAAGGGATTTTGATGAAACTTGGTAGGAATGAAGTACTCATGGCTCCCTACAGGTGGTGTTGTTCTTCGTCCGGTTCCGTCAACAGGTGGCGCCACCACAAGCAAAAGCAGGTCAGGGGGCACCCTCCTTTGACACAACTGAAAGCATCAGGATGATCTAGAGAGAACTGTTTCTTTGAATAACCCCTAAAACATGTGGTTTTATGCCCTCAATAATTGTATGTTTGCCATATTTAAGGCAATCAGTGGTTTCATATCAATTTTGGTTGAAATTTTTATTTTCATGAATTTTATTCTTATGTTAAGAAAGAGAGGGGGGGGGGGGGTATTTTCATACATCCAGAACCACGGAAGGGATTTTAATGAAGTTTGGTAGAAATGAAGTACTCATAGTCCCCTACAAGCTTTGTTTTGTTTTGGTTTTTGTTTTTTTCGTCCGGTTCCGTCATTAGGTGGCGCCACCACGGGCAAAAGTAGGTCACGGGGGTACCCTCCTTTGACAAACTTCTTCTTCAGAACAGAAGTACATATCGACAAATCGAAAGCATCTGGATGATCTAGAAGGAGGTCTTAACAAGTGTTGTTGTTTTGGTTTCAGCCCGAAGTTAAATTTTTGACGTGTTTATGACATCTTTTCGGACTTTGTCAGAAATGCTCATTTTTTATGGAGGGGGATTAGGGTCAAAAGCTTACATGCTTCATGATATGTTGCTTCATTCAATGTTTGATTATTCCAAGTTCATTTGTCTTGCTTTCATTTCAAATTGACTTTATCTTTCTTCTTTGTGTAATTTTGCTTCCCTGCATTTTACATTTGTCCTTCGTCAATGCATAACTGTCATTATACCATGCGTTATGACATCCTTCTTTCTGCCATTATCCTTTCGTCTTAATGCTATTATTGCTTCGTCAATGCTAACTTCAATTTTGATACCAGATGGCGCTTCGTGCGACCGCATGTGCCCGTTCCTTGAAATGAACTTTGAAACATCCCCTGTCGTTAGAAATTTCTTTTAAATTCTTCTACAGTATCGTTCGAAAAGTAATTATATTATCGCACGAGAGGACAGAAGTAGATTGGCTGTATAAATATTTGAAAAATATTATGAAGTAATTAGTAAATATTTGATTTTTTATGCATCAGATTTTTGTAAGTTTTAAATCTGACTGTAAAATATACATGGCTGTGAAGATGCATCTTAATTTTATTTTACACCTTCCGAGTGGGTTCGAATCCCGGACGAGGATACTTTTTTTTTCCTTTTGTCAATTTTAAGTATAATGTAACTTGTCCATGTTGTCCATCTGCCCAGTAGAGGATGTCGAAAAAATTTGGGGTACTTATAAAAATTAAATGTTTCAATGCATTTTTTTTTTCAGTTTTTCTTTTGGGGGTCATCGTTTTGGAAAAAATATCAAATGATGGCTTTTTGTTGAAACTTGTCGAGTCTGCTTCGAATCAGTAAATGAAAGTCAAGTTCAAAACTAACAAGGCATCGTGCTTCGTAGATAAATCACCTCGTCAACGCGAAATATAGGCAATGATGGCTTTTTGTTGAAAATTGTCGAGTCTGCTTCGAATCAGGAAATGAAAGTCAATTTGACAAACACAAAAGCCGAAACTATGTTCGATCCCCCCCCCCCCCCCCCCCCAAATAAAAAATTGGTCGATGAAATATCTTCCGACAAAATATTGGGTCAACATGAAGATGACCATGCAAATTATTCAGATGGCAATTTCTCGAGACAAGTGTACGTAATATCTTACGAGTACTCGTGGCTCACGTGGTTTTGGGGCTTTGTATATAGCATTCATACGCATATGTATACATCTTTAAAGAAAGAAAGAAATTTAAAACTATAAGTTTATCTGCATGAGTCTTTAGTCTGATGATTTTATCTGTAAGGAATCCTAGTACTTGGTTTTCAACTAGCCGTACAGTTAGCTAATAACATGCCGTACACAAACAATTTCTTTGTTGAGCTCGTATGTAAAATATAGATGCAATTTCTACATTACCCTTGATTAATATTTAATAGTTATGAACTTCTACATAGACTGTGCACAGAATCATGATCTGCAATAGAACTTTCTTTCGTTAAAAAGAATATAAACTTCATACATGTGCAATTTTATGTGTACTAGGTACCCCATTTTGTGTTATTTTACTATTATCGTCCGATCAAATCCTTTGTTTTGAGGGTTTCGATGTTGAGTTTACCATCACAGAATTATTTGCTTGAAGTTCACTCCATATAAGATCATATTTTCTTCACAAATCATTGTCAAATGCTAAAGGTAATACCTATGTCATACTTGTTTACCGCCTCGGTAGTACCAATACGCCGACAAATAGTACCAATATCCGGTGTACGGCTATACACAGTGGTTTTGTACATGTTACATGTACCCTTATGTGACCTACAACACACCGTCCATGTGCATGTGGACTAACTGGAGTTATCAAGACAAATTTTAGATCCTCGGAAGTCATGCTTTCTTCGTTGTATTTGGTGCATGTTTGAAATGAATTCTATAATTTCATGTTGACAATTTTCTAATGCCTGTAGAACATAAGGCAAAATTCAAAAGCGGAAAATTAAACCAATTTCATTCTATCAAATTTTATATATCCGTTGTACAAATGCATTAAGACTCATAACAAGCATATTAAACATAGAGTAATTACATTGTCAATGATTGGACTTTATTTTCATTGCTTCGGTCTATCTTTATTACTAGGTTCTAGTACAAGTATTTTGGGACATAAAACTCATTTGAACCTGGACGGATTTCTATAGTCGCATGTGCTAGCTCGTTCAACAATAGACCGAATATTCCGTTGAAAAGGGTATTCAGCGTTGGTTTACAAAGGGGTAAAATAAATTTCATTCAAACCTATAGATAAAGAATTTGTCGATTTTTTGCATGTTATGCAAACATTTGCATCAAACAGATGAATACCAAGTATCAATACAATATTATAATAATTCTACTCGGCTTGTACTGCTGAACTTGGTGCCTTTATGATCAATATTTCAAAGACATTGTCTATATAAATACCATCTTCCAGTACCCTTTTCTCACACTCTCCTTATATGCTATTATGCATTGGTTGACTTTTATAATGAGATTTTGAAATGCATTGCAATATGAATTCTTTTCCGTTGCGCCACCTACACCGAATTTCGAAATGACTCTGAAATCCAATGTATACCGGTATTCTGAGCACAAAAAGAGATAAACAAAAGAATTTTTCCAATCTCCATAAGAAGAATATTTTGAGCATAAAAATCATCTTCAAACTAAAGGATTATTTATTATAACTATTATATGATACAATAAACATTTTCACACTAAAGGACTTCGTATTATCATTATAAAACTTTCGTTTGCAGTGTGGAGCGGTTTCACACTTTTCCCCATGATGGAATGTTTAAAGTGTAATAATTATTTCTTTCCAGCTCTGTCACCTGAAAGAAGATTTATTTTGGCCCTTTATGGATTTGATATCATAAATTATCCTTGCTAATTAGGGAACATGTCATTTGATAAAAAAAATCGAAATTAAAGGAGGTTAACATTTGAGTACCATTCCTCCAATGCTATTTTATTACATACAGTACAGGAAATTTTGGAACTGCGCACTCTTTGCAATTGAAGTAAATTTATGCAGAAATTTAAATTCAAAAATATAAAGCAAGAGGGCGCTACTAAAATACAATTAAATCATTTCGGCATTTAATAAGTACCACTGATGAGAATAAATTTATTATTCGAAATATGTGTCTGGAGCGTTAAAATTGGTTTGAAATTTTCTTCAAGAAGGTAAAGAGTTGGGACACTTCCGTATTATTTGTGTAGATTTTTGTGTTGAATTCAATGGAAAAAGAGGACGTAGTCATAAATACATTGTTAAGTAATATTTAGATGAAAATTCAATTTTCTTGAAAGTCCTTATGCTACAGGCGATTGTTTCATGCGAGGGGTATGAGCTCGCATGAAACAATCGCATGTGCCTTATGCTACTGTCTGATAGACTATGTCATTTCTTCAAGCAAACGAATAAAAGCATTCGTGCAAAATACAATTAAGTATACAATATATAAGTAGAAATTCACAAGAAACTCTATGAAGATTTGATACAAAATGCAATATCTATCATTATAATAATATAATCGGCGGAATAATGTTGCCTAGTATTCTAAAGACGTTAACAATCAACAAGTTTGGAGCAAGCCCTCAACTAAAGCTGGAAGCTGTATTTGAAGTGGTTATCGGGTTACGTGAGTGTTGGTGTTATCTAAGCCTCCTTTTCATAAAATGTCATAACAAGCACAGATCCGAAAGGTCAATGCGCAAAAAAAAAAAAAAGAAAATGGAGAAGTTGTCTAAAAATCTGTCGCATGTCCAATAGCACTCTATGCTGAGGAGTCTGGCAGTAATGGAAGATAGATAAAAATCTTCCAAAATATGAAGACATCCATAATATTTCCGTGATTCAAAAGAGTCGGTCGCAAGTGATCTGTATAAACAATTTGATAATTATCGTTAATTTATCCTACTTGATCGATGCCTTCAAATTTAACGGTAAAAAAATCCATCAATCGGTATATACATGTATATATAACTTTCCGTTTAGAATGAATTTTCGAAGGGTGGATAATTAGCTATAATACATACTGTGTGAGAATATATTAGATATGCATCGAGTATTGATCAAAAACTGAAACCGCCGACAGTGTGAGGATGATGATTCTGAAATTAAGTTAATCATTGTTTGGAACATTTTTATCATATTAATGGTCCTTAAATTTTTTCCTCAAAATTATATGACGTTAAGGAAAGCTGTCGCCTTATACCTTAGGTTATATGCAGGAGATAAAATCTAGTCGCCTGCATGGGGTCTATATTGAGATGATCATGAGTTCTATTGCAATTTCCTGTCAGTTTGACACGTCAGAAAAAAGGACTTTTAATTTTTATGTAAGATCTATTTGATAAAATTCTCCACTAAGTTTAACATGGTTACACATTCCATAAGTTATTCTCGTTCAACATTATGCAACTGTATCCTTCTATGTGTGCCAAACTTATCGAATAGAAGATACGATTGTCAAATGATTTACCATATTTTTTTCCTTGATTTTTTTTCTTTCTTTTTTTTTTTTTTTTTTTCTTTCTTTTTTTCTTTTTTCTTTTTTCTTTTTTTTTCTTCTTTTTTTTCTTTTTTTTAATTTGATTCATTTTCGGTTTTACTTTTAATGTTGACATATATACAAAAAGTGACGTGAATCTTAGTTATAAATCAATGATCAACTAAGATTTTCTTAAAAGAGTTATTACTGCACATCAGCGCATAACGGTTTATCGATGTCAAAATCGGATTAGAGAGTCCGAAATTTTGTTCAAGTTGGCATTATCTCTGTTCTGAAATAAACATTACCGTCACAATATGTCGGAACTATGTTCAAGTGTTTGTTATAAGTTTAACTTGGAGTAAACAGTTGTGTTAATAGAATTGGAACTAAGATTCTTAATACTGTAATTGGTTTGGCTAGAATCTGTTAAGTGGAAGGATCGATTTTTCTTTTCCAATTTCAAAAGCAGAATAAAGTAACAGCGCCGCGTTTGAGTGGTTGGTAAGCCTTGTGGTAATACTGGAGAAAGCAGACTGATAAAATGAGAGTAGATCATAGAAGGGTATCAAATCCAAATCTGGAAATGATAATTAAAGGACCGAGGGAGGGTCTGAATTAAAAAAACAAATTCAACAAAATATAGAAATATACTAGTATGTAACAAAAATTGGATATCATAACTGGCAGACATCCATTCCATGACCATTTTACTTAGAAAGATACTCTAAGTAGATCAAAGTATTAGAAGCAGAGAAAGTTTGTACAATTGTACACTATATACATGGCAGATGGTGTGGTTATCCGGACAGCGTGCGCTCAACCCTCCCACTTAACCTGATATATACAGACCAATGATCAATGCACAGTAACTGTTGTAACATGTACAAGCAAACACATAGAATATCAATAGATCGAGATATGATAAGAATCATTTTGTAACCTGCTGGCAGGAGCAAGCTCAATATTGAACTTGGACTATGGATTTTTGATTAACAGATATACGACAGTAACTGCTTCACATTGCGCGAAAAAGATAGATCATGTAGCTCCATATTTACTTCAAACCTCATGTTCAAAAAGATTTTTTTTATATTTAAATAGCTTATCATATGAAAAACCTGAACCGGTCTTTTCTGAAGAATATAGCAACAGTTTTCGGAATATTTCAATTCGTTTTCTTCAACAACAGAAGCGCTGTCTGTAATTTTGAGAACCCAATTTTTCGTGATTAACATATATGGGACAGAATCTACAAAATGCCATCACTGCTAAAATGATCTGAATTCATATAAAAGTTCATTTTCTAGAGCACATTTGAAGTGTAAAATAGTCGCCAGGAGACGCCGAGTCATTTCGATGTCGGTGGCTTAAGACATTCCGACCTGATCGTTTCGTAGTATGGACATATCGATAATTTGTTATTGAAGCTACTGACGACCGCCACTTGATACGGTAAATATGGATTGATTCAACCTTTTAATTAAACAAATACTCCACATAACAGCCTAAACTACGATAATTGATAATAGATAGGAGAAAGTTCGGAGTCCAAGGGTCGGAATCCATTTTTTAATCTCATAATTGATAATAATATACAAGAACATAATGCGCATTCGAAGATCACCTATTTTCAAAGTCCTACGGTAACCGTTTCAATTAAGTGGAAGAATTAAAAATAATCTTTACTTTTTCTATAAGTAATGAACAATGCAAAAAAAATCCAGACCACGGCAATTATTATTAAAGCATTTGAAAGATCTTCAGTGTACAATGCACACGACATATTGTATACATGTACCTACGAGCATGTGAGCATGGCAGGTACAGAGGAAAACGTATTAAACAGAGAATTAAGGCCACACCAAACTAATTAAATGTCCTTTGGATTTTCTTGTGGAAAAAAGAGTGCGAGCGAGCGAAAAATATAGTTATTTTATTTTTATTTTATTTTATTTTACTGTAGGTGTTGCAACTTTTA
Source organism: Pinctada imbricata (assembly GCA_033119305.1). Taxonomy (NCBI): domain Eukaryota; kingdom Metazoa; phylum Mollusca; class Bivalvia; order Pterioida; family Pteriidae; genus Pinctada; species Pinctada imbricata. The sequence continues at coordinate 22,938,634 of VSWD01000006.1, forward strand.
ATATGCGAGCGAGTGAAATAATTCTATTTTTGATATAGGTTACCCCAGTAATATACTTCTGATGTTTTCCGTACTCAACAAGGAATATCCATAGGAATCCGGTGACTAGAAAGCCTGGCACATAGCAATACGGAAAATATTTTCGAACATTTCCCCCTCCTTGACTTTCAGTGCTATGTATACGGAGCAACAAATGCTCCCAACAAATTTTTCAAACACAAGAAGTATCATTTTCTTCGAAATTTACACAATCTTAGACTTCTAGAAGCTTTAAGATTTCAGAACCAGAAATCAGAACCGACCCTTAAACATTCTTGAGCCAGAAATTAAGTGGTGCAGGCGATCATTTCGTGGTGCGGGCGATATTATTTCTGTAATATTACTTTTTTAATTTTGAAAAATATGGTGCGGGAAATCCAAAGAAAATTTTATTAATTTGGTATGGCCTAACTTCATATAACATAAAAATGTAGACAAATAAATTGATCAAAAGCATTCCATAGTACACCAAGATGGAAACAAACTTAATACAGGCATGCAGTCAATGGACTCTTTATGAAAAAAAAGATATATATAGAATCTCAAATGAATTTTCATTTCATACGATGTATTATGAAACGAGTTGTGTGTTTTATATCCCCGAGCCTTGGCGAGGGGATATAAAACGGACAACGAGTTTCATAATACATCGTATGAAATGAAAATTCATTTGAGATTCTTTTTATCACATGATATTGCCTATAATGTGTATTTCTAACGTGAAATCAACGTTTCCGAGAACTATAGAGGCGAACCACGCCGTGATCATGGAGTCGTCTGCTACGCCATGAGAAGTAGTGTCCCCATCGAAAAGATATTCTGTGCGTAAGAGAAACGTATTCCAATTTTCAAATGTATTTTAATGCAAGAATTAATTCAACAACAACAATTTTAATAATTGATATTGACTCCGCCTCTGAATTTAACAGTTGACCGATATTTGAAAGGTCACATTTGTCAAGGTTTATGTGATAAGGTTCCAAACTTGACCAATCGCATTCAAGCAGAGCGATATGTAACGTGTTATCATATCATATATTTATGAAATGGCTTTATGAAACTGCATAACGGGTGTATCATGTGATAAATAATATTTCCATCTCAGAACCTTATCAATAAACCACTCATGGTCAGCATGGTGAGGTAAAAAGAAAATTAGACAACCAAAAGTTACCGCTTGTCAAATTCAGTTGTGGAGAAGGAGGCAGCGCTTTGAGAGAAGGTCAGACTCGACAAATTAAGACCCAATCAAAGCATTTTTAGGACCTACTACATGTACATGAAGCTTCAGTTTTAAGAAGATATTGACGTGCTCATGTAGCTGATGAAGGGATTCGGTCTAAATTCAGGTGTGCGACGATTAAAGTTTTGATGCCATTTATGTTGATACATGTAGGTTGGGTCAATTTTAGCAATTACATGTAGTCTAAGACTGCTTACTATGTAACAGCTGGGTACACAGCGTATGGGTACTATAGTTTTAGATAAAATCTTTCTTATAGTTTGGTCAAATTCCATAATTAAGGCGGTTACAGAGGAGTATGGACGAAAATGTATCAGCCAATTTGAGCACTTGATGGACATCTTGGAGTGAGTAAAAAACATTGGTATTACAGTATGCACCAGACTGTTACTTTGTTCACAGAACGTATGTTAATTAAGGCTCCTTATCCGACAATATTATTCTTCATTAGTAAACGTGAACATGGAATTGTATCTATAGCCGTGTTCACGTGCAAGTACGTGCTGTTTACGTGCAATAACGTTGGTAAACTTCGGATATCAGTACGCGGTCGTTGCCTAAGAAGTAAGTGTTCCTTGTGGCAAGGTCATTCAGTTGACACGCCTTACGTTAAATCGCGTCCTTTCGTTTTGTAAGTGTTTCATATGACCTCCGTACGGATTTTGGATCAGGCAGACAAGCCGTAGCCGTTTTAGTGTAAGCAGAAATTTCGCTGCGTTCGGTTTGCGTGCTGTCTATGGTCTCATCAAAAAGTACGACGCGCGCGTTGTGAGTTTACAAGTAGGCTTGCCCCACAAGGAAGCGAGAACCCCCTGCATTTGTAGTACGTGTAAATTTGACATCCTTATGATAACGTTAAAATCGTACGGAGAAAGTACGTTGCACGCACGTTGTCAGTACGTACATTCAACAAACTTACATGCACTTTACTTGTGCAACATATGATGCATGCAACCCACCCGTATACAAAATGTAACCGTGCGTGCGACGAGCTTTGACGCACTCCTCCCCACTCTTGCCACGTCAGCGTCCCTAGCCTCCCTGAACACGCACATCCAAAAAAAACAAGCACATGTAACCAGGGCTAAAAGTTATCTGTATGACATCTCGTATGTATATGTCTACAAGTGAAAAGTCATTCTTAGCATTATCCGAGTATAAACAAACCATATGTAGGTACATTTGTATCTAGGAGTCAAATCCGGACCCCATTTGTAAGTAAGACCTAAACTTTCTTACAAAAACAAAAATGCATTGTTACATTGATAAATTTAAGAGGTATCTAATATTTCAACAATGAACTTGATGCCTTTTATGTATAGAGTACAAAGGGAAATACCAATGTAGTCTGAATTTTTAATTCGATACCAAATCCCCCACGTCTTGCGCAGAATTCAATATCAATTATGAGTGCTTTATGAACCATGGAATTAAGGTATAAACTTTCGATTTTTGTTTAATTTTGTTGCAAACTTTTATCACCATAGTCAAAGTTGATTGTAGACATAGATTCTACGGAAGTGGAATTCATTCTTCAACTATAAACATTGTTTTGCTTGTCAATATTGGAACTTCTTTTATTGATCAATTCCTCAAAAAAAAAATAAATAAATAAATAAAAGACAGAAAATCAAAAATTTTAAACTAAACTAAACAAACAAACAAATAAAAAAAATAAAAAAAAAATAGCAATCCAAGGAATGCTTGTGTCGCCTGCGAAGCGGTTTGATTATTATTCTAGAAAGTGAATCAAAATTATTGGTATCAGTAGAAAAGTCTTTTCAAATGAAATTCATTTGAAATATCAGACCACTTAAATACAAATTAAAAGATGTGGTGATTCTCAAATTTTCAGAAAAAGAGTGTCAATCATCTAGGTCAAGGTCGTAAAAATTGGTAACAAAAAGGTCTCATCATAAGAAATATTAAAGACCTATCACCTACTGTACCAATTAAAAGATATTTACAACCTTAGAAAAGTAGGTCAAATCTCTAGGTCAAGGTCAAAAGGTAAAAAATTATGGTATGTGTAGAATGGCATTGTTAAAAGGAAAATACATGTGAAATATCAAAGCCCTATCGCCTACCAATCAAAAGATATAGCCAATATTACTTTTCTTGAAAAGTAGATCAAATATCTAGGTCAAGTTCAAAAGGTCAAATATTATGGTCTGTGTAGAAAGGTCTTGTCACAAGGAATACTCATGTGAAATACCAAAGCCCTATCACATACCAATCATAAGATATATCCATTCTTAATTTTTTGTGAAAAGTAGGTCAAATATGTAGGTCAAGGTCAATACGTCAAAAACCATGGTATGTGTAGGAAGGTCTTGTCACAAGGAATACACATGTGAAATACCAAAGCCCTATCACTTACCAATCAAAAGATATAGCGAATCTTATCTTTTTTTCAAAAGTAGGTCAAATATCTAGGGCAAGGTCACAAGGTCAAAAATTATGGTATGTGTAGAAGGGTCTTGCCACAAGGACTGCACATGTGAAATATCAAAGTCCTAACACTTACCAATCAAAAGATATAATCAATCTTAATTTTTTTGAAAAGTAGGTCAAATATCTAGGTCAAGGTCACTAGGTCAAAAATTATGGTTTGTGTAAGAAGGTTTGTCACAAGGAATACACATGTGAAATACCAAAGCCCTATCACTTAACAATCATAAGATATATCCATTCTTATTTTTTTTGTGAAAAGTAGGTCAAATATGTAGGTCAAGGTCAATAGGTCAAAAACCATGGTATGTGTAGGAAGGTCTTGTCACAAAGATTTCACATGTGAAATATCAAAGCCCTATCACTTACCAATCAAAAGATATAGCGAATCTTATCTTTTTTTCAAAAGTAGGTCAAATATCTAGGTCAAGGTCACAAGGTCAAAAATTATGGTATGTGTAGAAAGGTCTTGCCACAAGGACTGCACATGTGAAATATCAAAGTCCTAACACTTACCAATCAAAAGATATATCCATTCTTAATTTTTTTGAAAAGTAGGTCAAATTTCTAGGTCAAGGTCACTAGGTCAAAAATTATGGTATGTGTAAGAAGGTCTTGTCACAAGGAATACACATGTGAAATATCAAAGCCCTATCACTTACCAATCAAAAGTTATGGGCTGTGACACCCAAAGTGTGACAGACAGACAGACGGACAGACGGACGGACGGACAGACGGACAGACGGACAACGGACAAAGTGATCCCTAAGTGTCGCTATGCTTCGCAGGCGACACAAAAACCAGGACATATACCATGTATACATAAAAATTCAATTAACATTTGAACAAGAATCTTCAAATGATTCTGATCAGGACTTTTTGGGGCGGAAATTGTCCAGAGCGAAGCTAGAAAGGGGTGAGGGGGGTCAGGACACCTCACTCCCTCGTTGTTGCCAAAACAAATGCTAATCTTCCTGATTCTTAGTATATTGGTTTTTGTTTTAAAAACAAATAGTTGGGTTGGGTTGGGGTGATGTGCTCCAGCCCGTACGGGCAGGGGGTCCAGCATACGATTTAACATTTTTTTGCAAATTTCTTTATCTCCTAACTCCTCCATTATATCCGCGGTTGGACTGTGTAGGTCGTATGGACCCCAACCCCCCCCCCCTTCCCTTTTCTGGCTCAGTTTTCCTAACCTATTGTATGAATTCCAAATTTCTTTTTCCAACAACTTAGGGAAGTTTATAAATATCACATTCATGCAATTATTTCCCCCTTCTTCATACATGCATTAACCTTGCGGACTATTTTCCTTTTACTGTATGATTGAAAAAAGTTCACAACAACCTATGACATGCATTACCACTGTTTTCTCCTTTACAAACCGTTTCAAAACATAATATTTACACAACCATATATTCATAGAAGCGTTTTGAAATTATCTTCTTTCAAACTCGATAAAAGAGGGGATATTAGTTTGATAGATATAATAATAATATATAAGAACCGAATTTTCTAATTTGTCATACGTCAAATAAATGGATATATAAAGATGTTGGTATTTTGTCAAAATTCTATTGAATTAGGGTACATTTATTTGTATTTTGCATGCAAAGTGAAATTGCAGGCGCCAATTCAGAGATTTGAATAGTCGACCGAAAAAAAGGTGTCAAAGGGAGACTGGGGTTTTCATATTGAAACTTGATTTCGCTTCGAGAATTCTACAAGTGTATTTACGAATCTAGAATTCTTTAGGGAGGGGAGGGGTTCCAGCCAATAATTTTGAAAAGAATTATACGTAAGATAAGTAGATTTTAAGATTTTTTTTTTTTTGATAAATTCCAGCGGGAGGGGGGGTCTTGACAACCCCTCAACAAGATCCGCCCTTTAGAAGATTTCTAAAAGTAAAGTATGTAATTTTATAAGACTTTTAGAAAAAGAATGATCTTTGAAATACTTATGTTTGTCCATAAATAAGTACGAAAAAGTAATGAGTTGGGTATATTCTAAGAGTAAATTTTGAAAGCACGACCAGGGTATATACAAGCATGATCTTGGTTTGTTTGTTTTTTGTTTTTTTTTTATTAATTCAAGCACGATCTTGGTATATTCTCAAATGAGTTTAACCACGATCTGCGTATTTTCTCTGTTTAATTTGAGCACAATATTGGAATATTCTCAAATGAATTTAAGCATGATCTGGATATACAAATTATTCTGAAATTTATTTATTTGTTGGTATTCTAGACTAAGTATTCTCACATGAATTCAAACACGGTCTCTGCATTTACATTCTCTAAATATTCATTCTCAAAATGAACATGATATGTGTAATATATTCTCAAATGAATCTAGCATTGAAGATCACTGACGAGGGTTAAGTACATTTTTGTACCCGAAGCGTGCATGTCTGGTACATGCTGCTAATTTATCTGTTCTTAAATGATGCTATTGAATTTGAAGACGTTTAATGTGATCTGGATATATTCTCAAATGAGTATGATCATGTTCTGAGTATATTCTAAAATAAATTTGAGCATGTTCTTGATGTTTTCTCAATAAAGATAAGCATGGTCTAGGAATATTTCTCAAATGAATTTGGTGATACTCTAAGAAAATTCTGAAATAAATTTTAGTATGATATGGGTAATACTATAATTTACTTATATTCTCACATGAATTTAAACGCAGTCTCTGCATGTATATTCTCATTTGGACATGTTTTCGGTATATTCTTAAATAAATATGAGCATGATCTAGGTACATGTATATTCTCAAATGAATTAGAGCATAATTTGGGTATATTCTCAAAGCAATATGAGAATGATCTAGGTAATTCTCAAATGATTAGATCATGATCTGGGTGATTCTCAAATGAATATTAGCATGATCTGTGTATACTCTCAAATGATTAGAACATGCTGGGTAATTCTCAAATGAATAGAGCATGATCTGAGTAATTCTCAAATGATTAGAGCATGACCTGAGTAATTTTCAAAATAATATGAGCATGATCTAGGTATATTCTCAAATGAATTAGAGCATGATCTGAGTAATTCTCAAATGAATATGAGCATGATCTTGGTATTTTCTCAAATGATTAGAGCATGATCTAGGTATATTCTCAAATGAATTAGAGCATGACCTGAGTAATTCTCAAAATAATATGAGCATGATCTAGGTATATTCTCAAACGAATTTTAACATGATATGGGTCCATTCTGAATCAAAATTGAACATGATTTGGGTCTGTTCTCAAATGGATTTGAGCATGATCTTGATTTATTCTGAAATGAGCTTAAACGCGATTTTGGTATATTAATACAATGTACTAGTATTCTCACGTGAATTCAAACACGATCTCTGCGTGTATTTTCAAATACGTACACTTTGATATCAAATGATGCCCATGCGTTGCAGACGAATATTAGCTAGTAAGTATAATACAGATTAAACAAATGGAAATCTTGGAATTTTCGAAGTCGATGGGAATGACCTTGTCAAAAATATTTTTACAGAACCATGATTTTCATGTAATAAACCAACTTAAGGGTGTTCTCAAAATGTTTACGAGATTAAAGGTTTAATACATGTATATTGCGATCTCGGTAATGAAACTCCTATTAATTCTTTAGGATTTCTTTTCTGATTTGGTTTGGATATGTCCAATGTATGTATAATAATTATGTTGAGTTTTGTTTGTTTGTTTGTTTTTCAGCTCACCTGAGCGAAGCTCAAGTGAGCTATTGTCAAAGCGTGGCGCCCGTCGTTTTCGACTTCTTCTCGAGAACAACTGAAGGGATTTTGATGAAACTTGATAGGAATGAAGTACCCATGGTCCCCTACAAGTGTTGTTGTTTAGTCCAGATCCGCCATTAGGTGGCGCCACCATAGGCAAAAGTAGGTCACGGGGGTACCCTCCTTTGACAAACTTCTTCAGAAGCGAAGCACATATCGACAAACCGAAAGCATCAGGATGGTCTATATTTATAGAAGGATTTTTAACGCGTCTTTGACGTCTTTTTGGAATTTGTCAGAAATGCTCATTTTTGAACTGTTTCTTTGACTAACTGTATAAATGTATGGTTTTGTGCCCTCATTTAATGCATGTTTGTCATATTTAAGTTACTATTTGATTTGATATACGTTACATGCTATAAGATTCTTTTTTGGAAATTTAATGAATTTTCTAAACTATGAGTGGATATGTTTACTGTGCACATGGACCCAAGGGTTGTGGGTTCAAGTCCCGGCACCGGCACCCAAAGTTTTTTCTCTTCCTTTTTTTCATTTTTTTTCAATTTTGACCCCTTTTTATGCACTTTTAATAATACTTTTAATTTCATTTTTGACTGAAAAAAATTATTTTTTTTCATTTTTTTCCGTTTTGCATGCTCTTTCACTGTGTATTTGACATATTTCAGTCTCTTGTTGCTGTGATATATATTTCATGCCTAAATTTTATATTTTTGAATTTTTAAAAATGTTTTATGTGTATATATATAGTACAAAGGTTGTGGGTTCAAATTCTGGACTAACACAATCATATGCAATATTAATAGATTTTAAGAGTGTGCATGGGTACATGTATCAGGTGAGCGTTGTGTCCCCTGTGGCTCTTTTTTTGAGGGGTGTTAAATCAAATTGATCCCCCTTTTATGGTGTAGCAGAACCGAGATAGTATATCAAATTAAGAAAATTAATAACTTATTGGGGGAGGGGAAAGAATGTGAGTTCTAGTTGTTGGGGATGGGAATCCATGAGAGGATGCAACTTTCACCTTTTAAACGATTGCTATATATATGCGTGTCTGTAAAAAAAAAAGATGTATAATGGTGGGGAACTGTATGTCTGTCCGTTCGTACTGCTCCTTGGGTAGAATACAGACTAAGCCGTAATCTGCTCGTAAGAAGAACCCGTTGATTTTTATGAACTGGGGTCAATGATTTTCTCCTCTCTTTTTTTCGTGAATAACCTTTTGATCTTCATGTCATGGGGTCAAGGTTATTTTAGATTAAAAAAGTAATTGTTGCGTGACGAATTTTGTTCACTCCGGTTAAAATTCATGGAGCATTGTATTATTCAAAAAATAAGCACAATAGTATATGAAATTCTGAATAGAAAGAGGGGGTATCAGTATACATAATTATGACCCCTAAAAATCTTGACAGGGACATTTTGTTTACAGTATGCATTATTCTTTTTCAGACTTTGTGGCTGGTAAAAGCCGGGATGGGCATCCGGTAGTTTGCTTACATACGTTGTCAACGTTTGAGCATATTAGAACAATGTCCAACTAAAATGCATCCATGGAATCAAAAGACTCCTCATTTGCAAATTGTTAAAAAAAAACTATTACTCCAACTCTAAATCACATCTGTATTTCCTTCAAACGAACACAATTCTAAGAACATATATATGTACGTACCTGCAGAATGAATACATATTGCAAGGAATGCCAAAAACATCACTAGGGACCCCGAGGGTCGGGCCTTTGGAAATGGCCCTCCCCACCCTCGGGCTCCTGAATCCCTGCCGCCTATCCACATAGTGACGCCTTTCATCCATTGACCATCGTTGTCATTTCTCTAATTTCACAAATCCTCGCACAAAATAATTAAAAATCACAATTCCATACAAGGAAATCCGACAGTATCTATTTCCAATGATGAAAAACCTTTAATTAATTTTTTTCTCTCACCACTAAACTCAACTCAATTCAAAGTTGGTGAGTTTAAATCTATTTTTTTTTTCATGAATACTTTTCCAAATCCAATAAAATAATCTCAATTTTTTCTCAATTATTTTCGTTCCCGAAAACTGTCTGATTGATTTCAATAATATAATTCCAGCTTAAATATATAACTAACGCACGCTACCCATGGACATACATTTAGCACAGGCCGTATTGATAATTCTAAAATATCAGATTTAAACGCATTGATCTATTCTCGAAGTGTTTAAAAGCGCGCTCTTTTCGCATAAGTAAAAGTTTAATAACATCAATATTCATTTGCGATCCGCCAATTTCGATCTGCATGATCAGACTTTTCGAATTTAACCCCTGGGTTCAAATGCTATTCACATCGGTTTTCTTCCCCCCATAATAGCCGCTTAGATTCGATTGTTCTCTGAAATTATATATGTCCCCTCAATGGAACAAAGGATTTCAACTACACTGTTAAACGTTGCATATAATTCTATAGAATCTTATATCAAAAATTCCAATACATAATGTTTATGCAATTTCATCTTTATAAAGGATTTTTACTCGTGGCAAGTTAATAGAAATCTTTGAATCGCCAAGCTAACAAGGAGTGAATTTAGAATTTGATAAACACACGTTTCGATGAATTAGATCAAACTCGGTCTTACTCAATAAGTTCAATGCACAAATTATTTATTTTGCGGAGACGATTTCTTAATATTATTTTTTTTTCTTTTTCGAATCGATCTAAAATCGCTTGACTACTTCACTCTGAACATATAAAATATTTGTTTGTTGTATAACAATATGAAATCAATACACAATTCAAATACTCGAAATTAGCAATTAGTGTTTTACAATGAGCGCGTGAGTGCAATTATCAAACAAAAGCTACCGCTGAAGCAGCGCTCTTCGATTCCAGATGCTTTTGAATTTTTCTCTACTTGAATCTTTTATGGTCACTATAAATAAAGTTCAGACCCAAATTCATCTAAAGATTTTCGATATCGTACTTGAAAAGGAAATGTTCGTGTTAGTCGACAGATTTTTTTTGTGGACAAAGCGGGATAACTCGTACTTTGAAAAGGTCATGCCAAAGTCAGACCTTAATCCCCTAGACAGGTTATGAGTTTCTTATGCACGGTAACGACAAAATTATATACAGGTTACGAAAAATAAATTAAAATGAATTCATATCGTGCATATGTTTTCCTTGGGGATTACCCGGGTAATATTGATTCAATTCAACCCAGACAGCAATTAATCCTAAGAAGTTCTATTCATCTTAAGTTCATAATGCCGGTATCATTTTCCCCGAGTGAAAGGGACTGTTTACATTTCGTTATTGTATTTTCATAAGGATCACGAAAGTATAACAAAAAACGTATAAATTCATCGTGTTTTGATCTACATATTAATGCAATAAACTCGCCTATGAAAAAAAGTTCAATAAAAATTTTAATTTAAATTCTCACAATGGGTTCTAATACAAGTTGCACTTTTAAGCTGGATGTCCAGTCATACCGAGCGACCAGGACGCGAAAATATTTTGTTAATTCTATATATCAACGGAAGTATAGCACATTAATTTTACGTCAAGTGCGGTTCTACAAAGAAGAGGGGGGGGGGGGGGGGCGTAATATAGGAAACCCGTGGAATTTTGCGCGAAATGCTGATTTTCCCTGTTTTCAGTTTATCTTTTAATCATACACCGCCACTGAGTTTACCCCCTTGGATGTTTCTTAGATCCGCCCATGATTTAAGTCGACAAGTATATATAAAGATATATTAATATTTTTTCTTGTGCCCAATTAAAGATTGGATAACGGAATAATTTTTAAATTTAATTTTTGAAATGGAATAATTTTTTAATTTGATTTTTGAAATTATATCTAAATATTAAATGAAAATGTTATCATTTTTGACCTCAGTGCTAATTTCCTTCTCTATATTTATCAGTGTAAAATGCTATTTCACGCAACTTTGCTGTGGCTGAAAGGAATTTCTAATGAATCATTGAAATAAACATTATACATGCATGCAGTAAATCTTAAGAGGAATAGCCAATTCATTTCGATTATTTCAAATGGCATTTTGAAATCAACACATTGACAGTGTCACCAAATTTTGCCCCAAGTGAGTTTTGAAAGTGTTTTCAAGTATGCAGGTGGAACTACATGCTTAATTCAATCTTGTGACAAGTTCTAAAATTTTCAATTTCGCCAATTCTCTGTCACGCATTTGGTAATTTAAAAAAAAAAAAGCATAACGCAATCTGCACGTATGTAGACTGTACATCCCCTCAAACTTAGCTCGTCGATTTGATGATTATGTTATCATCGATTTGTCAAGGAAAAAAAATTAATGACTCTCTGTCGACTGCTTTGTCTTCCATTCTTTTCACAAATGTAATGAGTTATGGTCTGATGTGACCTCGACCTTTGACCCTCAAAACAATACAAAAAAAAAAAAAAAACCAACAGGTTTCGTCCATTTTCCATGGAAACATTTGTGGTTCTCATAGACTAGACTAGTCTAAAGATACGTAATTCATTAAATATTCATGACAGTCTTATCGAATCTAGACTATGTTTCACATCAAATTATAATGGGATAATGATAAAATATTCCAAATGAAAAAAAAAAAAAACTTCTTCATATTCCATTTTTGGTCAGCATTTTGAGCCAATTTAGGATAAAACGGAGGACAGTTCTCAGTTCAACTTATCTCCATGGTAACTTCACCACTGATGCCATTGGGAGTACTCTGAACGCACCGATTGTTTAGGATGTTATCCTACGTTAACTAATTGTGACGTCAACAAATTCTATAGTAACCAGCACAAAATTCTGGGAAAACTTGCTTAAAATAAGACGTTTCTATAGGAAATAAGTATGTTTTACATGTGCATGTACATGTATGTTAGATGCCACTCCGAAAGGGTAGTAACTCAGTCTGCAAAGACAGAATTTAATAACAAGAATTCAAAATTCATTAAATATGTCATGAAAAACATTCGACAAGTATGAATATAAATTCATATGTGACAAAACAAAATTGAAATACATGCACATTAAAAACTTTATTTTTGAATAGGTTAATTCTCTATCTTTATAAATAACACATTTATATACACATATACAGGTAAACATGAAATATCTGGGACACAGCGTCAAATAACAACAGAAACACTATGTAATGAATTTAACAAATGTTTCACACTGTATATAAAATTAATGTAGAAGCTAAATCCTGTCCATTTAGGAAAACTTTTAACTCACAACTCAGTGACAGTTTGAATTCAAAACATTCAGACTTGCAACAGATGTTTTGTCTATTTGAAATAGAGAGTATCTCCCAATAGGCCACTTGCCAAAATTCATAATGGCTGACAAAATGACGAAAAATGTCTGAGGAAGGCAATTTTCGCACACTTTTTCATCGTTACGTCTCCACGGAATTGCGTCTTTTAACAGTGGCATCATAATATAAAACAACGACAAAAGATGTTGACTTGCACATTTTGTGCTTTCTAACAAGATCGGAAAATGGTTTATTTTTTATGGCTTTGGATGTGCACTAATTGTAATTCAATATCACTTATTGGACACTAACAATAAAACAGAGAAACAATGTTCTGAAAAATATACAATATTTCAGAAAATCTATATGAATTTTGATGATGCCATATAGATTCTCAAAGGAAAGATGATGTCATAACTGGGACAAAACTCAATAATCAAAATACCGTATATTGGGTAATTTTCACGTCGGGTAAATTTCGCGAAAATGACCCTAAAAAGGTGTGTCTTTTTTTCGCCGAGTCTAATTTTCGCTAATCTATCAATAGCAAAAATTAAAATTTGTACAAAGATTTATCTAATGTGAAATGAAATACATGTACGATTATTTAATAGACCTTCTTCATATTACCGTTACACTTGCATTTTAGACACGCCAAAACCCGAGACCACAACTTTTGACACTATTTCTAATTTTGACGTCATAATTTAGATACGACGTCACAGTTAAAAGTTACGTCAAATGTTGTCATGTGGGGTCTTAGGATGTGTAAAATACAAGTCAACTGCGGTAATGTGAAAATCATCTATTGCAAACGTTTTTCTGCTGGATTTACATATCTATGTATACGTGAACAATATACTCAAATGTACAAGAATCAAAGCATAAGTTACGATGCTAACTTCTTTAAAACCATTGCTTATAATTTTCTTGTTTCCCATTCAAGTAGTCATATAGATTTGTGGTCCGAAAAAGACCTTTAACCCCCAAATCATTGTTTAGGATTAGTTTCTTGTGAGAAATACATGTATACGGATAACCAAAACGCTATATCTCCTAATTACAGAACAACAACAGGTGGTTTGAAATAAAAGCCGACATGCATCGGTGATTGCTTGATTTACCATGTTTGCACTGGGTAATTAAATTAATACTAATTGTTATCTGTAAACATCATTTTCTGTTATAATAATAATAATTATTTTCATAAGTTGAGTACTCACTAATACCTTGGGACAGTTGCATATAACTGAACCTCTTTAGAAGCATTAGTTTGTGTCTTTTTTTCGCTATGTCCATTTTTCGCGATTTGATGATGCTCGCGAAAATAGCGAAAATTAGACACATGCGAAAAATTCCTAATACTGTAAATTGCTTTATTTTCGTCAGTACCAATTTTCGTCAATTCGTTCAAAATGACCATTTCGTCAGTACGTATATTCGTCATCCAAGGGTTCCTAAAATATAAATTCGTCTGTTCAAATGCCAACTTAACATTCAGGTATAGGCCGTACGCGTTTGTTTTCATTGTTTGTTTAACAATTATTGGTAAACAAACAATTAGAGATACGTGTACCACCTAGCTTGTTGTGAAAATTAACATATCATTTGGTAATTAGAAGTCCTTTATATGTGACTTTGTGTGCGTATTCAGTTTTCAATAATTTATTATTTGCCTGTCGTATTAACTCTTAAGATTCAATTTTTCCTTTCTACACTATATTTTGTCAGGAGTATTTATATTCGTCGATACGTAATTTCGTCAATGGAGGCACTGACGAAAATGACGAAAATTGGTACCTGACGAATAAAAACCAATTTACAGTATACGGTATGATTTTTTTTTTCACAAACAGCTTGACATGTTCTTTTGTATCACAATGGAATAATTTCCTCCCTTGTATCTTGAGCTCTTTCTAGCATAAACATTCAAAACTCTTGTACCTGAACAACATCCTTAAAGTTCTATTTTCTTGTCCGTTTATATTGGGCACATTTCTGCAATTCACATACTGTACATATACATGTAAGTCCTTTCTGATAATGTCATCAAATACTTGACGCCACGTTTTTAATACCACATTTTTCTATACAACATACAAGAACTAATCCACAAAAGTTAGTCCTTTCTGACGATGTCGATAAATACATTCTTTGGTACTGTAATACTGCCAATTTGCCTCATTTTCTTCTTTCCCTCAGCCTGCTTAGCTAGAAGTTTGTTTTTACGTGTAATGTCACCACCATACTGAAATTAAAGTTTATATACTAAATAAATACATGTATGTACACATTCAAGCCCTTTTCTTAAATATAGAACACATATTACTTTCACCCTAATTTCAATTTTAACTTATGAAATCTATATGCTATTTCAGCCTCTTGAAGAATAATTGAAGAAAGTAAGTGTTTTCAATATCTTTGAAACAAATGAGTCACATACATTTGGTAGATACATGTAAACAAGAGGCCCCAGAGGGCCACAATCGCTCACCTGAAAACTTTATAACCAAGCATATCAAACAAGAAGAAGTTTGTAAAAGGAAAAGAACTTGACTATGGAGTGGAACCAAAAATAACACCATTTCTTAAGACATCTCCCTATATTATTCTGATGCTTTCAGTTTATCAATACGTGCTTGGGTTCTGAAAAGGAAGTTTGTCAAAGAAGAGTACCCCCTGTGACCTACTTTTGTCTGTAGTGGCACCACCTGTTGACCAATCTGGACGAAAAGCAGCAACACTAGTAGGGACCATGAGTACCTTATACATACCAAGTTTCATGAAAATCTAAAAAAAGGTTATGAAAAGTCCGAAAAGTCTAAACAAGAGGTCCAAGAGGACCACAATCGCACACCTGAAAGCTACGTAAACTAAGCATATCATGTAAAAGGAAAATAACCTGACTTCAGAGTGAAACAAAAATTAACAACACTTCTTAAGACATCTCTCTAGGTAATCCTTATGCTTTTGCATGTCAATACGTGCTTCCATTCTGAAGAAGAAGTTTGTCAAATGAGGGAACCTCCCATGACCTATTTTTTTGTCTGTGGTGGTGCCACCTGTTGAGAGATCCGGACAAAAAACAACAATACTGTTTACTTCTTTCCTACCAAGCTTCATGAAAACCTGTTCAGCAGTTCTGGAGAAGAAGTTGAATATGTATGAAAATCACCCCCCCCCCCTTCTTCTTGTGTAATTTTGGTAACCCAAGAGAGACAGTTATTCAGAAGCTAAGGCAAAATCCTGCTTACAAATTACAGTCCTTACCCCTGTACTTACATTACGTTATTGATATATATATATATATTGTGTTTTTACATTTATACTTTGAGCTGCTCTCAATATTTTGATTTCAAAGTTATATATCTAAGTCTTCACAAGATAAATTTGAAAATAATTATTCATCTTTTCTAAATCATTTAATTTCCTTTTACTTACTAATTTAATAAATTAAAATATATAACATTCAAATGAATCGATGATACAAGAATTTAAACCTCAAAAAATATATCAATATTAAAGAAAGACAACTCTTGCATACATGAGTTTTGCTGTTAGCTTATACGAAACTAAAGTTACCAGGGTTAAAATTCCTGATATAGATAAAAGAAGTACCAGAACTTGAACCCACAAGCCTTGGGTCCATGTGCACAGTAAACATATCTATTCATGATTGAAAAAATACTCATAAAAATCTGTTCAGCAGTTCTGGAGAAGAAGTTGAATATGTATGAAAATCACACCCCCCCCCCCCTTCCCTTTTCCTTTTCACATAAGAAAAAAATTCATAAAAATTCAAAAAATTAAAATTTTAGTATAAAATACATATCAAAGCATTTAGTAAGTTAAATGTGACAAATGTGCAGTAAATGAATGTGTAAAATCATACACATATTGAGTTATTTATAGAAAAAGTGCAAAAATGTGCATTTCCGACAAAGTCTGGAAAGACGTCAAAAATGCGTCAAAAATCTGACTTCCAAGTGGAACCAAAAATAACAACACTTCTTAAGACATCTCTATAGATCATCCTGATGCTTTCGGTTTGTTGATACGTGCTTCCATTCTGAAGAAGAAGTTTGTCAAAGGAGGGTACCCCCGTAACCTACTTTTGCCTCTGGTGGCGCCACCTGTTGATGGATCCAGACAAAAAACAACAACACTTGTAGGGGACCATGAGCACTTCATTCCTACCAAGTTTCATGAAAATCTGTTCAGTGGTTCTGGAGAAGAAGTTGAATATGTTTGAAAATCAACCCCCCCCCCAACCCTTCCTCTTCACATAAGAAAAAAATTCATAAAAAATCAAAAAATTAAAATTTTAGAATAAAATACTTTTCAAAGCATTTAGTAACTTAAATATGATAAATATGAAGTAAATGAATGTGTAAAATCATACACTTATTGAGTTATTTAAAGAAATAGTGCAAAAATGTGCATTTCTGACAAAGTCCAAAAAGACGTCAAAAACGCGTCACAAATTTGACTTCCGAGTGGAACCAAAAATAACAACACTTCTTAAGACATCTCTTTAGATCATCCTGATGCTTTTGGTTTGTCTATACGTGCTTCCGTTCTGAAGAAGAAGTTTGTCAAAGGAGGGTACCCCCTGTGACCTACTTTTGCCTGTGGTGGCGCCACCTATTGATGGATCCGGACGAAAAACAACAACACTTGTAGGGGACCATGAGTACTTCATTCCTACCAAGTTTCATGAAAATCTGTTCAGTGGTTCTTGAGAAGAAGTTGAAAATGTTGAAAAGTTTACGACGGACGACAGACGACAGACGACGGACGACAGACGACGGACGCCGGACGCCGGACGCCGGACGGTGCGCTATGACAATAGCTCACTTGAGCTTTGCTCAGGTGAGCTAAAAATAGCTGTTTGAAATGGAGAGGCCATACTTTCCCTTAAATTGCTGAAAAACTTCATAAATGTACTAAATGTCTAAATGAACCCCAAAATTTGTCTACATCTGATCTGTTTCCACTTTTAGAAGTACATACATGTACATGTCATATATTAAACATTCAAAACTTTCCTCACTCCTTTTCCTCAGAAATGGGAAAACAAAATACAAAAGCTACAGTATGAATAAGACCGTAACAGCTATAAATAGCACCTACACATTTTGCCGTGACATCTTTCCTCAGGGCGTTGATATCTTCCCTGGCAATTATTTGTGAACCAACTTTGCCCTTTACGCTGACCTTGAAAAGTTGCCGTGGTATTTTTTCTTTCAGCTTGGCACAGATTTTCTTGGCCATATTCCGAGCTTTAGAAATATGGCAAATCATTGTCATGTCTTCAACTTCTACATCGTTTAGAAAAAAGGAAACCTAGAAAATTGGAGAATATTCATTAAGATACACAAATACATTTTAATTCTTTAATATAAATAAAATAATCAATATTTATAACTTAAAAAATGGCAGAAATGACTGAAGTGGATATTGGATTATTGCTACTATGCAAAAAAAAAAAAAAGAATTACATCCTACCAACTATAATATACATGACTTTATGTATATGGTATAAAGTTACGATTGAGAAAATCTTCATCTACATGTAGCTTTCCAAATATTATTTCAAAAGATTCTATGATGCATAAATATTCGCAATGCCTTAAACACTGTTAAATATAAGAGGAAAAACAAGACTTAGTGAAGACATCACATGAATATCACATGATAATCATGTGACATTAACATGTAATGAAAGAATACATATCATTTACTCAATAACAATATTTGATTTTTTACCTTAGACATTTCAGAAACTTGATATCCAAAGTCTTCATAATCAAAACTGTAAAACAACAAGGAAACAATTGCTATTAAAATTTTGAATGAAAAGTCAATGGTGCTTACAATCAAAATACCATGGTAGAAACAATCTGATTAAAGACACTGTATAGCCATTTGAGGCAATAGACCATTTTTCAAATCATGTTATAAGCTCATAATGTCGGAGCGAACATATTTTGGCATCGTCTTTCATTATGACGTCACTAATAAAAGACTTAATTTCATTGAGAAGTAACAATGAAAAAGAGCGCAAAAACTGCCCACCTCGGACATTTTTTGCCATTTTGTCAGCCATTATGAATTACGGCAAGCAGTCTATTGACTCCAAATGAATTTTTTTTCCATACATCTGTGTGCTGTTACATGTAGCAGATAATAAAATATTGAATATATTTCTGTGTGCTGTTACATGTAGCAGATGATAGAACATTGAATCCTTAAGTTGACAAAATTCATTGATAAATAATATTTACCTATGTAACATGTAAATCAAAGTCACTTACCTGGCATAGCCTGAGGTGATAGATTTGAGAATATCGAAGAAATCTACCAGGATTTCATTCAGAGGAAACTTGACTTTCATAAGAACTCGTGTGTTATCTAATTGGGTTTGTTCTATCTGCTCCCCTCTTCTCTCCTGTAATAATAGTAAAAGATAAATAACTTTTGAATGTGAAGCGTTCTGAACATGCTTAAGTTAAACTGATTTCTGTTTATAACACTGTTTGCTACTTGCATTACGACTGGTTATTATATACATGTACATGTACGTAATGAAAAATTTTTGCAGTTGTAAGATTTAAAAAAAAAATCTCTTAACAGTTTTTATATGCCATTAAGACAGTATGCTGTTATAACTTAAATTAGAGCGAGTAGTAGATATGTGTTTCTCGAGTATAATTACATTGTTGCAAAATCTGATACAATTCTTATGCCCTAGATATTACTGCCTGAAGGTATCACAAAAACCCTTTTAAAGTGTTTCACCATATCAAGAAATTCCATCATATTCATAGTTTATTTCCTTTCTTGATTTTTCGTCAATTAAAAAAAAGGCACATACCAAGACTAGATTGATGATAGCACCGATGTACTCTACAGGGAAAATAATGGTGGCCAGGACCAGTGGTTCCTGGTACTCTGTGATGACTGAAGAATCTGGCATCTGTAACCAATATGTTCTACATGAATATCAAAATTAAATGAATTCTGAAAATTAGATATCCAGATATCTGGCCATATACCACTTTAACCACTTTGTGTACTAGGGTATACATGTACATAGAAGTCTATAGATTTCTATTATTTTGACTTACATGTATCTTTATTCTAGATGCTTAATTTAACATGTGCTACAGGTTTCGCATGCATCTTATCACCATGCTACAGGTTTCTGATGTGTCTAATCACCATGCTACAGGTTTTGTATGTGTCTTATCACCATGCTACAGGTTTTGTATGTGTCTTATCACCATGATACAGGTTTCTGATGTGTCTTATCACCATGCTACAGGTTTCGTATGTGTCTTATCACCATGCTACAGGTTTCGTACGTGTCTTATCACCATGCTACAGGTTTTGTATGTGTCTTATCACCATGCTACAGGTTTCGTATGTGTCTTAATACCATGCTACAGGTTTTGTGTGCATCTTATCACCATGCTATAGGTTTCTGATGTGTCTTATCAGTAGAAGAATTAAGAAGTTGCATTATAATTTTACAGAATATCATTAATTCTTTACAATTCATAGCTAATAGATATCTTTAATCCATAAATCAATATCAATGAAGCTGTATGATAAACCCTGAGTTAACTTCAACATTAGAACTCTATAGTGATCATCTAAATTCAAGCTTTTATGTGATGTCAACATCAAGAATAGGTTAAAAGTGGAAAAGAATGACTATCAAGGCATCATACCCTGCAAGGATTTAAGACTGTTATTTCATCTGAACCATACTGCTTTATGTACTTCGCTCCTTGAATTTTTACTGAAAAATAAATTAAACATCAACTTTACATGATTATATACATGTACATGTATAATTATAGACGCATGCATTACATGTGAAAGTTTTTTTTTTTGTCCGAAGACATTAGAAATTACATGTACCAAAATTTATTCATTTACACCAAAAAAATATAAATTTCTGTCAGGATGTGTTGATGAATAAAGATGTTCCATGTAAATAAATAAAAAGACCCAATATTACGGCCTAAACCTACCTTTATATGGAATGTTAGGAGCAGTAACAATGACAGACGCATTAAATTCCTGCTCAAGTCTTTGTTGGAAGACGTCCATGTGTAAAAGACCCAGAAATCCGAGTCTCCATCCTTGTCCTAAGGAAGCACTGTAAAATGACATCATTCTAACAATTATAAGTATATATTACTTTATTTGAAATAAAACAATTGAGGGAAAAAGCAGCAGTATATCATATGAGAAACAATATTTATGAGTCTTCTATTGTCACCATATCATGTCAATATTCTTGCAACAAGAAATGGAAATTAGGTGAAAACCTCCAAATTGTAACTTTAACTAAGATAAGAGGATCCCCATTCACAGTTTAAACATCCTTACACTGCATCACATTCCCTTTTTTTATAATGAACAATCTACATGTACGAGTATACATTGTAATTACTTGAAAAAATTAATACAGAAAAACCAAATGACTGTTCAACATAGATTATATGTCTATTGCAAGACCCACCATATTATGATATGAGTAGTATTCAATATTGATGAATATGAATGTCATACAATTCTTATAATTTTAAAGAAAATAGGACCTTATTCAATAGTTTTAAACATTTTTGTCATGAAAATGAAATGTGAGGAGAAAAATTGTAAAATTTCATACAATTTCTAAACGAGTTGTGCAGACAGCTACCGCTTGTCATACAGTCATACAGTTTGTTAACCTCCTCACAATGTTACCTTACCTGCTGTCAAGATCTACTGATACACTACTGTCATTCAAAACCAATTTATTAATGGCATCTCGAAGGAAGGATAACTGTGATTGGTCAGGTGGAAAAATTCCCGCAAATACCTACAAAGACAACAGTGACAGAATGATCGGCTAATATAAATATATACAAATGTATTTATGAGTTATCTAGAGATCAAGACCCTTTTTTTGGGGGGGGGGGGTTGGCCACAAAAGAACAAAGGTAAATAACTCAATTAATATAAATGAATTTTATTTTTCAGGCATTCAGAAAACATTCATCATTGACAAAAATAACTATTCTGTTCAAAATTGATATTGAATGTCTACTAGTTAAGTTCATTTTCTATAATAAATATTTTTTCTTCAGTCAAATGATTTCAGGCCTGCAGAATTGAACATCAAAATAAAATAAGATTCTATTTATACTAATACTTGACAACATGTATGGTGCACATGTACAAATGTACATTTGACAGTTATCACCTAGGTAAGTGTGTAACATACCATGGGTTTTGCAGGTTTAAATCCTGGTAGAGGCTCCACAGGGGAATCCTTGAGGTAAAATGTATCTCCTACCACAGCTTCAGAGCTAGTCTTTATACCCGCTGTGATATACCCCACTTGACCCCCATATCTAAATCATAAAATTAGACTACATTCAAAAGGAAAGGAAGAAACCTACGTACGTGTATATAATGAAGTTGGCATGGTTTGATTGAAACTTGAAATACAAGTTGTAAGTGACTAGTAAGTAAAGGAAGATATATATAGTAATGTTGGAGTAAACAGCTCTGTAGATTAATGTTCAGTATATACCTCATTACATGTACTTACAAGACATCAGTTGGTGTCTCTTTAGGGTATAATATACCAATATTCTGTACAACATACTCTCTCTGGGTAGAATGAGCTATTATTTTATCACCTATGAAGAAAATACATTTGTAATCATCACAGTTAAATGTACATGTTTATGTACTGAGGTGACAAAATATCAAATACAATGTATAAAGGAGAAAGGTCTATGTAATATACAAATTTGGGAGGCAATGAATTCTTATTCAAATATATATTTTCTAGAACACACTCTCATGATATATAGTAATAAGTATAAAACTTTAAAATTGTTCTATTGACATCTATATATTAACGTCATGCATGTACATGTACTACCAATGCACAGAATTCTGCAGAATGAAAATGCTTTGCAAATTTTTCTTTTATCATTATCATTATTCTTCAAACTATAAGCCCATTTAACAACTTGTGAATCATTCCAGGCCACTTTTTATTGTCAATTTCAATCTTATTTTCTCCTTGCTTTGAGCTTGTCTTCATTCAAACTAATACTGTCATCATCTTATGTCCAATACAAGGAAATAAAAATGTTTTCTAGATAATAGGTTTTTTTTTTTTAGCTATATCGTCAATTAAGCTATAAAGTCAATTTGAAAATTAATATTGTTACAGAAGTAATCTTACTCCATACCTTTATGTATTGCACCGTCTATTATAGCTAAATTACATATAACTCCTTTATAATTTTCGAAATATGAGTCAAACAGCAGGGCCTTGGCAGGCTTCTCCCAATCTGATACTGGCCTGAAAAATACAATCAAAATGCAACTTCACCTTTCAAATACTGTATAAATGGGAATTTTCGTGTAGGTGTATTTTTTGCTTTTTTCACAAATCAAGGGACTTGGCGAAAATATACCTGTCTGAAAATAACTCCGCTGCATTGTTACAAAGGCAGAGACATTTATATCCCGAATTCTCACCCAAAGCATAATGTCTTGATGTTATGATCGCGAAATTTTCCCCAAGTGAAAATAGCCACATTTATAATGATCTATTTTTTCAATAGTTACTACAGAACAAAAGAGTACAATGCTATTACATGTATATGTTATACCTCACATACTCAGTAATTCTGCACATTAATAGACCATTTTCATATTACTGCTAGACTTACATACAGTCATGTACATTTTAAACATGACCAAAACATGACATCACAACTTTTGACGTTATTTCTTTCTATGGGGTCATAAATCTGTAACAATTTCACTGCAAAAAGGTTGTCAAATGTCGTGATGTCAGGTCTTGGACTGTATAAAATGAAAGTCTTCTGCCGTTATGTGAAAATGGTCTATTGATTAAGAAAATTCTGGATGTTCAGTGTATTGCACAAATGTTGCCCCGATAATGAAATGAGATATTTGCAAGGTGAGATGATTTTAGATGAATTAGGATGAGAAAATGTAAGGTGAGATTTTGTCAGGATAAATAAGATAATGCAAGGCAGACTGATAGAATGTAGAGTGTATGTAGGATATGGCGAGAAAATTTAAGTTGAGATATTGTAGGGCAGACTACCTATTCTGACTTTGTCAGTCTGCAACCAAAAAACGATAATGATGCTTAATATTTGTTTATGTTATGATTTGATCTAGGCTTACGCGTCTTTCATTAACAACTTCATTGTAAATATTTGCATGTGTACATGTAGCTGGTCAACCCCCCCTCCCCCTTATAGAGGACAGATTTTGTATTGGAATAACTGCAGTCCAAGAGAATACTGAAAACAGTAATATTATTAAAACTAATAATATAACTTTAATTGGAGTTATCTCTCTTGGAAATTTATCTCTTTATATCACTGAAATCGGTAATACTATATAGATTGTCAGTTGGGTTAGGAGTTGTATCTCATTCAAATGTATACTGAAAAATTGTTCAAAACATCAGGAAAATTTTTTTCCTCAACATATTTGAAGAAAATGTGATATCGAAAAGAAGAAAAAGTGAAAAATAGGTTCCAAATGGACATTATTTTCAATTCAGTATAAAAATTTGTTCAAATTAAATGAATTTGTTGGTTGAATGAAAGAATTGTGTGATAAAAGCTCTGCTTGTTGCTTTAAAATGTTGCTTTGTCTATATTACAGAAAGATGTAATATAATGTGGCAACTTTACTGTTTTCAATAATATAGGGGATCATTGTTAACAGTAATATTACAGTTCTAAGTAATATTACTATTTATAGTATTCTCCTGGACTGAACTGTAAGCACTATCTTATCCAACTTAATTTGGGTATCTTCTTACTTTCATGTTTATGAGTAAAGTAAGTTTGGTTAGGAAACGTTATCTGATCTGGACTGATTGTGATATCATCACACTCTATGGAAACCTTCCGTAAACTGTGAGAAACTATGGCATGAATTGATGTAACCATACTGATTTCATGATGCCAATATGACTTACATGTACATAAGATACCGTCTAAAATGGGAAATGACTCTATATTCTGCAAAATCTAAATATACTTACGGGGGTATCTTTTCTATCACAGTTTTTAACACTTCTTCTACACCTAATCCTGTTTTGGCTGAAATCTGGAAAAGTAATAGAGGCACGATAACATGCATATTAATTCAATTAATTTCAAAATGTAAATTCATAAATTATTGAGGTTTAACAAATTTCAGTACTTTTTCTAAGAAATTATCAAATTTAGTTATTCCAACATTTTTGTTATGCTTTCTTAACATCGAAAAATTCTCACAAATCTATAATTGTCCATGTACACATTTGACATTCTCTAATCTAGATGTGTGATGTATTTTCATAGGCATAAAAAACAAACAAATTGTAACACTATAACAACACTGTGACATTAAATTTCCTACACACTTTACAGTACCTTAAGAATGTCGGATTCCTCTACAGGAAGTAGATTCCCTATTTGCTTAGCAACAGCTTCAGGATCTGCATATGGTAAGTCTATTTTGTTGAGGACGGGGATTATTTCCAGGTCAGATTCCCAAGCTAAGAACATGTTAGCTACAGTCTGTGCCTGTACGCCCTAATAAAACACATAAAATATCATGTAATCATAAGATATGACATTTTTTTCTATCATAATCTGCTTTGATTTAAATATTGGACATATTTGGACATGTATGATGGCGTGCCACCGAGTGCCATGCCAGAAATACGCCTCATTGTATTCCATTATAGACTATTTTAGCTAATAAGAAAAAAAATGTTATCATTTAAACATGACAAAGTCATATACAGTCATATGATTAAAACTTGTAATTTTTTTTTACTTCATTTTGATCTTTTAAACTAATCATAAAATGGAAACACAGTCATGTACTTAACTCTCTGTAATATGGATGTTCTAACTAATAGTATTACATGTATTGTTAAATGATCAGGAATTATTGCCGATTTTGCTATTTCTGATTGGTGGAGATGCTGTTTGATAGAGTGTACCTCGGAGTGAGTTGACCGCTAGTGCTCTAAAGTGGTCTATTCAGAATTAGCGTGTGCGTGACCAGCGCGTGCATTGATTTTTGTAGTCACTGTGTTAGATCTTTGACTTCGCGTATCATTACAATGCAAATGTTACTAAAATCCTGATAATTTAATAAAGCAGTTATTGCTTGATTTCGGCCTACTCGTGACTATATATACAGACTTGGTAAGGAATTGTTTAACCTCGGCCTTCGACCTAGGTTAACCAATACCTGACCAGGTCTGTATAGTCACGAGTAGGCCGAAATCAAAAGTCAATAATTGTATACGGCTTTATAAAAAGAATTTCAGTCAAATCCTTACCTGATTGGCATCTACCAGTAGTATGACCCCTTGACATGCCGCTAGTGACCGAGCTACTTCATAATTAAAGTCTACATGACCCTGGAAATAATCAGTTTTACTTATACTGTACAGATTTAATATTGAACTTAACTTAAACTTTTACAAATAAAGAACTTGTCTCCATTTGAACAATTTAAAGGAAAAAGATTTCAGTAATTAATACTAACCGATTTTTATAAATATCTTTTGAATCTATACATGTATGCTGAATTCTTGTCTAGAAACATACCAAGTTTATTAATATTATGCTAGGTTTACACTAGACACAATTCCCCATGACGTCCATGACTAAGCAAAATCGAGGAGCTTAACATTTTATTACATTCAGTTTTTACTGCCATGATGAGCTATCATGCTTTGTCACCATCTATCATGATTCCCAAGCTAACCAGTTTCTCTCAAGATCTTCACGACTAGACACAATGCTCTCTCATGTTTTCTATGATTCTATTGAATTGTAGACATCATGGCAATCGTGGATGAGAGTAAACCTAGCATTACCAGTTTCACATCAATCTCATAAGTGCATTTAATAAATCTTTAATATACATTCCCTCGTCTGTTATCACTGGTTAATGTGATGAATTCATTCACTCACCGGAGTATCGACAAGATTTAATAGGTAGTTTTCTCCCTTGTATGTGTAAAATAATGACGCAGTTTGGGCCTTCACGGTTATCCCACGTTCTCTTTCCACCTGTAACCTGTCCAAAACCTGCTCATTCTTCTGCCTACTTGATATTGTACCTACATTCAAAATGAAACATGAAGCCTTGTTGACTTACTTTAAACCGTCTTTTATTCGTGGCATCTTAAGTTTGTGAACACCAGTGAAGTGGATCGAGACATTTTATTTTGCCACGTCGTGTATATGTAACTTACTACACATGTACTAGGACATATTTCGTGGCGTTTTCGAAGGACCTTACAAATGTTGCGAAAACATTGGCGGATCTAGCGAGGTGGATAGGGGGGTTGCAACCCCCCCTTTGGTCGGACCAAAAAAAAAACAAAACAAAACAGAGAGAGAGAGCTTATATTAAAAAAAATTAATCTCTGTCCCTCTTACTTAACAAGCTTTCCACACCAAGGTGTACAACATTTGTGACATGAAGTCTGAATATTATAATGTTGAAGATTTGAGGCTTATAAAATAATATTTGCTCCGAGGCGTGTTTAGTTATAAATAGGAAATTGTTTTTACTTTACAAGGGCGTAGGAGGGGGAGGCAGCGGGGGTACATGCCCCCCCCCCCTTTTTCAATCACAAGATTTTATGATGCATCAACATTCTTTAAAATAGCAACAATTTGTACCATAAATCTACAATTTTTCGGTCAATTTTCAAAATTTTTCTTTGGCTCGCTACCGCTCGCCAGTTCTTTATAGACTTCTGATCCATCTTCAACGTACATGAAGACATTAAATTTTAACTCAAACTATATGTACTTGTTAATGATAGAGGGTATAGAAAATATTTTCTGATATTCATGTACTTAAAATTTAGAATTGCACCAGAATATTAAAATTTGTGCATGAAACTCCATATTTTTTTTAAATCTCGTCCTCCTCCCGCCACCTTTATTTTTCTTTTTTGCTTGTTAGAAATTTTGGGATGTTGTGCCCCTCCACTTTTTTCAGGTAGAGCTACGCCGTTGCTTTAAAAGATTATAAAACAGATATAGATTATCTTTGTGTAGTCAATAAAGGTATTATTGCGAAACACAAGCTTTTGATAGTATGCATTCAACATCCCCCCTTTCAAAATCTTCAACCCCCCCTTTGAAAAATTCCTAGATCCGCCTATGGAAAATAAAACACTCGTGACTAAAAGATGGTTTACAGTATTTAATATATTCGATATGCAGAGTCACCTCCCCTTTGAGACATAATCAAATGTAAACTCATCAGGACCTCATCAAATTCAATGGTAACCAGCGTAAAATTCAGGGAAGATATGCTTTAAATATGATGCTTTTCTAGGAATTCCATTCCGTCATAATCCATTAAAGTTCATATGGAATTTATGTGACTCGAGCAAGAACATGAAATTTACATGAAAATTTTCACATGAACTTCATGTGAAGTTTTTAAAACAAATTGCATGTAAAGTCCATTTTGCTTGAAGATAACAAAGAAAATTTCATGTAAAATTCATGTGAAGTAAATATATGTGAAATTCATGTGAACTTTTATTCACATAAGTTTTATGTAAAACTTATATGAAGTTCATATGAACTTGCATGTGAAATTTAAATGATGCTCATTTCATATGAATTTCATGTGAGGCACAATTGGCTGTGTATAAATGTGATTTCAATTCATACATAATTTGAATCATAGGCCTGGTAATCTTATATTTCAAAGCTTATCATACTCAGCAGCAAGTTTCAATGGCAGCAAAATTTATCCCATTTCTTTTTTGACATTAAGATGTAATTTATAAGTAAATCTGGATCATCATATTAAAGGCTAATTATTACTGAATAATGATAGGGCAAGGAAAATACAAATTGAATGTCATAATGAATAAATCCATACCAGTTATTTCTAAAAGCCTATCTGCTAGCGTGCTTTTCCCATGGTCCACATGGGCGATGATACTAAAGTTTCTTACTCTCTCTGGTGGATACTGTGATACATCAATTTTGACTTCCTGTTAAACGAATAATGAATACATGACGTCTTAAATCAAATGCTAATGTGACTTTTCATTGCAATAATATGTAGGTTCAAGGAATATAGTTCAATAGTTATTGTTTCTTTATTAGTCAGAATCAATACAATCATATTTTTGTTTCGATGAAAATTTCTTTTGAAAATCATCATTAATTTTATCAAAATTGGTCTGGTCATGGATGCATCATTTCTCACTGCTTTTACTGTCAAATACATGATAAGTATTCGTTTCTGACCTGTTTTAATATATGAATTTAAATTTTAAAGTTTCAAATTTTGCAGAATTCTTCCAGAAGTTTAAATAGAGCGATTGCAGATGGGGTTAATATAGGAAACACTGCAATCATCAATGAATTCTCCTGAAGTCATTTGTAAAATTATGAAAGAAAATAAAAATCTATGAAGAACGCACCTTGTTGAAGATTGCCTTTTCTCCTGAGGTTGCGTACAGTCTCTTCAGCACCTGGTATGTCAGTCCCCTGAAACACAAAATATGAAATAAATTTCATCTTAAAAAACAATGAAGCCTGTGTTTGTGAAACATGAATGCCACCGGTGGCATCTTTGTTAGTTTAAACACCATTTTCTGTTAAGTATGTGAAAGGTCAGGGTCACTGGTATCAATGAAAAAATCTTTTGACAAGGACTACACATGTGAAATTTGAAAGTCCTATCACTTACTATTCAAAGGATATGCCAAATATTAAAGTTTTTTAGGTAAAGGTCAAGGTCATGAGGTCAAAAATTAAATTTTGGTATCAATGGAAATGGAATGTAAAAATTTTGTTAATTATTTGATTTTGACACATGAATAAAAATTATTTTAATATTGAGAAATTTAGGCCATGTAAAATTGACACCGCCGTGTATGATCTGCCGTCGAGGACATTTACTTATTTTTGCAAATTAGGAAAAAATATCTGCCATGTCTCATTTTCGACTAAAAAAATCTTTTAATTTTATTGAACATCTTTTATAGAAAATATGTTGTCAATAACAAAAATTATCCAAAAAGACACAGCGCGTCCAGTATACATGTATATATATATTTTTAACATGAAGAGCGATTTTACGGTAACGGACATTCTGCGAGTATTGTGTACATTCCGATATAATGTTCACGCCTTGTAAATAGATTCTTCACAGTCCTAAATTTTTCAAAATGGCAGGGCCCATCATAGTGTAGGCAGTTTGGTTGAAGAAAATTGAAAGTGTTAGCATGCATCTTTTCTTCCTTATTTTCAATAATTTTCCAACTTGTTTCCTATATGTAATACCATTAAAGCTTGCTCAGAGCGAGCGGGCCCGCTTGCTCACTTTGCTTCACTGTCTCTGCAACAGAACTGACAACAGACAATTTAGTGTGCAACATGCAGTGAGGAATGATGATGCTCTATCTGTATCTGTATGGTACTCAAAAAGAACTCACTGAGCGAGTTAAAATTGAGGAACTGGCCACTGGGCGAGTCTATTCACAGGAACCTGTCGTTTTATTCGAGAAAATAAAATATTGTTCACTACCACACGACTCTGCTATTCTTATAAAAAATAGTCAAGGAAAGAAACAAAATCGATGTCGATTTTTTTTCGATTTTCCCATCACACATGTAAATCCACCAATATATCGTCTACATGGGACACGACGGACACCTGCAACATCTATCTGCCGCTGTTATTGTAAGTAATGATTGTTGTTTTTAGAAGATGATATATCTTTTTAAGTGTTGGAAGTCAGGATTCGTCCCTCGTGTCCCATGTAGACGATATATTTGTGGATTTACATGTGTGTTGGGAAAATAAAAAAAAAATCGACATCGATTTTGTTTCTTTCCTGTACATTTCATTAATTAGAATAACAGAGTCGTGAGGTAGGACAATAATTTATGGCAGTGGCTCCGGATACGAACGTTCGTATCTTTAGACCTATGTCTCGGCGTACGAACATGTTTCTAATTGGTCTGTAACTGTCACGTGACCAATAGATTGAAAGATTCAAAGCTACATCGGTCAAATTTTCTAAGTTTTGGTGACAAGTTTTTATCACGATTTTTTTCTAAGTTTTGGTGACGACATTTTATAAAGATTTTTTCTAAGTTTTAGTGACCACTTTTTATCAAGATTTTTTCTTAGTTTTGGTGACGATTTGTCTGGTCAAGTCGTCACCTGGTTACGACTTGACTAGACAACTCGTCACCAAAGTGGTCAGGTTACGAGTTGTTGTTTTTTTTTTTTAGTTACGAGTTGTCTTGGCTACGAAGTGTCCTGATACCATTGAAATATATATGCAGTAGCTCACTACGATTTGTGTTCGTACGCCGAGACATAGGTCTAAAGATACGAACGTTCGTATCCGGAGCCACTGCCATAATTTATTTTCTGAAATAGAACGACAGGTTCCTGTGGTCTATTGTACATGTGCACCCTGTTTCAGAATATTTGTAAAGATCATATTATTGCTATTTCTTTTCTTGATAAAGGTAATGTTTTACCAATGTTGAACACTTTCCTCGCTAAACTAAGTTAATAAACCATTGCGTAATTAGATATTTTAGAATTTCCTCTGACGGCTAAGAATAAACGCCAGTAACTTTGTTTTGTTAGATTTGACTTACGTGAAACTGTATTCTCTATCAACTCTATATTTTTCTGTTCCTATACATTGCTGGAGTTTCTGTAAATGACGTTTACAAAGTCTCATTTTCAGGTTCGACTTTAACATCATGAACGCATTGCAACAGAACGAAATTATTGACAGTCGAATATGTGTAAAAATAATACAAGTCGGTTCGCCCGATGTTCCTTTCGCGGAAATATCATTCGTGGTAGTCTGTTCAAACTGGTCTCACTTATTTTAATGTTTTCTTTTTTAAAAAATTATTTTATTCATTGACCGTTTGTCTCGTAGCCTAGTGCCCGAGGCCTTCCGAAGTGCAAGCAAGCACTTCGAAAGGCCTCGGGTACTAGGCTATTTGTCTCGGTGTATCTGCCAGGAATGTACGTTGGTCCATTTTCGCCCGTAAATGTATGTATTATATTAAGCCCCTGTCACACTTTCACGTTCCATTTTCTCATCCCACTTGACAAACATATGCTTGATCGTTTTCCTCCCATTTCTAGGAGCCTTTTTTGAAATTCCACGAAATCATGAAATCGTCACCTTTATCGAATTCGAAAATAAAGGAATTTTCGTTTTCAGCGTCCTCAAATAATGGTTTATTCCAAGGACTTATAAACAGTTTATAAGTCCTTGTTTATTCTAAAAGAATAAACCGTATAGTCATTACGGCTATGTCACAATCAGATGCTCAAACTATATTAGCCATGTGTTATATCCAATTTACTTGTATAGTAAGACTATAAATAAATAGTATATATGGTTTAATATGAATTATGGCAAAGCCATTGTGAGGACGCAGATGAAATATAATTTCAATGAATTAATACCCAATTTTCACCATACATCACTGAATATTTATTTTACTAAGTTAATAAGAATAAAATATGTCATACAATATGTGTTCTTGTTATTTTTTCCAGCATCATTTTTACCGTCTTTATCAGCCTTACATTAGTTTTTTTTCTTGAAATCCAGAATCATCTACAGGAGAGGGGATATTATAGACAATTTCTAGATCGAAAGCATGCACATAACTCGTAAATGCGGGGAAACAATTCTCAATGTCACAAAACAATCAGTTAAAACATGAAATCGCAATGCTATACATTTTAATTCCTTGGACCTTGACAAAAACCAAGGAAAAGAGAACTCGGACAAGAAAACTGTGGGCACAAACCATTAAAATTAAAAAAAGATTTTTTTTTACTGTTTTCTGAAGTATTTATGTATTATGTAAGATTAACATGTATCTTTATTATTCAATGAATTCAATTAAACTTTTAAATTTTTACTTTTTTAAATTTCATTGGGTGATGAAATGTCAGTTGTCGTATCAGGAATATGTATCCCCCCTTGCACCCACCCACCCCTCTCCCCCTTTTACTTTCACCGGAAAAATTAGCGGCATTCAAAATGTAGAAGAGAGAGAAAACTTCCTTTTCGGCGCCGTCTATAGTGTTATCAGCAATATATCGTTTTAATTATGGGATGATCTGGAAAAGGGGGTTAAAACTTACAAATTAAGTACAGTATAACATTAGTATTATAGGATTTTCCCTTCTAAATGATGTAAATGATTTTCCAATGTAATATCTGAAGACAAAATTCTTGCTCATTCCTTTACTTTAAATTTAAAAAGAGTGTGAAAGGGAGGGGGAGGGGCGGGAGGAAGGTGAGAGGGGGAGAGGGAGGGAGCGAGGGGGAAGAAGGAAGGGTGTGGGAGGGGAGATAAGGGGGCGGAGAGAGCGGATACCCCATGTCTGCTCCCCACCCCCATAAAGGCAAGGATGAATGGGAGGGGGAGGAAGGAGGCAGCTGGAGGGAGGCAGAAGGGAGGGAGGGAGAGGTTAGGAGGTGGGAGAAGCGGGGAGCCGGGACAGGGGAGAGAAGGAGAGAAGTTAGTAGAAATCTACCCCCTGTCCGCCCCCCCCCCCCCTGAATACAATTAACCCTCCCCCTTTCAAAAAAAAATCTGAAGCCTTCACCCCTCTACCTTGGATCTGCTTATAGCTGTGTTGACCTGCTTGTACTAAATACTGTAAATGATGACGTAAGTTGTGACGCGTTGTAAACAGAACCAAAGGCAGCAGACATTTGGAAGTTTGTGTTGGGATTTACACTGCATAGATTTCCTGTATATTCTACATGTAGATCTTATATATATGGAGAGAAACCACATTATTCGATCTACAGGTATCAAAATATCAACTGCAAATCATCCTCGAAAGCAGAATGAAGTTCGGTAATTAGTCGCTGATCGCGCAGATATTTTTTTGTTTGTTTTTTTTCTCCCAGCATTATGAGTTTATCCATGGATTTTTCTGAGGGAGCTGTCGATGAAAGAAAGTCCGCGAAACAAAGTTGTATGCTGACGTCGCGTCGTATGCTGACGTCACGTTGTAATTTTCAAAGAGGATATTCGGACTAAACATGATATATGTTGGAAATGATGGTGCAATGTCAATATTACGTGAAGCAAAGTACAAATCATACATTGGGACACTGGAGGAGTAAGCCAAACGAAGAATATTCAAAGGAGATCGAGAAATCTTGGTCATCGATGGGTTTCATTCTGTCGTCAAGTGACATTGTCAAAAAAATAAGCTTGCGCTTCACGCTGATCAAATGGGCAATGGGGAGAATGACGTCATTGACCACGGTTTTGGAACCTATAGGTATAGCATAGAATTCAATTGAAAAACACCATTTTTCCTATATATATACACGTGTTACCTTGATGAGGACTACGTCCGCGCCTGCGGCGCGGACTGCGTCCTCTACTACAATTTTATATGTATGTTTTCCATTGTAGAAAATTTCAAGATGATCGGACGAATAATAACGAAGCTATGACCAATCAAAGGGCCAAAAAACAGCATAAAATGAGCTTTTTTGTGTTTCATTTCATTTTTCACTAATTTCAAATTACTTTTTCATGTAAATTCCATACTTTGTAATAACTGTAGTTGTATTGTATTAATAGATTTTCTTTTCATCTTTCTTTTGCAGGATAGATTGTTAAGATAGCTGTGATATTAGCGAAGAAATGTTCAAAACAGTGACATGGTGTATTCGTTATGTTTTTGTCAAAAAAGGATGTTCTTTTATGTGTTGAAGAATAACTGTGATTGAAAATATACTAAAGAATTGTTTTTCCTCTTTAATCAATTCTCATATTGTGTTTAGAAAGTTTAGAAAACAATTTGAAATAGTCAAATCACTCAGTTTTGCGTACAAACATCTTAAACTTCGTTGACGCAAATCGGTAAAAAAAAATGTCTTGTCCGTAGACAGGGGTTTATTCAAAGCTTCTTAGTCTCAAACTTATCTCACTTACATGACTGTCTGCATTTACTCATGGTGTAACTACATGTCAAAGATCATTTCTTTATCAATGCATCATTTGGGTTTTTTTTGCCTCCTGAAAGTAGAAATGTCTTGTCCGTAAACACTTGTCTTGTCCGTAGACACAGTAAAAAGCATTATTTGAAAGCTTTGCATTCATATTTTTGCATATATTCTAATTGTTTTTGTAAACTGTGATGAGTGAGTTATAAAAGAACTCTCTTTTGTCTTAAAAATAGAATTTCACAAAATAATGAAATAACAAATAAGAAATTTTAGCAATACATATGAAAAATTAATTTAATTTAAAAAAAAAAAGCTTCTCTAGTGTAAGGAATTGAAGCTTTTACAAAATTCTTATTATTATTTCACTATTCCAATGACTTATCATATTTAATTTGATTCCAGTAGGTCCAAATTTTGACATAACATATGTCTACGGACAAGACATGTATATTTCTACATATATCTACAGTCATGATTTTGTTTTGCAGGTATGAGTAAAAGATGGATCTGAGACAAAGAAAGAGAAAAGGCCTTCAGGAACACCCAGACGAACATGAAACACCATCTTCAAAAACAAAAAGGATGAGAAAATATAGAGAAAAACTGAAAACTGATCCTGAAAGAAAAACCAAGTATGAAGAAACATTAAAAAAAGACAGGGAGAGGAAAAGGAAGGAAAGAGAAAAGGAAAAGATAAATAAATCAGGGGATAGAAAAAGAAGGGAGGAGATCTCCAACAAGAAAGCAACAAGAGAAAGACAGGGAGAAATGGAGGATGGCACAAAGAGCCTATAGACAGAAACAAAAAGATAAATGTAGCCAAGATAAAACTCCAAGCACTGATCCAGAGCCAAAGATTCCAAAACCTCAAACAACTCCAAATCCTCAAAAGACTTCAAACAAACATGACTCTGGATCTCTGAAGAAACAAAAAGCCGTGCTAAGAACACAAAGATGGCGTATGCGTTTGAAACTTAAAATGGCAGGAAAGCCAAAAAGCAGTAAATTGAGGCAAGCTGGAAAGAATAATGACAGTGAATGTGTAAGTGCTGATGATGAAGCTATCTCCAGTACAGAAAATCAGATTGAAACTGCAAGCAATAGCAATGATAAAGCTACAGGTCAGACTACGTTCCGATCACGCTCAACAGAATGGCGTTCAACACAGAAGGCAAAGAAAGCATTGCCTAACACACCAAGGAGAAAGGCCAAAGTGATAGAAAACCTAATGAACATTCCTGACGTAAAGAAAAATTTGGAAAGCAAAGGAGTTATCAACTCAGAGAAAGCAAGAAAACAACTGAAGATGGGAATGACAGCCCTTAATAATATTAAGTCCAAATTGAAAGAACTAAAGATAAAGAGAGGCACTGCAGAAAAAGAGCGACAGAACACATACAAGAAGATTTACCATGCAGTAGTTGGAGAAAGCAAATATAATTTAGGGAGTGCTTTGACATCATATTTGGGTTTGAATAGGAAGAGGAGGCCTAAATCTCCAGAGCGTCCACCGCCAGAACGTCGAAAGAAAGACTGGTGGAAGGATGTGCCTAGGAACCCAAGAAAAGATAAGACTTCATCACAAATCAAAGATCAAGTTCATGGCTTTTTCTTATCACCTGACGTTAGTCGAGAAGTACCGAACAAGAAGGACGTGTTGAAGGTCAATGGGGAATCAGTAAATAGGCATGTCATGACTATGACGATGCAGGAGGCGCATGAAAAGTTTTGTAAGGAGAACAAGGAAATTAAGATTGGGCTCACAGCATTCAAGAAGCTGAAACCAGCACAAGTACGACGTGTTTCAGAGACCTCGCACAAATCCTGCTTATGCCAAATATGTTGCAACCTATCGTTAAAGATAGAGGCATTACAGAAGTTTGCACTGGAAAAGGAAAATGAAGGATTAAAGTCTGAAGTAAAAAACTGGAACAAAACCAGACTTGGGGATATAACATTGTGTGAATATCAAAACTATCCAAAGTTAGAATGCTTGAACAGATCATGCCAACATTGTACCGTGAAAAGCTTGTCTGAAAAAGTCAAGGACACCATAAGTGACCATCATGATGACATCATTACTTATTATGAGTGGAAACCAATCACAGTGGAATCTGAAAATGGCTCAAAAAGAGTAACGTCATGTGTCAAAGAAAACTGTTCTATGAAAGATTTCATTCTGAAGACAGAGGATGACCTAGAGAAGTATCCAGCACACATTTTCAGAGCTAATTGGCAACACAGACAAATGCAGCTTTCTATTGAGAACATGAAACAAGGAGATGTTGTCATGTTGATGGATTACAGTGAAAATTATAAATGCCGGTTCCAAAATGAGTCGCAGAATGCCTTCTTTGAGCAGAGGCAGGTAACCATTCATCCTTTCATGTGTTACTACTTTGATCAGGCTGAAACATATCAAAAGAAACTAGTGAAGCATTCAATCATTGCTGTTAGTGACGATACAAGACATGATGCCCATGCTGTACAAGTTTTTGAAAACAAAGCAACTGAAATTTTGGAGAGTCAAAATGTTACAGTTGATCGCATCCACAAGTTCTCGGATGGGGCTGCTGCCCAATACAAGGGAAAGAACAGCTTCTTGCAACTCTCCCAATCCAAAATTCCTGTAATAAGAAATTACTTTGAAACTTCACATGGCAAGTCCCCATGCGATGGTTTGGGTGCGGTTGTCAAAAATACGTGCTGGAATGCTGTGAAATGTGGAATAACTGTTATTGGGTCTGCAGAAGATGTCTTTCAGTATTGCCAAAAGCTGGATCATGGTCCAATAGAGCCGACAGGAAAAAATTTCATTTCTAAGAGAAATGTTTTCTTTGTAAGTTCAAAGGAAATAAAGAAGGAACCTTCTACTGTGAAAACACTTCAAGGAACAAGGGTGCTGCATTCCTTAAAGAACACGGGAACGAGAAACGAACTGAAAGTTAGGACCCTGTCATGCTATTGCCTAGAGTGTATAGACGACGGAGAAACTTCATGCCAGAATACAGACTATGTAGAACCATGGCTGTTAAGGAAATTAACTTTTACAGGAAGTAAGTATCAAATAAGCCATCCTACGTTCTCACTCCATTCTCCAACATCTAGCTTTCCACACAATCATAATTTGTAATACGTTGTGCCTGCATGCTTCCTAATGTCTTGTCTTTTATAACAAACTACTTGAACTATTACTAGCTAAATACCTCTGTATCATCTTACTTAAATTTGCTTATAATCTGCATCAGCTGCACCACATGCACAAGACGAGCCAATAGTAGAAGCTGAAGAAGCCGTAGAAATTTCTAGCTGTATCCTTGCTATATATAATTATTTATTGCTTCAACTGCTTTAATTATATGTATGGGATGAATATAAAACCTGCATGCTTTTGTAGTTGAACATTACTCACTCAATGCACTAGTAGATAGTTTTCTGTTAACCTAACTAATAGCTAACTGTCAGTCTGAGAATGAAGATACTACAGGAACTAGTAACAGTGAGAGTAGATGTAGGTTAGTATATGTATCATACTATTAATTAAGTTTTCTTGCTGTGTTAAGTTAGAATCTAATTCTGACTAATTGCTACATATATAAGCAGATACATGCATTAGTAAGAGCACCATCATTGCCAAGAGTATCAGGACATATAGTAGGGTGAAACACAAACCAAAGTAGGTGTTAGCTTAAAACCCTGTCCCCAATCGAGTTCAGGTTTCTTAATAGTACATGGATCTGCAAATACATTATATGTATTTTTTTTCTATTTTACATTCCAAATAATCCAAAAAAAAAAGCTTAATATATATGCAAACTTTTAATGATTCTGTAAGATATTTCAAAAGTAATTTGTTTATTTTTCAGCTTTAAAATTGGTGATTATGTTTCGGTTCGACTGGTGGACCATCGCAGGAGAAAATCCTTACACATAGCTAAGGTTAGCGTAATTAGAATTATTCATTAAATCACATTTTAAATTCCATGAATGTATACAAATATAATCTTATCTTTAATACATTTAGATATTAAACAGTCTTCCACTAGCTTGAAGTTTGTTATTAAACTTTGTAGCATTTATTAATACCAAATATATAACTTGAATGTAACTCTCCTCATTTCCATTTTTCATTTGTTTGTTTGATTTTTTTTAAAATTTAGATTTCACAGATCGACTTCACCTCGGAAGAAGTAGAGCTCCAATATTTAGAGCAGGAACCATGTAGTACCCCTGGGAAATACAAATGGCCTAAGCGAAAGGATGTCAGCTGGGAACCGATAAGTTCAATTATTGATCAACTGACAGATCCTGTTCTGTTGCCAGGAAGGGGTCTTTTTCTTCAGTTTGACAAACCTCAAATTCTCAGTTGTATTGACAAGTTGTAAAACCAAAATAGCAGGAACAATACATTTTTCATCTTGTTTTATGTTGACATTTCGTGATCTGTCTTGTCCGTAGACATTCTCTTGTTATAACATGTATCAGTGTTTATGGTAAAATAATTAAGAAATGTGGAGGTTTAATTGCTAACAAAGTTCTATAACATCTTTGTTCTATACTCAAAGCAAAATGGAACACCATTTGAATTTTTATGACTCTTGCACATGAACCTGATTATGATATTTCTGTAAATTTTGACATTTTTTGTTAACTTTTATCTGTCTGTACCAGTGTAGTACAAAAGTTGTTTGGTTTTTGTCATTTTCACGATACTGAGACAATATTTGACCTAAAAATACACATTTAAAAGCAATTTAAATAATTTATTCATAAGTCAAAATTGTCAACATAAGAAATGTCTTGTCCGTAGACATTTTCCCTCCTATCATTATTTCTTATTACATCACTACTTACTTTAAAAAAAGTAGAACCAAAGAAACCACTTCACACTTAAATCTTAATCAATCTTCAGGATTCATTACATTATCAAATACTCAGTAGTTTTTGATTGAACTCTCTTGTTGAAATGTATTTTGTGTTAATGTTTAGTATTATATTATTTGAAATGTTCATTAAGTTGAGGAACAACTTGAAAAAGTATCTTTTTAATGAAATAAAATAATGAAGAATAAGTTATACATTTCCTAATTGATATAAAAACCTTATATAACTGCACTGATTGAAACTAAGAGAAATGTCCTGTCCGTAGACACTTAAATATGTTCCAATATTTGGTGTTTTATTGATGAATAATGTACTAATTCTTTTTGTATTTGTAACAATAAATTATAACCACTATTTCTATTGATCAAAACAGTGTCATTATAGTAAAATGTTACCTTTTGAACAGTTCTTACTAAGGAAATGTACAACTTAACTTATATTTTTATATTCTTGTTCACCCTACCTTTTCGAAAAGTTATGTTACAAGTTCCGGTTTAATGTTTCAAACTTTGTATTTAGCTAATAAATATTTGAACTGTTTAGAAGTGTGTTATTGCTTAAGAAATACAGCATACAATGTAAATTAAGGTACAGTGGAATTTTGTCTTGTCCGTAGACATTTCCTTTGGAAATTTCACGCTACTTGAAACGTATGTAAATTTTGAACCATCCATCACAAATCAATGAATCATACACCAAACTATCAAAAATTTATTAAACTTTCATTTCTGCATAAAATTCTAACTTTAAATGGTATATGGTGAAAGTAAATACTTTTTAAAGGTGGTATAATGGTTCATTTTGGGGTTAAAAATAATTATCAAAGCCATTATTTTCCTCAAAAATTCAAAAAGGGTGTTCAATTTGTATCAAAATTGGTAGTATTGATATCATCTTTCACAATGAAAAGTAATAAAGCCAAAGTAATTCCAAATTCTTTTTATTTTGACTCATTTAAACATGACAAAAATTGTAAAATTTTGTTATAAAAATTATTGTTTGCATGAAAATATTTCAAAAATAGATAAAGTATTCTCTGAAAGATGAACTTTTTCCAGAAATGTAAACATAGTTTGAGCATCTGATTGTGACATAGCCGATTAGGCTTAATCGGTTTGATATGAATTAGAATGTAGAAAAAAGAGTTTTTAAACGACGTTTCTGTTGAGAGGTCGCCGCTTTTGGTGCAAAAGTCATGACGTCACAATGGATAATAACGACGTCACAATATGGATACGGCCTATACGGCCGACGTCAAAAGTCACGCGGGTGGCATGTGGGATATAATGACCCTACATGACGCATCGAGCTATGGGCAAACTCTATCCCACATGGGGGAAAATGAGAGAAAAGGACATCTTTTCCCAGCATTTCCATGGATATCCCAGTTCACAGTGGGAGAATTCAAATTCTTGTTAGCACACATACAAACATGAATCATTTTGTGCCGTATTCTAATGCGGATTTCAGCCTGCGGTTTTGAAAATGAATCGATTCATATATAATAACCTAAAACAAAACAAAACGAAAACAAAACAAAACAAAAAACCACACCAAAAAAACCACACACACACAAACACACACACTGACACAAGAAAGAAAACAGTAGAAGTACTGTCGTTCTGCAAATTCAAAGGGGTCCTGAACCCCTCCCCACTCCCTCTAGGTCCGTGCTAGGTATACATGTACATATGTGGTGTATAGTAACAATTTTGCAGGGGTCAAAATGGAGTCATATCTTTTTCTTATTCTCTTCTTCTGATAAAGTGAAAACATTCCAAGGAAGGAGGTTGCTGAAACTGTGTTCTCAGGAAGATGGTTCCAGATCCTTATGGTAGATAAAAAAAGGATTTATTGCATTGTATACAATGGTCCGGCAGAATGGTACCATGTACCGGAATTTATGTCCCCAAGTGGAAGCCTGGGCAATGTGACCGAACAAGTTCGGCGCTGGAATGGCAACGAAGGAATGAACAACCCGGTACATCATGGTAGCTTAAATTTGGCCCTGCATGATTCGCCTTTCACTAAGCTTCTCCCACCAAAGTAATGTCCATGTGACGCTACTTGTGGTGTAATAGTAACGTTACGGTTGTTCGTCACTTAAGCTCCTGTCACACTGTAGCGAGTTCGAGCTACGAGTTGTGGCGAGTTACAACTCTCCACAACTCGTCATTTGTCGCATGGAACTCGTACAGATGTCTTCACATGTCGAAAAAATGTCGCCTCATGTCGCCAGAACTCGGCGTGAGGCGGCGAGAATTTTAAACGGTTTAAAATTGTCGTGCGAGTTTTCATGTCGTGCGCATGTCGAGAAGATGTCGAACAGAGATCGAACAGATGTCGCATAAACTCGCACAGGCATCGTGTGCATGTCTCCTCTTCTCGTCGCTTCTCGCCATGAATCAAACTCGTGCGAGAAGGGCCGAGCTTATATACGAGTTAAAACGACATGATTACGATGTCTACACGACATCATGCGAGTTGTACCGACATCTTCTCGACACCTGCACGACTTTGTACGAGTTCTGCCCGACACTACCTCGACATTTTCTCGAGTTCTGTCGAGCTGAGTGCTTAAATCCAGTCTTCCTCTGCAGCATGCATACATGTTTTCACTTTCATAGTATAGCAATGATAGAGAACAAAAATAAAAGAGGTCCAAGTGGGCTGACATGTTCAAGGCGTACACGAGCTTAATACATGTACACATACTAACTCCAGAAAAATCCAATTAATCGTGATAAGTTTGTCCATGAAACCTCTTACATCATTTTGTTCTAATAAATAAAAAAACAAAAAACAAGGAAACAGTCCCATCTTTCATCTATGGCAGATTTATCTTCAAGTTGGTATAAGACAATTGAGCACCTAACCCGTATACGATCTTGTAAGTCCATTTTATTTCATTTAAACAAGATTAAAACGATAAATTTATCAATTATGACTTTTCAAGCTGACAGGATTAAAAAAATAGATACAAAAAGTTTTCCTATTCATATTCTGGTTGTATTGAAAAAAAAAAATGGAAAAGAACAAATCTGACAACTCCCCTTCCCTTGGCAGAATAGTTAGTACTTTATAGTACATTGTACGTATTATAATTTTCAGCTTAAATGATATCGAAAGTTGTTAAAAAGGAAAGGAAAATACCTCAATTTTAGCATGTACATGATCAAATTCAAAAGAGTCCATAATCGGCTCTTGAATATAACAATCTTGAAACTGCACCCATCTTGGACTCTCAGATTCGTTACTTTTACTAATAGATCCACTCTGCGATTGTAGAAGATATTTTTTCAACAGATTTTGCATCGTCCAGAAGAAGATGATTAGGAAATGAAGATGAATCGTGTTATTTACTTTTTTTGAAGCTTGTACAGACCAATTCATTCAGAATTTTCAGCAGTCTTGAGGAAGAAAACGTGAGTCGATACACGGAAATCATACAAAAGGAAGACATTTTGTCGACGGTCAAAATGCTACAATAATGACAATACCAATCCCGGCCCTGTCAAGGGATTTCAGATCGGTTGAGCTAAAAAGGCTTAAACACTTTATACCAAATTCATAATGTGTTGACATAACTCGTACACTTCTCGTACTCAGCTCGTTATAACTCGTATTTATCTCATGCTTAACTCATAGGCATGTCTCCACATCTCGTATAAACTCGTACTTAACTCGTATCTTCTCGTACCAAAGTCTTCGTTTGTCGAGAAGATGTGTACAAATCGTAGAGTGTCGCCAAGTGTCGTACTGTTCTCGTAGAGATCTCGAGCAAAGGTCGAGCCCATGTCGTAATCACAAAAAATCAAGACTAACTCGGGGAAATTTCGGCGAGTTATAACTCGCCAGCACTCGTACAAAACTCGTAGCTCCAATTCGCCACAGTGTGACAGGGGCTTAACCGAGCTGTTCTACTTTGGCTTTGCTCAATTCTGTCAATATCCGAAAGAAATCTACATTTCTGTCAAAGATCTTTTACGATGATTATGGCTTTACTATTTACATATTGTTATAATATGGAAAAGAAATTGAAGCATCTTACCCAAGAATAAGGAAATATGTCTCATATAAGACTACACCTGACCACACACGCACGCGACCACAAATTTGAAGCACATATTATAGATACTATACAAAACCGAAACATGACGTTCAAACAACCGATGAGAACACAGTAAAAGAGAGCACATGTATGCTTACACACATCAAGATCGAGATTCAACAGTCTAAGAAACCTAGCCAAGAACCATTTATTTGAAATTTTGTATGGTTGTGTAATGTGTATTCGGTGGCACCATTTACAATTAATCACTTGGTCTTAAGTTTGTTTTTGTTTTGTTTATTTTTTTTTCTGATTTGTTATTCTTGGATCAATTGTAAATATCTGTTTGCTGGCAGTTTCATATGTGGATACTTTATTAAAATCGTTTGAATGTTTCTTTGGCAGCATGCTTTTTTTTTCTATTTCGTGGCGCCATCTACGTGTACATGTACAATGATTAAAAGTCTGTAGTCATGAATTCCGTACAATGCAACCATTTATCTCTTTTTTTTTTTTGTTTTTCTTTATGTGACGCCATCTACAATGAAGAATGTAGTCATACAGTCCGTACAATTAGACAACCATTTGTTTCTTTTCTTTTTGTGTGCTGTTGTCCTATATGTGGCGCCACCTACAATGAAGGATGTAGTCATGCAGTCCGTACAATTGTACAACCATTTGTTTCTTTTCTTTTTGTGTATTGTTCTATATGTGGCGCCACCTACAACGAAGGATGTAGTCATACAGTCCGTACAATTATACAACCATTTGTTTCTTTTCTTTTTGTGTGCTGTTCTATATGTGGCGCCACCTACAATGAAGGATGTAGTCATAAAGTCCGTACAATTATACAACCATTTGTTTCTTTTCTTTTTGTGTGTTGTTCAATATGTGGCGTCATCTACTTGTACAATGAAGGACATGTGGAGAAATGATGCCGCTTCTCACAGTCACGTGACGTAGTTCGACGAAACTCCCATTAAAATCAGTTCGTACATTTTCTCCGTTAAATCTTGGTTTTATTTAATTCTGTAATTCATATTATGTTTAATTTGTTATGTAACGATTATTCATGACCTTTTTTCAATTCTATAAGAAAACATAATGATTTTATACTAGAAAATA
The DNA here is from genome assembly GCA_033119305.1 of Pinctada imbricata. NCBI lineage: Eukaryota > Metazoa > Mollusca > Bivalvia > Pterioida > Pteriidae > Pinctada > Pinctada imbricata. The sequence continues at coordinate 22,983,537 of VSWD01000006.1, forward strand.
GAGGAAAATTCGTAGAAAGAACGAATTTTTAAAATACGTGGGAACCGCCAAAATCAGTTATCCGAAAAAACGAAGATACCTGACTTCATATATTTGTTATAAACTTTCAGTCGCGATGCCCGGAACATGAATTATTACACTAGAAACCTAAGAAAAAGGACATTGAAGTTACCAAAAACTCGCCAAATCATGCTGTATTCTTATGAAATTACAGTACAGCATATGAGCGGAATCTTACTAATTTTCAACTCGTGTGGGAACCGCGAATTTATCACGGAAAATAAAGTTTTTTACATCAACTTCTTCAGAAAATAGCGGAGTATCATATCCAATGCCCGGAAGCCATTTAACAATCTTAGTTACAGTGATGCCCATATACGACAACAGTAATTCAAATCTGGCTGCGAGCCATGATGTGACGTCAGAGTGGCATTATTTCTCCGTATGATGTAGTCATTTGTTGTTCTTTATGTGGCGCCATCTACAATGAAGTCTGTAGTCACTTGTTGTTCTGTATGTGGCGCCATCTACAATGAAGGCTAAGGCTGTAGTCATTTGTTGTTCTTTATGTGGCGCCATCTACAATGAAATCTGTAGTCACTTGTTGTTCTTTATGTGGCGCCATCTACAATGAAGGATGCAGTCACAAAGTCCGTACAATATCACTGTGTAGCATCACGTGACGTTAGTTGGTCAAACCACGAATAAATAAAAAAGCTCAGTTGGTGGAAAGAAAACAGGAACTCCAATAATTGCTTTGATAAAATGTTATCTTTACATAGCCTATATCCTTGTCTAAAATGGTACTTTTACTGTCATGGAATCGTTAATAAGTAAAACGCCGTTGGTTTTCAAACATGGAGACAAAAGGTGTAGACATTTTCGTGAAAACCACCACAACATCGTGTTTAACATATTTCGACCACGACGTTCCTTTTGTCAGAATGTTTGTAAAAACTACAATGATTTCTTGATTGACAAACAAGGAATCAGATATCAGATATCTCTTACAAGGACATCGGCTATGAAAAGATAAAATTGAATCAAAACAAGCATCACAGTACCTGTCTCCATTTTGTATTCGTGGTTTCACCAACTAAAGTCACGTGATGCTACACAGTGAATATACGCCTTCTGTATATCCGTTTCTTCGTTGCTGGGACTAAAAACCAACATTCAAGAATACATTATAAATAATAATAATAATGTTTATTGTTTCAATTACATTTCATCACATACATTTATTTTAATAATTCAAATAAATGCATATACATGTACAGTAATATACATGTATTAAACTATGAAACATGATTGTCAACACTATAACATAACAATGTACAATTCTATTTCACAGTTTGATTTCGGTTTTTGAAATATTATTATTGGTTAAAATTCTTAAAGACGTACTAAATGTCGTAATTAAACCTAGAAAAGTTAGAAGATAAAAAGTTGTAAATAAACAAAACATTTAAACCACCTCTCTCTCTCTTCCTTCTCTTCACTACTCACTCTCTCAGTATTCAATTTGTTACAATTAAAATACTAGTATTTGATTTCAAAGTATTTTCCAAATAAATTATTCATGTACATAATTGTCTCCGAGTCTGCTGAAATTCACAACCCAATATAGTACATGTACATTCAAGTCGTTTACCGGTATTTCAAAATTTATCATAATTGCATATTTACGAATGTCTATTTTTGTTGCGGATAAAATCACTTGATCTTCGGCAGGATATTGACATTTCTACTATAAGAATCTAAGGGAGGCAATCGAGAGAACGAATCTTTCATGGGCGGTAACTGCTTATGTTTCATCCTCCCTTTACTTGTGCCTGGCCTGGGTTGTCTCTCCCTGTCCTCTGATGACGATTCTGACGATGACGAAGACGATGATGACGACACCGATGACAGTGAGCCACGCCTGTGTCTCTTGTACTCTGCCGAGGGTTTAAATCCGGGCAATTTTCCGGCCTTTGCAGCCCAAATTAAGGCGCCGATTATCCCAGCAAGGGCGACAACTCCTACCACAATACCAACAATTAAGCCAATTGTATTTGCAATACTCGTATCGTCTTCGTCAGCTGAAAAGAGTTTTAAAAAATCGAATGAAGAAGATATTGAAAATTTCTTCCTTCATAAAAGAAGCCTTTGCAGCTGTCATAAGAAATATAATTTTGAACTGGTCGGAAAATTGTGGTGCGCTTTACTTACTGAAGAGCGTTTTGTTTGTTTCGTTCGTTTTGATTTTTTCCTTTCGATCGTTTTTTTTTTTTTTTTTTTTTTTTTTTTTTTTTTTAATTTTCAATTTTTTTTTTTTTTGGAGGGATGGGTAGGTCGGGGGATGTTTAACACGAAAATTGCTTTATCAACCACTGCACATCCGGTATACATATTAATCTTTTTTAAAGCAAAATGTATTATTAGTAGAATATAAACACCTGCAGTGGCGGATTCAGGGGGGTGCAGGGGGGGGGGGGTCCGCCCCCCGGCACTGACCCAAATTTTTCCAAAAACAGGTATGTTTTGGCCCATTTTCAGTAAAAATCGGCAAAATTCGCCCTTGACCCCCCGGCAAAGGGGGCGCTGGATCCGCCACTGACCTGCCAGTTGAATTCTTCCAGAAAAGCAGGGAGGAACATTATGGTACATGTGTAATATATATTATGCCATTTTTATTGGCATTACATGTACGCATTGCACTTGAAAGATAAAATACAATATCTTAGTTACCCTCTGTCACGTAGTATTTCATACGGAAGCCTTTGAATTCCGTCGTTCCGTCTGTCTTGAACACCACTAAGGCGTACGAACCGACGTCTTGTGTCAAAGTCGGTGCGTTTGTACCACAGAAAAATCCAAGCTGAGGATAAGTGGAACATGGACCTGAAACATGTAAAAACTTACATGTAACGTTACGTCATCAAAGCATTTGAATGTTATTGAAAAAAAAAAACCCATTCCAAATCCTGGTCATCACATGACATTTCCATAGGAACGTCGCATCAAACTTTCTATACATCTAATAACTGATAAACTTAAGAAACCCAAATTTTAAACTCCTACTTTGAGAAATAAAAAATACCGATGTGATAATAAAGTTTCTAGTAGTCGCTAACATGTTACATTAAGATGACAGAATCCTCTTTTTTTTTTTTTTTTTTTGGTAAGTCATCATTTGGACGACATTAACGAAAAGGATTTATAATATCGCGAATTACTAAAATAGAAATGCAAATATTATTAAAAAAAAAACATGTATACCATTTGATTTTCGTTGCATCAACGATTCTGATTGGTTAAAATAAAAAAAGGGACGGAATAGTTCTGTATCAAGTAGCGCATGTACAGTTCATCCGATGAAAAACATCAACAATCAAACTAAGAGAGAGAGAGAGAACCAAATCCATTCCTTAAATTAATCGATAGAGATTTATCGCTAAACTGTAATTGACAACACAAACTTTAATTTTTTTTCGCTACTATAAATCAATACAGTAATTAAGAAACTTAATATACATATACCGATTTTGACTAAATTCAGGAAACTAAGTACTGTGACCCTCCCGATTAAGAATTGTCATAACATACTACATTGTACATATATCTTCTAGATCCGCTCATGCAATACCTTTATATACAGTAACACTGTCATAGGAGCACCCTGGATCCGATTCCAATCTTGAATCGACGGTTTCCAATTTGATTACTCCTGTGTCAGTTGGATTATGTATCAACCAATGGATAGTAACGGAACTAAATAGAAAAAAGTCAGATAAATAAATTCATAAACGATCAAAGAAATAGAAATCAATGAAATTCGTTATACAGTTCAAATGGGAAATTTCTTTGAGCTTACGACTTACGAGCTTGACTTACGAACCTGTTATAATTATCTGGATAATTTGGAGAGGTAAAGTACTGCGCGGTCGTGGTGGCTGTGAGGTTGTTCCACTCATTAGACGTGGACAGGTCCACGCAAGACGGTGTGGCTGAAATGGATTTTTTTAATTGAAGCAGAAAGACAATTGGAACTAAGCTAATTTAAAAATTAGTATCACAACAATGAAGCAAGTTGAAATCAAGCGTGGAAATATCCTCAGTTTTTTTCTAATCTTTCATTCCTTATCTTTTTTTTCTTTTAATACGTCGTAGTAGTATTATTATTATTAACCGGAAAAAGATATTTATATCTTACTGTGATCGCTACTGGAGTATTCGAACTTGAATCCTCTTTCTTGTGCCGAGCCATCTGAATAAAATGTCACTAACATTTCGTTGCTTGTGCTGTTAACGTCATTAGAAAATGGTCCACAAAATGTTGTTAACACCGGATAATTTGTTCCAGAGCCTTTTGAATTAAAATAGCATGACAAAGGTTAAGTACACTTTAACGTTGTTGATAATGCAATTATTTTAATTTTAATAATTTTACTTGTAAATACATAATAATGATACTCTGTGATTAAAAAAAAAACAACAAATTTAGCGTTTGTTTCTGGAAAGTGTAAGTCTTTCGTTAAGTCACTTGCTTTTTTCTCTCTTACGGCATCTTATAAGTAACTTATCCATAGTTCTTGTCAAATGTTCCGTTTGATGGCAACCATTTTCCTTCCAGACGAATAGCATGTCACGATTTTGGTGTATGTATATAAATGACCTTTAACACATCCCTCCATAATGGTTAAGATAACGTCGACGAACACTTTCTGTTTTAAATCTCATCTAGATGTTTGATTATTCATCAGATACCGCTTCAATTGGTCATTGTAAAAATTCTTACCCTTAAACGAGAAGTTTAATTATTCATTAGATACCCTGTTATCTTGTCACTTTAAAGGGTCGTTGTACAAACAAATTTCTTACCATCATAAATAACGACTCTGTCTCCCATACATCCCTCACTGTCTTCTAGGGAAGAGTCTATCACTCTTAGGTTGATTATTGATCCCGCTGGGGCATTCACTAACCACCGACAATTCTGATTGCTTCAAAATAAATTCAAAAGGTAAGGAAGGAGCGATGTTACAGTGATCACAGAAGGAGATACTGATAAAGCAACGTTAAACGCCTTCAAATTCATTGGCATCATTATTTGCAGCATGGACCAGACATGTACGTTTCGGGTACCTAACCCTCGTTATTGGTCCTCAATCTAAACAATGTAATATGGCCAAAAAGCGTGAAATGACAAATATGGATAATGACCATATCCCTGTTTACAGCACAAAATCGATAATTCAGAAAATCAGAAACCGAGGCATACGAAATCAGGATAAAACAGGAACAAAAGCAAACAAACAAAAACCTCAACCATATGAAAAGAAGCGAACTCCCGATATGAGAGTGAGACCAGGTGCCCAGGAAGAGTAAGCATCTCCTGCTTGCATGCAAATGAGTTAAAGAAGATCCTGACGATAATCTCAACAGCACTCACAATAGAGCCCTATGTTGAGCATCGACGGACCCCTAGCAAGCTAGAGTTGGGATCAGGTGCCCGGGAGGAGTAAGCATCCCCTGTTGGCTAGCCGCACCCGCCGTCGATGTTAATGCAAGATAAAGAACACAGTATATAAAATGCATGCACTGTCTGACGTTATGTCTATATAGAAAGTGCTATGGCGACCATGTCAGGGAAATATATTCAAAACACTTACTGTCAAACCCCTCACGGGGAACTTTTTTACGAGCTCCACACGGCAAAGGGCATAAGTGTGACACAAATGAGTTAAAGAAGATCCTGACGATAATCTCAACAGCACTCACAATAGAGCACTATGTTGAGCATCGACGGACCCCTAGCAAGCTAGAGGTGGGATCAGGTGCCCGGGAGGAGTAAGCACCCCCTGTTGGCTAGCCGCACCCGCCGTCGATGTTAATGCAAGATAAAGAACACAGTATATAAAATGCATGCACTGTCTGACGTTATGTCTATATAGAAAGTGCAACACCCGCCTCTTCAATTCGGTAGAACTGTCACATTCGGTAACTTCCATTTCGGAAGACATAGAGTACAATCTTGGGTTGGATGGTTCAAATGGTCTACGACAGAATATCACCCATCATTCTGGAGAGTGGGACATCATAGTGTATGACGAGTTCCCCATATCGACCGTAGAACTTCCTCAGTGACGATGTTAGTCGGTCACAAGCATATCCCTGACTGAGAAGCTTATCTGAAAGACGCCTAGTTCTCAGAACAAAATCCGTATATTTCGTACTTGCTCTGGCATAGCGTATCAACTGAGATATGAACACGCCATAAGCAGGCGATGAAGGAATGTTGCTACTCAGAAAAGGAAAGTTTGTAATGCTGAAATTGAAGTCGTCACGTTTGTCATAGAGTGAGGTGTTCATGTGACCATCAGTGTCGTAGGACAACATTATGTCCAAATAGGATGCAGAATTATTTGTCTCTGTAGTTTCTTTGAAAGTTATTGTGTCCAAAAATGTACCGAAAGACGTAGCAGGGCGGGCGGTTGGTATGTGATGCTACAGGGCCCACGTTTTAGAAATTTTCGAATGCGTTGAAGAAACGATCAGCCGAAGTTGATCGAACTGCCACTCTTGGCTACATATGTTCACTCTGTCGGAAATCGTTGTTGCTGATTGGACATGACATGTTCAAACGAAAGAGGGAAAAGCCATGGGAGGAGGGGGGATGTTAAATTTTGCTTGAAGTACAATGATAATAAACATCTCTAACTGCGAGGCCTTGTTGGAATTCATTTTCAATTGTGGATTTAACCTATTCTGCGGTAAAGTCTACAATCTATTTTTGCGAAGCATTAAATAGTTGTGTTGTAACGATAGTCGCCGATGTCGCCGCTATCGTCGCTGAAAATTAAAAGTCGCCAACTATCGATAATGGTTTTGAAAATCGATCGTCGCCACTAGAGTAACTCTGACGCAATTTCCTCCATTTGGGACCATATTGGTTTTAGAAAGAAAACGGAAGGCCTTCCCTCTCAAGCAAACTTCAAGATTTCTTATTAAGAACAAGGAATGTTCATCATTTAATTTATTTCCATGATTTTAAATAAAAATCAGATTCTTAAATCACACGCACTGAGTATTCTCACTCTGAAATGATACAGAACATTGAACAATTTTAAACGAGAAAAGAGTCCGATCATTCCTATTGTGATATCGATTGTATTCCTCCGATAGTTTCCGATGATCGATAGTAAAATCTTTCTGATTTTACAACACTATTAAATAGAAAAAAAATCATTGGTCCAGTATATCTAATTAAGGATCCCCAACATGAAGCGCCGGATTGATTATTCATTGCTTGCAAAGTCTAACACATAAGCCCTAAATCAGAAACAGACACGAGAAAAACATAGCAGACGTAAGGAAGCACTGAAGGCATTGAATATTTGCGAAGTGTATATGAATAATATCTAAAGAGCCACAGTGTACGAACAAAATTCAACATAGGAGGCGTCATATACACAAATTTTAAATAATCCAAATTTTTATCAAACGCTGATGCTGTAGTAGTATGTGAAACGTCTTCAAATTCAATAGCATCATTTAAGAACAGATCAATTTGCAGCAGCATGCAGTGTAGTCATTGTATCGAATCTCTTACAATTTAACTTTCAAAAATGACATTTAGTACTCAGTGGTCGTATTCTGTCAAACATATAGATGTGAATAGGAATCTGTCTTTAGATTGCATTAAATATATACCAACAACAATGGGTTAGGTACTACTTTTCCTATGAATTTTGAATACTCACGCAGCATAGAAGACAGGGTAGTCGGGCGTTGTGATAAATTGGGAAGTGCTGGACGCCGTCAGGGATATAGTAGAACTGCTGCAGGTGGACACGGGGGTGGGCGTGGTTGTAATGACCAATGGGGTGGTTGTTATTCCTGATGGAAGATAATAAAATATTTATACACATAGTCGAAAGATTTGCATATCAATGATCATTTTATGCATTAAATTCAAACTACATTATTCCATCAAATCAAAGCCAAATAAATCCAGATGACAAAACAAACAGGATTGCAAAACGCAGAAAAACGACGTGCCCCGTGCACTTTGCTACCTGCCAGAGAGGAGAATTTTGGACAAGAGAATCCAAATTCGATGCACCAGATATGAATATTTCGGATAACGAAACCACATTAGTGGTACTGCAAGCCAAAATAATGAAGCACCCCTCATTTCTTTTTAAATATCTTAACAAGCGGTAGGGGTTCCGTATTTCCTGTAAAACCAATGTGGAAGAGAGGTAATTGTACGAATAAAAGTCGCCAAAACCCCTTAAGGGATCTTGCAAGGGTATTAAATACCCTATCTTTTGATGATTATTTACAATGAAGGACAAAGAAGTACCCTACTATGGTACTAGGGAGCAGTCTTAACAGCTGACACAGACCTATATCGACTTCTTTGTAAGCCATGACGAAGCCCCGCCTCCTATATCCACTCAATAGGGCAGTATATTTGACGTCAGCTCGAGTAGTTGATGACGTATAGGAAGTTATTTCACCAGGAAAAGATCTCCTGTTGTCACAAAGCAACTGAAGCCTTGTTCCAGTCGACGTCGAATCTAGAACAAGACAAGACCAGATTGAGTACTATTGAATTGTCAACAATATATTAAATGCAAGGCAACATTTGGTATTGTAAAAAAAACAACAACAACAGAGTTATGTACACTGTACTTCCAATTTTTGACGGTTTAATCGTGATATTATTGAATTCTATGGAAACCTTTTTGAGTTTTAAGCTTTATTAACATCTTGAATTGTTGATGTAGATCTTTATCTAAAAAATAAAATAAATTCTACGACTATTTCAATAAGTAAATTATTATCGTATTGTTGTAATAATTACTTCTCTCGATGAACGTTAAATACGTTTTGTCAACATCACTTACCACCGCTGTATATTTCCAGAAGGTCAGAATAGCATACCTCTCCACTAACAAGGTCAGAATAAACAACCTCCACCTCTATCCCATAGTTTGCTGTGGTAGGAGTAATACTCCACAAGCAGTTTTCATTCCTAATGAGTTAAAGAAGATCCTGATGATTTTCTTAACAGCACTCACAATAAGGGAACAAAATTAAGCATAGACGGACCTCTAGCAAGCTAGCTAGAGGTGGGACCAGGTGCCCGGGAGGAGTAAGCATCCCCTGTTGGCTAGGCGTACACGCAGTCGATGTTTAAGCACGAAAATGAAAACAATATATAAAATTCATGCACTGTCTGACGTCATGTCTATATAGAAAGTGCTATGGCGACAATGTCAGGGAAATATATTCAAAACACTTACCGGCAAACCCCTCGCGGGGAACTTTTTTACAAGCTCTACCCGGCATAAGTTTGACACAAATGAGTTAAAGAAGATCCTGACAATAATCTCAACAGCACTCACAATAGGGCACAAAATTATACATCGACGAACCCCTAGCAAGCTAGAGATTTGGACCAGGTGCCCGGGAGGAGTAAGCATCCCCTGTTGGCTGTTAATTAAGAAAACATCAAGCTGAATCGGTTCTCAGTCCAAGATAACATAACAGAAGGTGATACAGACTAAGAACAATTATAAAAGAAAAGAAACTGAAGACAATAGCTACGTATATATGGTGGTATGAGAATTCGAAGTTACCAAGGAATGATCAAATGCCATAATATCCAAAAAAAAAAAAAAAAAACAGACGATGCCAAGGCAACACAGAATACTTCTGCCTCCTATACATACAAGATATTTTCCATAGATTATGTCGTTATGCGACTTATTTATGTCAACATGTAACTTATTTATGTCAACATACAAGATAGTTATGTTGACATGCAAGATACTTTGTCGACATGTAGGATAACTACGTTGACATGCAAGATAATTATGTCGCACGTTGATAAAATAAGTTGCATGTTGACATATTCTACAAAAAAAATATCTCACATGTAGGACGCAGAAGTATGAAACAAAAGTGAAACCCAAGTAATGAAATCAGGTGCCTAGGAAGGGTAAGCATCATCTGTTTGGCAGCAGCTGCTCTGTAGGCATTCCATTAAAGGAAAGAAAGGAGATGAATCTCAGCAGAAATCGATTGTAGCATCAATAACACAATTGTCAACAATATATTAAATGCAAATGGTGTGCCTATCCGGATTTTGTGCACATAACACTCCCCATCCCCATTGTTTGGTAAGTGTTGACTCTTAGTTTCAATCAAACTGTCATGATTGGTCTTACATGTATCAAGGGTATCATCCAAACGTCAAGGAAAATGAAGACTTATTGTATTATACCTTTTCAGACTGAAAAAAAAAATCGGTAATTGAGCCAAACTTAAACACATAATTTAAATCACAGTTCAACATAATCAATGGACTTACAAAACCAGGACAAAAAACAAAACAAAACAAAGCAAACAAACAAACAATATTTGCAGTTGTTATGCGAAACGTTCCGCAATTTTTTTATTTTCGGAGCCACGGTCAATCCCCCAAGAAGATGAGATCAAGTGACTCGAGGGAGTAAGCATCGCCTGCTTGCCATGAGCACATGTCACTTTATGATTATTTCATACTCCGTTCAAGATAGACGTTGGAAGAAGTGAGAGTTTGCTATACATATACTTACATGTCATATTCATCAGGCCATTGACTGTTTGTGAAGTACTGCTTAGTAGAAGTGGCTGTGAGACTAATAGTAGAGGAGCAGTCCGTCGCTGATCCACCGACTACAGTACAAAATTTTACAGAAATTATATCATTTGCCTTATTTTGTTTCATTTGCACTAAGAAAAAAATTTAAATCATAGAAATATGAATAGAAGCAGAAATCAACGGGACTTATTCTTATTCTTATTATAGCAGTGTACAAACCGACCTTTTCTCTTAACAAAATATATATTGAGGTATCATTGAAAAAAAAAGAAGAATATATATAGTTAAATAGTCTTTCTACATAACCCTTCTGAAATACTTTTGTATGTATGTAGATACTTTTGTATGTAAGGCATGTCTTATATGTTTTTCTTTCTTTGGTTTGTGTCTTATGTATGGTATACGATTGTTACTCAGTCATTCATAAATATCATATATTTGAAAGAAATATTAATACAAAACAAGACAATAAATGTATTCTTACGGTTTGCTTTGCCCAGTAAATATCTAAGAGTAAATCCAGCCCACTGTACACTAAAATCGCTTTTAAGGCGTAATAATCCATATTGACCGGAAGTGACGTACATGACGCCAGTTTGTGCTACATTACAGACTCTTTGAGGTTCTGCCGATGACAAAGTTTGACCTGAAAAAGCATTTGGAGATTATTCATTATGTGCAGGTGAATAATGTTTTTCTAATGGTATATTTACGATTAGCACCAGGTAATTTTACTTGTCTTTGGAACTGCATTTGTCATTTCGAGGAATCGATTTCTTTGAACCTTATTCACAACATGACGATCTTCCCAGGACATTCAAAATGTAATCAAAATAAATTGCTTTAAATTGTCTTAAAGAAGCTATAGAGTTGGAACACTTCCGTATTATTGATATAAACATTTATTTCCTGTAACAGTGTGGAACAGGTAAACTCGTTCCCGTGACATGATTGTTTTAAGTGTATTAATTACTTCTCTCCAGCTTTGTCTTCTGAAAGAAGGTTTGTTTGGCATTTATCAATTTGACATCATAAATATTATTTTGCTAGCTATTTCGGAAACTTGCCACTTTGGCTGGAAGCATCACTGATACGGATTATATCCGAGACACGTGTCTGGTATATAATAAATTGGTTTGGAATTTTCTTCAAGATGGTATAGAGATAGAACACTTCCGTATTATTCAAATTATTCATAATGAGTACGTCTATAAAATACATTCTAAAAATACATGTATTTTCATGATGTTCTTCCCAGATAAATTTCCAAACAATCATTCTTAATAAAGCTTACCCCAAACAATCATTCTTAATAAAGCTTACCCCAAACAATCATTCTTAATAAAGCGTACCCCAAACAATCATTCTTAATAAAGCTTAATTACCCCCAAACAATCATTCTTAATAAAGCTTACCCCAAACAATCATTCTTGATAAAGCTTACCCCAAACAATCATTCTTAATAAAGCTTACCATCCACATATTCCAGGTAGTCATAACGACATCCGGGACTTCCTTCGATATAGTATTTTTGGATGTCTATAACGACTCGATCTGAGGCTGTTGGACCGGAGAACAACCATCGACAGTCCATCAGGCTGGGAAACAAACCAAACAATTTACATAAACTATGGAAAACTAATTCAATAATTACAAATACATACTTAGGATCTAGGAACATGTTTAAATCACAAGTTACCATTGCATGTACCATAATCAATAGTGAAATGCAGCATAGCAACTTCAGTTGATCGTTTCTTTGACGCATTTGAAACTTTTCTTGAAATTTCTAAAACGTGGGTCCTGTAGCATCATATATATCAAACCTATCCTGCTACGTCTTTCGGTAAAGTTTTGGACATCATAACTTTCACAGTCTTTGGCAACATTTCATTGCAGATCATAGATTAAGAATCCCTGACTACCTGGCTACATATGCCCTCGGGTACTCTTGATCCACCAGCAGTGACACTCGCCAAGCGGTACAAATGTTTAACGTCTTCAAATTCATTAGCATCATTTAACCCTCGTCAATGATCCTGAATCTAAACAATGTAATTTGACCAAAATATGTAAAAATCATGTCCTAAATGTATCGAAAGACGTAGCAAAATGGCTGGGAGATGATGCTACAGGACCCAGGTTTTAGAAATTTGAGAAAATTTTGGAAACAGCAATTTTCAAATGCGTTTGAAGAAACGACCAACCGCCGAAATTGATCGAACTTGGCTACACATGCCCTCGGGGACATAAAATATAATACATAAAAAACTTTTTTCTAGCGACTAAATAATCTCTGAAAACGCTGAGAAACTTACGGGAAATATGCTTGATTATATCCCGGAGAGGAATAAAACTGCAGTTCATAAGTTGCATCAGGTAGGTCCTCTTGTACTCCATTTTTATTTGATGCCGTACACTGACTTGACACTGAAACAAAACGATTTTTTAAAACATATCTCTCCCCCCCCCCCTCTCCCTCTCTGTCGAAGGTACTCTTGATAACTTCCTTACTTTTTTATTATGGAAGTTCGTATAGAAATTAATGTTAACATTGTCGATACACAAAATATCAAGTTGAACATTTCAAATCGAGCATTTTTATCTATTATTATTTTTTTTTTTTTTTTTTTCGTTTTACCTGGATCAACAAGGAAGACCAAGAATAAAATAATTGCGTAATATGGTTGAAAAGGTCTAGAGGAAGCCCCTGTCTGAAAGAAGAAACAACAAATTATACAAATGAATACTTTCATAAAAGAACATATACATACAAAATTACAAAAAAATAGGACATTTTAAACAGGGAAGTCGAATTATTCAAGTCGAAAATGCATAATTCAAACTTAAAATATTCTTTTTTTAAATTTTCATTTCTTTTTCCTTATTTAATTCGTCCCACTCTCAATCTGTGTATGTCTCTGTTTCATTCTTTGTATTTATTAATAATAGTTTCATTCTGTATCTTTATTAATTCACAGCATCGATATGTAGATATTAGGAATGTGAGTCCCATGATCGTGATTGTTTTCTGGCCACACAATTGGATCTCAACTGTATGCAGGGTTAAAAGAACGGGGACACGAATTCTCCTTCCGCCCCGAAGCGAAAAAGAAAAACTGTAAATCCAGCATTCAGACAGTGAGCTATGTAGACAGCCTGGTAATTTTAATCCCCCTTCCCACACCACCAAATGAATCAAAGAAGCAGTTGTAAACATGTATAGCCCATATATCCCATAATTTATTTTTGATCATGTATCAGTTTCTGTATGTAATTCAACATCCATTGTACATATATAGCAGTTATCAGGCTTTGATTTGTTTAACAAGATTCTAACAAATATCGTACATAATTGCTATGATATATTACATATCAATATTATAGTAAAAAACTATTTTTAAATGGGACTACATGTACATTAAAATGTTGTATTATTGATAGAATTAAAGAAAAGGTGATAAATAAATAAAATGTATTTCATTTTTAAGCTCCACCTACAATTAACAGTGACTAGCTTATTCTTTGCAGCGCTATTAGCAAGAAGTTTTGCCATATATATATATATATATATATTTTTTTTTTTTCAGTAACATCATGTTAGGTGCACATGACATACATGTATATAGTGTTTTGCAGATAATATAATGATATGCAAAAATGGATGTAAAGTAACGAAGGTTTAACTTGACTTCATGAAGCGTTTCTAACTTTAAGGAAGGGGGATATCTCACGCTAGTTTAGCCCCGACTTATCCAGGAACCCTGCTTTGACTTAGTCTTATTGTTTCATAATAGACTAAGTTTTTTCTTTTTGTAGTTACATGTATGAAATGATAGAAATGAAAATGACATTATTTTAAAGTTGAAATACGATCTGAGAGTTGCGCGTCATTGAAAATCTAGCATGTAAAAAGAGCTCATATATATATATCTATTCATTTAATTTTTAACTGATCTTCGACCATGATATTAAAGTGAAAATCAATCTTAACTGCTTATAGAATTTAAAGGGAGCGAACATTTTAAATGAATTTACCATAAAAGATGAAACGATATGCTTTCCATATGACCTGATCAAAGTTTTTTCAATGTTTCTATCTGTATTATATCTACTGTACACTTGGGTAATGAGTCGCCGTGACAATTTCAACAATGTTGTTTTCAAAAGAAATCTTATATTAAAATGTGTTTATATCAGTCGCATGTACCTCTTTTCTTCTTGTTTTATACCACTTCAAAGTCCAACTTTATTCTTGTAATAACGAATTTTGTGCGATGTCATCATTGCATGATCAGGCCAGACCTCTCGTAATACCACGATAACCTAACGAGATGATCAGATCCACAGGATCTACATGGATGAGGCTGTGTCTGAAATCAGTTTGGCTTGAAGTACCACTGATGAGGATTTACTGACCGAAACACGTGTCTGGTGCATTAAGTCTATCACGATTGTTACTAGTTGGAACATTGTTTTAAAATTTTCTTAGTCACAAACATTTTCCTTTGCAAGTATATAATAAAAACCCAAGGATGCATGGGCACTTTTGTATATATTTCTCTTTTGTAAATGGTCGCGGCCTTAACAGTCAGGGCATCACTGATTTCAGTCCTCTTTGGAAATGACTGATACTTATAATTTGTTTTTCGATTTCCTTTGAAATTAAACACGACCAAAGATATTCATTTTGCAAAATGATTCCCGTCATATTCTAAAATTTGTCCATTTGATTGCGTTTACTACACTATTTTGGGAAATATAATTCCAAGGATTTGTAGTACTTTCTATTCTGCACCCAATGAACTCATAAAATGAAAATGCGCAGGAATGAATTTCTAGAAATAAGAATGCGCGCAAAAAGTATGGAATTCAGTCATTTGGAGATAAAGCAGCAAGTAAAGTCAAAATCAAAATTACTGTTGTTAGTAATTTCTGAAAGAGTACTGAAATCAGTGATGCCCCTGACTGCTTAACGTCCGATCGGTGCAACTTCTATGATTAATGTTTGATAGGATTTCTTTCAATTGGGCATTGAGATCAGCATGTAGTAAGGAAAGTTAGAAATCCATGTTTGCGTACAAAGAAAGTGTTCATTGCAACCTTGGGTTTTTATTTCACTACGTATATATATATGAAAGACTTGCAGTTGAAAGGGAGGTCCTGTTTTCTCATCATTTAAGTGATACTGCACAAAACTGATGCATCATGAGACGTTGCAGTAGGGCAATGCCTAATAAGTCCATATCGTTTATATATATATCTGAAAAGTTTATTGTAATTTTCGCAAACACTTCAAGAGTTCTGCTAGGTCAAGAACGTTTCTGTCGTCGACAAACTATTGAGGTGTTTACAAAAACTATGAACTTTTCATATACCTTCACGATATGGATTGATTTATTTGGAATTGTCCTACTGCAAAGGCTCATCAGTTTTGTAAAGTTTAACTTAGAAAATGAAAGAATACCAAAAAATTGTCTAAGGAATCACAACACCACACGTTTCGATCCCACGCGGTGCTTATTACATGTAATAAGCAACAATACCTCGACACTGCACATGACGTGACGAATTCCGCTATAATATATACATGTATTTGAATCCCAACTTTCGATATGATACTTCTGTAAGGAGATTTATTAAATACAAAATAATTTACAGATTTTTTACGTTATATAACTAGAAGGAGCCGGACATGAGCAAAGCTGATTTACATGCAAACTGCAACAAAATTAGGGGGAGGGTGCAATTTCGGATCATATAGTGTACATAGACTGGTACTGGTGATATTTGGTTCAAAATTCACTTTTTAAAATAAATAAAAGGAATTTTTTTCTGCCTTTTTCGTTATCATTGCTAACTATTAATTAAAAGCAGACATCATTCCCGGAAGGTGTCAAGGGAAAAAGAATATCCATCATATGTGTCTAAAATTCCATAGTAGCGTTTATAAAAACAAGAATGTATTTCTTTTAAACACGGTAAAATTAATTTTCTATCACAAATTGATCTTACCTTTTTGTAACAATGGTTTGCGGAATCCATTATTCTTTGCTTACGTCATTTCTCAGCAACTCTATGAAAGCACAAGTGTTGGAAATGTTACGGTACTGCGTATGTGTATTTGTTTGTGCCTGGTAACCCCGACCGAGTGAGAACACATCAAAACACAATGTTTTTGTTATTTTAATAGCTTAATACCAATATTATAATATTCTTTTGTTGAAGATTGAGGCATTTAAATCTTTGGAACAATTTGTTTCATTCAAGCGATTGGTCAGATCAACTATTTGTGTGCAGTCGAAATGACTTCATCGGGATTTAAATACCAATAAATAATACCCTCGAAGAGATCGATTTGCAGATGAAAAGTTGTGGTATCTACCTTTAAATTGCCAACACGTACAATTTTGTGAATAGGAAAGGTTAGAGGTTGATCAAAGAATAAGACAGATTCTATGACGAAAATATGATGAACGAATTGTACATGTACTTGTTAGTCGAAATGTCCTGTGAACGTTTTCCCGAAACAATAGACAAATTGGATCCTGGATTTCTATGACGAAAATATGATGAACGAATTGTACATGTACTTGTTAGTCGAAATGTCCTGTGAACGTTTTCCCGAAACAATAGACAAATTGGATCCTGGATTTCTTTTTTGTTTTGTTTTCTTTTTCTTTTTTCTTTTCTTTTTGGCCATTTTCTGGACATAAAGAACCTCGCAAGGACTTTTTTTAGTATTCTCGCCTACTTTGCATTTTAATGGAAAATGTTTTTCTACATTTTACATGTAAAGTTGGTAAAATGCAAATGGTCTCCTTAGATTAACGTCTATAAAAATAGATAAAAATAAATGATATGAGAATTCAACTGACCGTAAGATAAGAAAAGGCACATGCATGCAAAATACAATGTATCTGAAATAGGCAGCTATGGCAGAATTCAATCTAAGACTTCCAGAAATTTACTGCACTCAGACATGCTCATGCATGTGAAAGAGTGCATTTGCCAACTTAAAATAAAAGAAAAAAGCGAACTTTCAAGAACAATCTCATTCATTAAAATCAATTTTATCCTCGTGCATAGACAGATAAGTGCTTACAGAACAATTAAAATATTTAAACGTGACACATGGAACGCAATGCCTGCTTTTAGGATTGGATGGTGGTTTATAGATTTTCCTGCCATATACTCATGCATATTTAATGTATTATATGAAAATTTCTTCGACAGTGTGAATTTTCCTTTCACAATACTACAGTCAGGACCGCAAAACATACTATAAATCCCGCATCCTATCATAGATGGCTTAGACTGAGTCAAAAGTAAAACCAACTTGTAAAGTACATGGAGTATATTTTGGATGGATGATGAAATGGGGCATTTATCGCAAGAGGTGATATCTTGATAAAAATCCTAAATACGAGAATATAAAATATCTTGACTAAAAATCTCAAAAACCTCGTATTCATTTTGGACAGGTTCTCCTCATGAATTTATACCATAAAATGAATTTTATATTTTCATAATTAAATAAAAAAAACTATTATTATTATTCAAACAATTATTTCAGAATTTTGAAAAAATTTTCCATCCTATTACTTGAATCATACTTTTGACTAAAGAACGTGGCTCCTAAATCTCGATGTTTTCTTTGGAGAAAAAAACGAAACATTTGTCGAAATAAGACCTTTCCATTTTCTCATCTCATTGGCGCCATCTAGAATAAATTTTGATCAGTATTTGTTATTAATAGCTGTCTTATTTTCGATGTTTGATTATGTACGGTCACCGTAGCTTTCAGCAGACATGTGGAAAACAATTATCAAATCCTGGTCACAGTTTAGCTATAAGTAAATCCTATACCCACAATTTTTATTGTGCGCACAGTTTATTAAATCGTTCCCACAATTCAAGCTAAACTGTGCAAACGATATTAATTTCAATGGAAACTGAGGAGCTTCTTTACTTTTTGTCTAATTAGCGCTAAGACAAAAAGTAAAGAAGCTCCTCAGTTTCCATTGAAATTATGCAAACGATTAAGTGATCTGACGCGATGTATCCGGGTCTCCGAAGATGAAATTGTGCGAATGATTTTCTACGTGTAGTAAACTAAGAGAACGATTTAGCATAAATTGTGGGAACGTTTTTGTACAGTGTGAGAACGAAATTATTATAGCTAAATCCACGGTGGGTAATCTCGTGAACGTTTTTGTACACTGTGAGAACGAAATAGCTGAATCCATGTAAATCGGGAAATTCGTTCGCACAGTTTAGCTTAAACTGAGGGAACGATTTAATAAACTTTGCGCACGATTTAGTAAACTGTGGTCACCATTTAGCTAAATTGTTCGCACAGTTCAGCTTAAACCGAGGGAACGATTTAATAAACCGTGCGCAAGATTTTGTACATGTAAACTGTGGCCACGAATAAATATTTTTTCCAAGTGTTCGGGACATTCTGCATCCGCCTATTTTATTTGCACTATGAGGCAACGTGGATCTTAGTTAAAAGCAATAAGCCCCTTCCAACGATCAAACAAGAATACCGTACGATATTGAATTCAACATGCAATAAGCTCGTGCTCAATGTCATGCTTCGATCATCATACTATTAGATTTTTTTTCGTCAGAGCTGAAAAGTTCGTTTTGAGAATTTATTTAATTAATGTAACCGAATAAATCATCAATCGAATTAATGAATATACAAGATTACAAAGATGACATTCCAAGACAATATGCAGCAGAATAACAAAATCTTCACATGTTGACCATATACAATTATCCCAATACATAACATTTTGACAATTATATTAGAATTTTCAAAATAAAAAATATTTTAACTTTTTTTCACATGTACTGCAAAAGATATAAAAAAGAAGTTCTCGATTTAAAAAAAATGTGCGTACTAATTTTGTTTGTTTGTTCTTTGAATCGAATAATTTGTTTTTAATTTTTTATCTTTTTTTTTTTTTTTGGTGAATTGTTCGAAATGTGCTTACAACTCAATCAAAGGGTATTATAGATTTTTCAGGCTTTTTTTCAGCATATTCACTATTATGCATAAAAAGCTTTATCAAAGGTATTGGCATTTTATCCTACCGTTTCGCTACATTGCGGGCTCAGTTATCACTCCTTCATTTATTGGAAAAACGTTTAATTTTTGCATGATTTCATAGATAAATAATCGATCTTTTCTCCTGCACTGTTGTTTTGCATAATGATTTGGCCGAGGATGTAGCACGTACGTTTCTCCGTAACAAATGAGTGATGTTATTTAATATAGAATTCGTTTGTACAGCATTCTTAATTTGGGTGTGTTATCTTGTGTTCCCGGCATATTTAGACGAAACTTTTGATCCCTTGGTCTTGAAGCGTGGTTACGATCAGGTTGTGAAGGGGCGTTACCTTGGTAGTGTAAATAAAAGTCGGATAGGAACGGCCAGGGAACTCAGCTTCTTAGACTGTGTGGAAGAATGTCTGTCCAGGAGGAGATGTCAGTCCGTCAGCTATTTCAGGAGAAGCTTGTTCTGCCATTTTGACTATAGTACTGGGACTGTAACAGAACTACAGACGGACAGGCAGGACGCGATTTATACCAATGTCACGACAGCCATTTGGCATGCCGTAAGAATTTTTTTTTCTTTCGATCACTATATCTTTAAGTTGCACATATATTTCACTTTCATGAATGGTAAGCATAATGCTTGAAATATTATGAAATATAACTGATTTTGTTCAAGAGCTACTCTAGCATTAGTAAAAATGTATAATTATTATATATGAATGTTTCAGTAAGCGAGGAACACTAAGTCTTTCACGCTCTCCTTCATGATCGAATTCTATAATTTCCCCTCTAGGTTCATACATAAAGCTTGTACAGAAAGGGTCCCTATAAAGAGCGAAACGAAAAACTAAATCAAAAACAAAACAAAAATAAAAACAAAAAACCGAAACGAAACGTATCAAATCAAATCGAACCGAAATGAAGCAAATCGAACCGAAACGAAACGAATTATAAAACTTAAGGTACTTGAGAAAAAAATCCATGCGTAACATGTTGAGGGAAATGGTCGAAAACGAACAGACAGTATCTGTATGCCATATTGTCTTTATCGATCAAGTTTAGTGCCTTCACACGTTCGTTTTCGGAATTTTTCCCTCTACATGGCATTTTTTCTCAACTACACATGTACCTGAAGTTTTTTCATTTGTTTCGTTTTGTATCGGTCTATTTCGTTTCGTTTTTGTTTCGTTTCGCAATTCACAGGGCCTGCGCTTCAGAAAATGTCCTCAGAAAGATGCTTGCACGTAGCCCGATCAGGAAGAGGCAAGAGTTCATGGAGAATGGAATATAATCTGTAATAGTAAAATAGATTGATTTTTGATCTAATTATTTTTCCGACTTCAGGGTTTGATAACTACATGTCAAGATCATACATGTGTAGAAAACCAGGTCTGTCGACGTCTACCATTAGGGGCAATAGAATGTGCACTGTCGGGTAAGTCATAATTAATTAAGAGTGTTCGATTTGTAATTACTTCATGATATAAGACAAAAAGAGTCGTAAGAATTTGATGAATACATAGTAAATGTACTTCCAACGTAGATTTTTCCCAACCAGAAGAGTATATATAACTGTAATATGAAAAGGAATATCGTCGGAAACCCACACTATCTTCGCCTTTGAGTAACTCACCAGAAAATCCCCATATTCTATCGATTGACATGATTTTTCAGCCAATCAGATCAAGTGTTACATAACAATCTCTAACATAAGCTAAAACCTTTTAAACGTTTTCATAATGAATAAAGTTGTTTCTATAAAGATCCGTGTCCATATGGCATTTAATCATATTGCAATAGGCGGTTCGGTATCCGAGGCCAAATCTAATTTTCCGGAATTGAACATACAATAAGAAAATGTTCCAGGTACAAGACCGGGATTACCGACTCAAAAATTGTATTTCTTTCCATGAAAATTAGAAAACGCCTTGTCATGTATTTGTATTCTCATCTGATTGAATTATCCCATATATCAACTCAGATTGTGGTCCAGTGCCTTTGTTGGTGGCGAATGCGGACTACGAACTCCCGGACGGGATTGTCATCGGGAGCAGAGTATTCTACTCGTGTCGGGAGGGATATTCTCCCAACGTATCGACGCGGGAGATGTTTGCTTACTGTCGACCCAATGGAAATTGGTCAACTCCCAAATTTAAATGCAATATTGGTAATGTCTATCTAAAAACAAAGCTACCTCAAAAGGTGGAGACGTATATACGTATTCCTTATTTTTTTTTATCATTTTTGGTATGTTTGAATCGCGTCAGGGAAGGAATGGGTTTTTTTTTCTTTATTCAACGTCTCTCTATTTTTAAATACATTAAACAAAATATCGATATCTGGATTTAGATTACACGTACATTTTCTAGAAGATGTGAATTTTTTGTATATAAAATGCTAATAACAATTGATTTTTTTTTGCATGAAATGAAAACTTCTGACTCACTTTTTTTAATACATGTAGTTTATTGTGGACTTCCACTACGAATTGAAAAAGCCATAGCAGACAAAAGCCTTTACAATTTTTCATACGGAATGAGATCCGTTTACTCGTGTAGTACAAGTTATCGGATGGTGATTGTTCATGGCGCGGAAGGATACATCGAGTGCGCAGCAAACGGAAGTTGGTCAACACCAAACTTCCGCTGCGAACTAGAAGGTACGTCAATTTTATATAAAATTGTACGGAACAGAAGTTTATAAAAGTATGAAAAAATATGTTATACCGAAATGATCCTATATTTATTTACAGAGATGACGATATTGAAAAGTAAATAATTTCTCAATCACAACCCCCCCCCCCCCCCCTATTATCGTGTATGTTATCGTTGAATTTAGAGTAAGAGTAAGACCGTATGATGACTACTTTTAAATAAAATTGCTGTTAGTAATATTTTCTTAATTGTCTTTTAGTTCTATTATACAGCTATATACATGTAGATTTGTATTATATTCTGCCATCTTTGTAGTTGAGGATTGTGATGGAGTTGCAGCCACTAACCCGGCGTCTTTGGGTGTGGACGGAGTGTATAACATCACAAAAAATGGTCAAACCAAAAAAGTGTACTGTGACATGTCAGGAGGAAATTGGACAGTACGTGAGACATGAATTTCATTTTTAAATTAGGTTTTCGTTTATGAATTTCAGCATGCACAATTATAAAAATTCATTCTTGGAAAATTATAGATGAAATAAAACTGAACAAAGAGCCAACAAAAATATAATCCATTCTGTATGTCCATTAAAAAAACCTATGGGAACGTAAAAACTAGCACATATAACCGAGATCTGTATCTTAGGATGCCTTTACTCCATGTCTCAACAAATCTTGAGGCTTAGCAATGTTCTGAGGCTCTAAATTAATGGCCTGATTCTGAAATAAGAATACTTGACTTTTTTCTAGGGATGTAAAACTGTTCCGTGGTCGAAGTACATGTATGTCCCTTTTCTGTCTTATTTTCATAATACAGGTAATACAAAAAAGAAAGGATACAGGAGCGATCCCTGACTTATTTTGTAAAACTTATGCAGACTATGAAAGCGGTTTTGGTAATGCAGTCGGAGATTACTGGTTAGGTAGGCCAAGTATTATTATTCATCACTAATAATTTCTCATCTAAAAGGGAACTGCATGCTTTGCTTTTGGATTCTAGTAAATCGGTACGCTTATAAATTCTTATAATAATTTCAACATAAGTTGGTCTGTCAGTGACACGGAATTGTTGACCGTATCTACCTTCTTTCACATATGAACTCCGGCCATGCTCTAAACTAAACTGAAAAATATTCACACATCGTCAAATTTAAAAGAAATATGATATCTTTAACTTCCGTTAGTCTGTCGTCTGTCTTTCATACTGATTTCATTGCATTTATGTTACAGGGAACTCCATGCTTTCACTTCTGACGGATAGCGGAGACTACGAGGTAATATTTAAGATAACTCTTACAGGCGGGAGTGTTGAAATCGGCCATTTTCAGACCTTCGTCGTTTTGCCAGGATCCCAAGGCTATCAGTTAGATATAACCCTGCCCGGCTCGGGGCCATTGAATAGTGAGTAGTTCTTTGTGCTGTCTTGTACTACATGTAAATGCACGTACCTTATGTTTTACTTAGAGTGACAGAAAAGGAGGGAAAAATCTGTGAAAGTTCGGGGTCCCTGTAAAGTGCGAAACGAAACAAAAACGAAACGAAACGAAACGAAACAAATCGAAACGAAACGAAACAAATCGAAACGAAACGAAACAAATCGAAACGAAACGAAACAGATCGAAACGAAACGAAACAAAACGAAACGAAACAGATCGAAACGAAACGAAACAGATCGAAACGAAACAAAACATAAAACTTAAAGAAAATAAGAAAAAGAGGAAAAATCGCCGAAAACGAATATTTCAAGACAAGATCAGCATGTAATATTGCCTTAATCCAAGAGTTCTACATTTGTAACTAGTGCCGAGAGGGTTTCTTGAAAGAGTCAAAGTTGACAATTAAAAAAAGTAAATGCCAAATGCCATTCATTTATTTAAGAGGAATAAAAGGGAGGGCATAGATAACCACGCTATGACACCGTAATGAGATCATAAAACGGGCTGGGGGCACATTTCAGGAAAAAGAATCTTATCCTTTTTCAAACGAAATGTGCCCCACAGTTTTTAATTGTTCTCATTTTTCTGATAAAATTTTCAAATACACATAACGGAACAGTTCCGTTTCCTCTGCGCTAGACTCCTCCCTGCTAAATAATATTTTTCCGTCTGTGACGAGCTTATTCATCCCATTCACTCTCCTTTAAAATGCAGTTGTGCTATATACCGTATATATTATGTTTTAATCGTCAACTTTGATTCTTAAAAAAACCCTCCAGCCACAAGAACTAACGGTTGAAGGCAAAAATGAGGGGGTGGACAGGGACAAAGGGAGGGGAGAGAAAGGGGGCGGGAGGAGGGAAGAAGGGGGCGAGAGGAGGGACAGATGATTGGGAGGATAACAGTAACCAAAAAACATTAGGAAATTACTTTTAATATGACTAATCTTGCTCTTATGTGCTCTTGTACATAATCTCAATTTTATAAATTACCACGAAATTCATCTATATATACCTTAAAAAATGTTCCCGATCGCTTAGCTCGCCGCAATTTTCAATTCATTTTTCAAATACTTCAGGCTCGCTTCGCTCACTTTAGTTTTTGTGTCGCCTGCGAAGCATAGGACACTTAGGGATCACTTTGTCCGTTGTCCGTCTGTCAGTCTGTCAGTCAGTCAGTCCGTCCGTTCGTCCGTCCGTCCGTCCGTCCATCTGTCTCACTTTGGGTGTCACATCCCATAACTTTTCATTGGTAAGTAATAGGGCTTTGATATTTCACATGTGTATTCCTTGTGATGAGACCTTTTTACACATACCATGATTTTTGACCTAGTGACCCTGACCTAGATATTTGACCTACTTTTCAAAAAAATTAAGATTGGCTATATCTTTTGATTGGTAAGTTATAAGGCTTTGTTATTTCACATATGTATTCCTTGTGATAATACCTTACTATACATGCCATAATTTTTGACCAAGTGACCTTGACCTAGATGTTTGACCTACTTTTCAAAAAAACTTAAATCGACTATATCTTTTGATAAGTAAGTGATAGGGCTTTAATAATTCACATGTGTATTTCTTGTGACATAACCTTACTACACATACCATTAATTTTGACCTAGTGACCTTGACCTAGATATTTGACCTACTTTTCAAACAAACTAAGATTGGCTATATCTTTTGATTGGTAAGTGATAGGGATTTTATATTTCACAAGTGTATTCCTTGTCATGAGACCTTTCTATACATACCATATTTTTTTACCTGGTGACCTTGACCTAGGTATTTGACCTACATCCAACAAATTAAGATTGGCTATATCTTTTGATTGATAAGAGATATGGCTTTAATATTGCAAACATGTATTTCTTTTGATGAGTCCTTTCTTTAATCCCAAAAATTTGTACCTAATGACCTTCACCTAGATGATTGACCATATCTTTTAATTGATAAGTAA
Organism: Pinctada imbricata; assembly: GCA_033119305.1. Classification (NCBI taxonomy): domain Eukaryota; kingdom Metazoa; phylum Mollusca; class Bivalvia; order Pterioida; family Pteriidae; genus Pinctada; species Pinctada imbricata. The sequence continues at coordinate 23,009,298 of VSWD01000006.1, forward strand.
GAGGTTTAACATTTCACATGTGAGTTCATTTGACAAGACATTCCCATTGATACATGTACAAATATTAAACCAAGGTCACCTACATTTTTGATCAACTTTTTAAAAACAGGCCGCTTCGCAGGCGACACAAGCATTCCTTGGATTGCTATTTTTCATCTAAACAGGTCTATTTCTTTTTTTTCAAGGTTTAAGAAAGGAAATTACCCAAATAACTTCACTATTGCACCAATTTACACTTTAAAGTTTAAACATTTGTCTTGACCGCCAAAGACCCCCTCCCCCACGGGGAGGGGGGAGACGGCAGGAGAAGAGTGGTACCCCCTGACCCTTCAATAAGATCTTGTCTTGAAATATTCGTTTTCGGCGATTTTTCCTCTTTTTCTCATTTTCTTTAAGTTTTATGTTTTGTTTCGTTTCGTTTCGATCTGTTTCGTTTCGTTTTGTTTCGTTTCGTTTCGATCTGTTTCGTTTCGTTTCAATTTGTTTCGTTTCGTTTCGATTTGTTTCGTTTCGTGTCGATTTGTTTCGTTTCGTTTCGTTTCGTTTTTGTTTCGTTTCGCACTTTACAGGTACCCGAAAGTTCGTACATGTAGCAACAGACTATGTGAACGGGAGGGTGTTAAATGAGGCATCCCGATTACCACACCATTTCATATAATACACTAAATAAGTGAATATCAATTCGATGTTTGCTGAATTGTGTTTCTTTGTTCTTTTGTTCCTTTTTTTGCTGCAAAGTTTAAGGTACATGTACATACTAAATTTTACCTACGAGTTTATGCTGTCAGGAGGGAATCTAATTCTTTGTGCAATATACTTTAATTTGAGAATAAGATATCCTGTAGCATAGATAAAATTCATAACTTGTTCTACATGTACTTTGCAGACAAACTTTCACCATACAATGGTGGAGAATTTCACACGAATGACCAAGGCTCGCCCAGCGGATGTAGCACGAATTTCTTCGGTGGTAACCCAAGTGGAGGGTGGTGGGTTAGTGCCATTTCCTGTGAACTCTGCTTCAACTGCTGTCTAATGAACGGAAAAGCTAAAATTCAGAAAGGATTTAACACTAATGAAATTGGAGTGAGTTCTATTATCAAGATCCGGAAACGACGGACAGTAGTTAGTTAGAGGCGTTTCTAATTTCATTCCTCAAAAATAAATAATTAATCATGATGATTTATCAATTAATTTTCAATTTTCCTTCATTCGAAGTAGAGTGGACAAGTGTGACAAAAGTGATAAATTAAGAAAACTAAAATGGCTGTGAACAAGCTGAAGAATGCGTGTCACAATACATTAAATGGATTAATTTTATAATTTAATTTATTCATCAGGTTATATCCATTTGGTAAGCAAGTACATTCACGTGTATAATTTTATGATATGCGTATAGTAAAGAAAATCGAAACTTAAACAACATGCAATGTACCATTTAACAAAATTCACAAGCATGCTTATTAACATGATATATATGTGGTATTATAAATGTACGAAATTATTAATAATAAGCAAGGGATTCTTATTGATAATGAACAGCAATGAAACATATACTGTTACAGATTTGTTTATGGTAAATGTTATAAAATGGAAAATTTTATTTTTATGTATGTCCTGACTCCAGAATGCAAAAGCATGTTTAATCGAGCAGATACTCGATCCTGCAATCTACTACTAAATGGGGATCACAGTGCTGACATTGGACTTTCAATGGATCCCTAAATATATATCTTTGCTTTCTTTCTTTTTTTTTTCATCACTCAAGATTTTGTCGTTCTTTATTTAATATATGTACATACAATGTATAAAAGATATGAGAATTGTTGTATTTCAATAAAAATCTGCATTGGAATAATTACTTCATTACAATCCCATATATAATCACCCATGAAACTCGAACGAGAATATATCCTTTATGATAATTGAATTCAGGAGAAGTTCTTGTTGGCTTGCACAGTTTTTACTCAGAATAAAGACATTCAGGCAAAAATTAATATTTTGTTCATTTACGGTAAAACTTCGATGACCATTCCATCACCTCCTCTCAATCCAATTTGTGACAATTTTATGCCCTTATTTTTCAAACCGGAAGCTTTACTTAAACGTGGAGTCATAACGGACACTCTGCCAACGATCGAGTTTGCGGATTTTGAAAAATCCGTTATCACCTCGTTATTATCTCCACCTATATTCATAGCAACAACGTATTTTGGTTGGCCCAACCCAAACCGGATGTATGCCAGCACTTCCGGTTGCGCAGTATCAATGAAGGTTATGTTATAGTTGTTGAATGACGCTATTTTCCTTAGCTTTACTAGTTCTCTAAACATCTGGAGACTTGTTGGCGAATTACTTTCACTCTGGCTCTGAATATAGAACATTAAATTCTCTGATACATCATGCAATTTTACAATTCATGAATTAAACCAGCAAATGGAAAGATATTTGTAGTCAATAAGGGCACCAGTTTATATTTCCTTTTCGAAAATTTTCCTGGTTAAAATGATATACTCACGCTGGTAATCTCACAACGCAGAATAATCGGTTTTTCTACAATTCTTTTGCGATGTAGATCATTTATAACAAAAAGGGGAATGTGATGCAGTGTAAGAATGTCTTAGCTATGAGTTGTATCCAAAATAATGTGAATATTAGCTTTTGACAACGCATAAAAACGATCGGCTTTTTACTTTCACTTTCATCTACATGAATCACGCCCATCGTTTTTTCAGTTTTATTAAAAGATATTATTCTCTTGCTTTTGGTTAAAACTCACAGCTATGACATCCTTACACTGCATCATATTCCCCTTTTTGCGATAAATAATCTATATCTCACGAAATTATAGAAAAACCGTTTGTTCTGCGTTGCGAGATTATCCACCGTGATACTGCAAAGCCTTAAACTTCTTGTCAAGATCTCTTTTTTGATCGTGACGAAACCGAGGCTATTATGAATGGTCACGAAATTCAAATTAGAGACTAAAATGTTACTTAATATATAATGTAACAAACTTGTTAGATTATCTTATCATTTACCAATTCGTGACTTTTCAATTATACAAGTATATGGTTAATTAACACTTAGGAGAGGAATTCATATTTGCTTTAATACTTTTTTTATTTCCATGTACATGTAATATGTATGCTGTAAATACGAAATAAATATTTTTAAACTAAGATCTCTTAGCAATAGCAGAAAAATTTCATACATTGTTACAGTACTAAATTTCCTTACCCTTGCATTTAATGTAACATAATTTGGGTTAACATGCAGCCAAGGTGTTCCATTAGAGAACCCGGCATTTCTTGAGTCGTTCCATTGCATTGGTGATCTCTCAGGGTCCCTGGTGTGATTCATGTAGCCAGTCTACAAAGAATGGACAGACAATTCTTATTCATAAGATCAACTCATGTGTAAGGCCAGCCAATATCACGCAAATAGGAAACAAACCTTATTTTGAAAACAAAGATCAATGACTAAAGTTCAAGTTTCAGTGATAGAGTTTTGCCCAGCAAACTTACTAACCTTATTAAAATGTAGTCCCTGTGGATCTTTCGTTTCCTCAAATGTGTAGGACGCATCCGTCATTCCTATCTCGTCACCATAGTAACAAGTCGGCGTCCCTGGTAACGTTAGCAACATCATATTCATGGCGTCCAACATGTCGGCTCCTAGGCGTGAAGCAACACGTGAACGATCATGGTTCCCCATCTGAGTCAAAATGAAAACTTCAAAATCATGTCAAATTGAATTATAAATATTATCTTTCTTTGTAGAAATTTCGTTAATCTTCTTTATTATGTTGTTGTTGCAATTTAATTTATGAATGTATGATGGAACATTTTTAATTCGATTTTTATTGAAATTTAGAAATATTCTCTTAATTGAAACAAATACATGTACGTGGATTTTACAAGTCACGATACTGCACGTAAAAGTGAAGGGCAATCTTAGAAATAATGTAGTTGACCATTTATACATCTACATTAAATTTTGTCTAATTATTCTCACCACAAAATTTGGCCAGAATTCCGAAGATGGTCCTAACCCCGCCAAAGATTCTTCCAGTATTTTTCTCACACAATGTCCATTACATGTATTGTTCAACTTCATTATGAGGTCAAAGTTGAAGGGCACTGACCCCGCCCTATAGTAATCGTCCCTTATAGCGTGTGTCAGTCCGTAAGACTCGGCAACGATAAATCTAAAGTTACAAGATTAACTTAAAGTTATTTTAATCAATGACAAAGAAGGAAATTGTCTAGTTTCTCAGTGTTTCGGCACTTTCAAGACTTGAAATATATTTGAAAATTCTCTATCCCTAATGGCATAGTTCTGTCCTTAGCAGGTTGTTTGGAAAAATTTTAGGTCAAGTTTAAACTTTAGCTCTTCATAATTCTACATTATTTGGATTTCCTCTTGTTCAGCCTCGAGCATCACTGATGAGACTTAACTTGTTGAAATGCGCGTATAGTGCACTGGAATTTCATGATAAAACATATATTTCAATGATAACAATGATAAAGCATTAATGACAAATACATGCAACGCCAACACACACAATTTCACAAATTATGTGTACAAATCGCACATATTTTGGTCTTTCGGTCGCTCTCCCCCGCGGAAAAGCCCGAGAAAGTGTTATTTTATTTGTACCTTTCACCAACGCCATGTTTGTCTTTAAATCCGTCACTCAGCTTCCGCCAAGATCGGAGGATTCCGTATATTTCCGGCATGTTCGTTGTCAGATTGTGTTCTTGGCTCTCGTCATACTCGTACTCCTGTCAATATATACATTTTTGTACTCATTCTCTTCATTTTCACATATGATTTCAATTTCTATCCTCTATAAAATTTACGTTTATGCATTTTCAGTCTGAATTTATATGACATTGTCTTCACTCAGTTCTGATTTTCCAACTTAATAAAATGTATCTTTCGGACAAAATAACGAGATTACATGATTGCTGCAAAAAAATTCACAGCAAACGAAAAATACAAAGCTGATGCTAATATTTCATAATTGAATAGACATGCATATTTTGTTTTTGTTTTTTTTTTTCAGTAGATCGAGTTTATTTTTTTTTTCATTAAAATCTTATTGCCAATTTATAAAGAGCGTTCTGTGATCCCTAATCCCCGCTCAACACAGCAAGAAAGCCGATGTAGATGCATTACACATTTAGGGTGCAGTGATATTTTTCAAAAAATGACCACTATTGGACCAAGCCAAGTTATATATGATAAACTGTTTTTAATTATTTAATCTGTATGTGGAACTTACCCCTAAGCCGACTTCGTCTTGAAAAATGTCCTCGGCCTCAAACATGAATTTTAAAGCATCGAGCCTGAAACCCGCCACGCCCTTCTCAAGCCAGAATGTTAGTGCGTTCTAGAAAACAAAATAGTATCATTATTCAAAGAAAAGGTATGACAACAATTTCTTTAGGTCTCAACATGAATACTTTAGAATGAACGTAATTTAACTTATCTTGAAAAAGAGTAAGCATATCGAGTCAGGGATTTTTAAATTATTTGTGTTTTTGCGTAAGCTCAATAAAAATGCGTCGTAACAATATAAAATGTGCAAAAATTGCCTACTTCGGACATTTTTCGTCATTTTGTCAGCCATTATGAATTTTGGAAAGACTGGCCTATTGTGCCCTTCGTATTCTTACCGATTTTGGTTTTGCATGTTTTGCTGTTTATTGGTGTACACGTGGTATTGTGCTGATATTTTGGTATATATTCAAGTAGGGAATAAAACAATAAAATCTTTGGCTAAGCCTCCACGTGACTCCAGAAGTATTATCTGCACCATGTCTACATTATATCAATTTTTACATTAAATTATAACTTAGACCCAGAAAATGGGTTTGGATGGGTGAGCGGGTATGTGTTATCACTGGACTTAAGAAATAATTGACATTTTTACAAACTTGTTAACTTTATTTTAAGACTTTTGGATTTGAAACATCCCCTTCCTGCTTTTCTTCAAATACAGTAAAAGAAAAAAGTTCTTAATCAGCTCATTTTTACCTGAAGCTCTTTTTGGACTTCCTTATTTGTGACATTAAGGTCGGGCTGGGATTCTAGGAAAGCGTGGTAATAATACTCCCGTCTGATCTCGTCATACTTCCACGCCGACCCACCGAACACGCTTAACTGAGAAAACAGAAACAAATTTGTCTTCTTTTTTTTTTAAGTTTCGAAAAATGCTTTTGAGGTATCATTTTTTTTCTATATATAATCATGATAATATATTATTTATCTTTTACTCACCATGCTCTCAAAATGAAAATCAATCTGATTAGTTAATAAATTCACATTATATTTAAAATAGTAACCATGTTAACAATGGATTCGTAATACAAGAGAGGGTTTTAAAGAGAAATCTGTGATGTGTCTCATTTTTTCCAAAGGAATTTAGATAAAGGTAACAAAAAGAAAAAGAGAAAGCGTAGTTTTCAAGTTTAGTTTTAATAATTTGTTAAAAGTTTAGTTTTAATAATTTGTTAAAATTCTGAATGAATAAATTAAAAGATAAACAAAAAGTTTCAAAATGTGTTTCTTTTCTTTTTTTTCGAATCTAACCCAGTTATTTGGAGGGTCATTTTTGTTGGTTCCATTCCGTTTGATCCCGGGACTCCAGATATAGTAGTCTTTATACGTGTCGTTGTACCTCCGGCTTTCATAGAACCACATGCTCTCGTTGCTCGTGTGATTTGGAACAAAATCTACGATCACTTTGATATCTATAATAAGAACAAACAGCGAACTTAAAAATGGAATTCAAGGTGAATCCTTTACTAATTCCAACATGAGGTTGAAAACCATTGCATCTCTCTCTCTCTCTCTCTCTCTCTCTCTCTCTCTCTCTCTCTCTCTCTCTCTCTCTCTCTCTCTCATGATACGATACCCAAAGAACAGCAAAAAATATATTAATTAATCCAAACAAATAAAAAATAAAAACAAAACAAAACAAAGCACAAAAAGCTAAATACATAAAAAATGGATCTATATAAAATCATATTAAGTTTCTTACTTCTTTTCCTGGTTTCGTTCATCAGACGCTCAAAGTCCTTCATTGTACCAAACCGTCTGTCTACCTCCGTGTAGTTACTGATGTCATAGCCAAAATCCCTCTGTGGGGAACTGTAAAAGGGGCTGAGCCATATAGCTCCCACCCCCAGGGATTGTATGTAGTCCAAACGCTTTGTTATACCTGTGTGAGAGACAAAGAACATTTTTTAAGTAAAATTTTTAATTCAACGCAGTTCGTACATGTAACTTCCTGTTTGTTTTAATTACAGTATCTATCCGCAGCTTGGCCTTAGAAACATCGAACGCCCCCGCTCAGCTAATTAGATTTTTTCCCCAGAATTTCAAAATTTACAAGATAAAACAATACAGCTCATAGCCATTAAATACAAAGTAAGATGATTCAAATGCAGTTGAAGGATGCCCCAAAGGGCTACCCGTACAATTTAATTCTTCCATCGACACTCAGGAAAAGAGGACACTGGAATCAAGACGGCAATGCTAGAAATCAATTAAATTACAAACAGGTAATATTTTTAAATTAAGAAGCATCAGGGACGTACAAATGTACATGTATATAATCCGTGGAAGTAAATATGGAACAATGATCATGAATTATTAATTAAATAAAAAGGGAATGGTATGATAAAATGGACTTAAAAGGAACTAAGAAATAATTCACATAGTTAAAAGTACTCGTCGATTATAATTGTTATTCAATTTGATGGAATTTGTAAACACGATCGATTTTATTTAAAAAAAAAAATTCTGCCAAGGACACCAAAGATGGTGAGATAGAGTTATCTTTCTTACAACAAAAGTACTAAACATTCATGCATGTAAGCACATGAATTGCCTTTCTACGATATGTATGTCAATGTCAAATGACCATTGAACCCTTTTAATACTCCTGTTCATATATTTATTGTTTCATACAATTTCATCATGTGTACGTTGTTCCATTTCACATTATTTCATCATACCAACACTTCGTAACCTTTCTATACTTATCCTCCTTTCTTCCTTATAATCTAAAAATAACAAATTAGAATCGGCGAATCCCGTACCTATATTTAGTTCACCACTCGACACTATAAAAGAAAACGTGGCGTACCAGATTTTTAGTAATCATGGATTGAACAGGAGAGCCAGTGTATTTTTTTTAACCCATTTCTAACATGGAAACGTAGTAATTGATTCCATATTAACCGTGGAAGCAACGGGAAAAACTATCCAAGATGGATTGAAGAAAAATAACAACACACGAACAGCGGACGGACTGCACCTTTTTGTTATACATACGAGGGCGACAAAGGACTGGACAAATATACGGACATATTCTCAAGTTGTCTTATTTAGACAGAAGGAAAATGGGATCTTCTCGTATTCTGTTTAAGGACTTTTACAAGTTCCAGAAGGAAATAAAAAGTGTATCAGGTAAGAAGAGAGTTATCTTACTGTAAGGGGGGGGGGGGGGGGGTTGTGATCGAATGAATGAATGAGTGAATGAATAAAGAATTATAATGAAATTGAAAGTTTATGCTAGGATTGATTGTTGTCTGAGGAATGCATTCGCTTACATTCATCTTTTGGTAAAAATGCTCTATTCAAGTAGCTTGAAAACATATTTTAAACTTGTTTTAATATTTAACTTTAGATTAACATTGATAAAGAAATACAAAGCAGAAAAAACGATGAGATTATTTTTAAAAACACAAGATCGAAAAAAAAGAAGAAGGAAAAGGCCGGAAAAATGTCACCAACAGAGAGCCCCCCCCCCCCTCCCTCCTCTACCATGTCTATATAAGAAACGAAAAAACAAAAACAAAAACAAAAACAACTGTAGATTGAAAAATAAAAATGAAATGATTGGAGATATGTGTATTCACATGTATCAAAAAGATGAAAAATTTGGTGAAACAGAATGGAATATCTATAGAGCTGAATTTATATTACATGTACCATGATTACTATGATGAAAAATATAGAAATTAAGATTCAAAGAAGTAAACATATCATAATAATGATAACTAACAGATAAATGCATTTTTTGTTTCATTTATATCATTATTTTATTTCGCAGATGGACAGGCAAAAATCTTGGAATGTGAGGATGACAATTTCGAAGTATTTATGATGGAAATTACACCAAACGATGGATATTATAAAGGCGGGAAATTCAAATTTAAGGTATATATATATATATATACGTACATACATATTACTTTGAAATCTATATTCCTCACAATTGTTAAATGTTGACAAAGAATATTTGGTAACTATGAAAGCACAGGGGCTCGATGCCAACAATCCACAAGAGAATCCACCCCTACTAGATACAGATTGGAAGGGGCGGGTGTCATTGATGGTTGTTGGCATCGAGCTCCTGTGCATGAAAGATACAAAAACAATTCAACTTGAAACATGAAAATAATCCTTCTTTATCTTTCTGTACTATTACCATGATTACGGAACTGTTGAATTTAATGTTTATATAATGTATGAACCGTAGGAAATATGAGCATTTATGTGATAAACCAAAACTTAAAGTATAGATGAAGAGTTTCGTTAATTTATTTATTCTATCATTTATGTTCTAGGTGGACGTTTCTCAGGGTAACTGGCCCATTGACCCCCCAGTCGTCATCTGTATGACGGACATCTACCACCCTAATATAGACACCGAGTTTGATTATGACTCCAATGACACGTCCAATATCTGTGTCAACTTACTGGACCTTGACTGGTGCAAGGATTGCAGTTTTGACGACTGCCTACAGGCCATCCTTTTCTTATTCTACGAACCTAATTTTGACGATCCATTAAGCCCTCTTTGTGTCAATGATAATGAATTTGAAGAGTTCGTAAAGATTTCCCTGGAAGGAGGCGATATTGAAGGAAGAGTTTACGAAACAAACTACGGATGGGCCCAAAACATGGCTGCGAAATCTAAGGTACATGTACATGTAGACGAGGTAGACACCGGACCAAAATCAACGGTTCAAAATGAAGATTCAACAGAGACAAAGCCGGAAAACGTTGATACAATGGCCACTGCCAACGATATGGATGGTGGACCTAGGAACAGCATTTATTCAACAGTTGATGCGGAGGATTCAACAGCGAGTAAGTGTGACAACTTTGTTACAGAGGAGTCAACATTGCATAAGTGTGACAAGGGAATTTCAGAGAGCGAAAATACAAAATCGCTTACCACTATTGCAGATACTGAATTTGAATACTGGAAAGGCTCAACAGTTTTTCCGGATAATACAACGGAAAATCAAATCGACCAATTGACAGAAAGACCCGATGCCAACGTTTTGGAACATGAAGACTCAAATTCAAACGCTGAACTGAATTCAACAGTTGAACAGCAAAATTCAACGGATATGTCTCATAATGAAAGTAGAGAGCACGGACATTTTACGATGGAATCCAACCCAATAGGCCATACAAGTAATTTAGAATGTTCAACGTTTTCTCCTCGCGCTGATCTGTTTATGACGAAACGGGAAAATGACGTCTTAGAAAACTTGGCAGATCTTTGGAAGACTTCTGTCGATAATTTAAGTTTGAATGTAAGCATGAATGACCATCATGGCATCTTACGATACAAGAACTCAACGACAAGAAAATACAGAGTTTTCACACCGAGAAATATGATTTTATTGACTGTGCGGTTCAAAGCTCTCTGCAACTGGATTAAAGAACTAGTTACCTCGAGAACATGACCAAAGATTGTGATAGTTAGCTTTATTTATTTATATTGTCAAATTTCTTAAATTGTTAATTTCCAAAATACTCATTTTATGTGCTAAAAGTGCTAATTTGTTTAACTGAAAAGATAAATGGGTATGTCATTGACTTTTTCGAAATATTCATATTTTAACCCAAATTAACTTGAAGAGGTCTTGCGTTTTGAAGAGTGATATATTTAGCTGACAAAATCGTGTGAATCGTTTTATATGATGTATGAATGAAAGTATATGGCAGTTACATGTTCATTGCCTCAATTTTCATACACGATGTACATAGTGAATAGCTGTGATTTTGTACTATTCAAAGAGTAGACAAAACTTCAGAAAAACGGGTGCTAATAAGAACCACATAACATTTGACCTTAGTCATGTGGGCCTTCAAGGCTATATTCATACCTGTAGATCTAGTCAAATACGTGTTATTACAATAAAGACCTTTCTAAATATTGATAATGTGAAAAATCCTTCAAGTATATTATTCTTTACCTTAATTAAAATGCAAAATTTCAAGATGTGAAGAACAATTTTGAAAAGGAGTGTGTCAGTATTTGGTAGTATTTTTCAAACCGTCATCTACTATGTTGTACATTTAAACTACATTACATTTAGTTGCATTGATTTCAAGTACGATTTCATGAAATAAAGAATAAGTCTACCTCGGAAATTTATATGAATAAAATTATGACAAATGTTGTTGATTTGTTACTGTTGAAAAATAAAAGAAATGTTTAAAGAATAGTTGTGTTGTGTTCAATTGCAAAGAGGATGGGAAAGGTTCCCTGTTACGTACATACGACACAACAAAGGAACACAGAAACTACGTAAAGACAACGCAACAAAGGAACACATACAACACAACACAGAAACTACGTAAATACAACACCACAAAGGAACACAAACAACACAACATAGAAATAACGTAAAGACAACACAACAAAGGAATACAAACAACACAACAGGAACACAGAAAATACGTAAAGACAACAAGAGAGGAACACAGACAACACAACAACGAACACATACAACACAACAAAGGAACACATATAACACAACACAGAAACTACGTAAAGACAACATAACAAAGGAATACAAACAATACTACAAAGAAATTACGTGAAGACAAAACTACAAAGGAAAATAAACAAAACAGCAAAGGAAGTACGTGAAGACAACACAACAAAGGAACACAAACAACAATAAAAGAACACAAACAGCACTACAAAGGAAGTACGTGAAGACAAAACTACAAAGGAAGACAAACAACACAACAAAGGAAGTACGTGAAGATAACACTAAATAGAAACATAGAAACTTTTTAAAAACTACACAACAAAGGAATACAAACAACACAACAAAGTATAACAAACAATAAACAAAGGAAGGACGTAAAGACAACACAACAAAGGAACACAAACAACACAACAAAGGAATTACGTGAAGACAAAACTACGAAGGTACACAAACAACACAGCAAAGGAAGTACGTGAAGATAACGCTACATAGGAACACAGAAACTTTAAAAAAAACAACACAATAAAGGAATACAAACAACACAACAAAGGAATACAAACAACACAACAAATTAATACAATCAACACTACAAAGGAAGTACGTGAAGACAACAATATAAAGGAACACAAACAACACTACAAAGGAAGTACGTGAAGACAACACAACAAAGGAACACACACAACACTACAAAGGAAGTACGTGAAGACAACACTATAAAGGAAGACAAACAACACAACAAAGGAAGTACGTGAAAACAAAACTACAAAGGAAGACAAACAGCCCAACAAAGGAAGTACGTGAAAACAAAACTACAAAGGAAGACAAACAACACAGCAAAGGAAATACGTGAAGATAACACTACAAAGGAACACAGAAACTACGTAAAGACAACACAACAAAGGAACACAAACAACACAACAAAGGAAGTACGTGAAGACAACACTATAAAGGAACACAAACAACACAACAAAGGAAGTACGTAAATAAAACACAACAAAGGAATACAAATAACACACCAAAGGAAGTACGTGATGGCAACACAACAAAGTAATACAATCAACACTACAAAGGGAATACGTGAAGAAAACACTACAAAGGAACACAAAAACTACGTAAAGAGAACACAACAAAGGAATACAAACAACACTACAAGGGAAGTACGTGAAGACAAAACTACAAGGGAACACAAACAACACAACAAAGGAAGTACGTGAAGACAAAACTACAAAGGAACACAAACAACTCAGCAAAGGAAGTACGTGAAGATAATACTACAAAGGAACACAGAAACTACGTAAAGACAATACAACAAAGGAATACAAACAACACAACAAAGGAATACAAACAATACAACAAAGGAAGTACGTGAAGACAACACTGACAACAAAGGAATACAGACAACACTACTACGTGAAGACAACACAACAAAGGAAGTACGAGAAACAACAAAGGAACACAAACAACACTACAAAGGAAGTACGTGAAGACAAAACTACAAAGGAACTACGTTAAGACAAACTAAAACATCGATTAAACAAAAAGAACACCACAGGGGCTTAGTCACAAACGAAAACACTTTCCTCTACACACATCCTTTCCTCTACGACTCTTTATTAAAACAAGAAATTTCCTCATTGAACCTTGCAAAAATACCAAATTCATTTTTTATTTCCAGAAAAACAATAAATTATGTCTGATAGGACAGACTAACACAATGCAAAAATAAAAGGTCAATGCAACTACAGATAATCAACTCGGATATGAAAGATAGTCAATATTTTGTAGCTTATGCGTGTTGATTATATCAAATTCTTCATCGGAAGTTCTTCATTTTCAATGTTGTTTTTTTTTTGGTTGGTTGGGAAGGGGATTAGATTAAACATATTTTATAAATATCGATATAAATAACATCAATGGGATTGGAAACAAGTTCTCTAACTTAGTTGAATTCCTCTCCCAAAACCTCCTTGGGGAGGGGGAAGGGAGTGATTCATTAAGAGCACATTTAAAATACATTTCAGTTCTTTACTTCTCAAAAATGTAATTTCTTTTATCATGATAACACCTCATGCTGATTTTTTTGAAAATAAGAATTTCAGTAAATACATGTATCTGGACGGAAAAGGTAAAAAAAAAATGTTTAAAGAAAAAGAAGAAAAAAGTCGAGGAATACCAACAGCAGGATTCGAAACAATCTCTTCTTTTTCAATGTCGAAGTCCCTGAACATTGCGGAGTATGTGGTCATATGTTAATCTCGTTAACCACTACACCACAAAGGGCCAATCATTAGAGGTGTTGAATTTGTATGAATCAAAAGATCGCTCACTGGCCAAAATGACGTCACCACAATAAAAACTGCATTTGACATATTTCTAGTTTTAATCATTGCACTAGGAGTTCGATTTATGATAAAAGAAAATTCAAAGTATCATTATCATTTTAATATTAACAACGTTTCCCAAATAGAGTTCTAGTGCATCTTTTGGATGTTTTAAATTACAAGGTCTCAATGACGTCACCAAATTTTAAACTGCATTTGACACACCTTTAAATTCAAAATTATTGTGCAAGGAATTAAGTTTACGATTAATGAAAATTCGAAGTACCACTATAATTTTAATATCAACAAAATTTTTCAGATATAATTCTTGTGCATTTTCAGGACGTAAAGAAATTATTCTACTATTCGTGTAAATTTTAGTGTTAACCAATTATTAGACGAACTTACCTGGAGATAAGTACCGTATTCTACTATAAGTAGCTGTAAAACGGCTACCTCGCGCAATCTCTAGCAGACCAAATCTTTCTATCCCATGTCATTTCAATCTCACACCTACCCTATTTCTTCTCCAGCAATGAAGGAGATTACGGGAAAGTAGGAGTAGGGAATATCTCCTCTTCATCGCTCCTGCAGGCAAGGCTTGGGTGGTTGCCCAACCCGAGTGTAGGGAGACGGGGGTAAGGGAGGGATGTGGGAGAGGTCCTTGGGAGGGGATCTTGGAAGGAAGGGCCTAGTGACGGGTACCTGGTGGGTAGGAGTGTGGGATGGGTCCTTAGGAGTAGAGGCCTGATTCCCTAGTGAGCTGTCCTGGGGAAGGAGGATCCTGGGTGGAGAAATGGTCCCGGGGAAGGGAAAAGTCTGAGGAAAGAATTAAACATTAAGGAATTTCTTGTCAATATTTTTTTGCTTTATAAACACAAGAGGAAACCAGCAATAGAGGACAAAAGGGAAAGCCAACAAACAAGACAGAAGAGAACACCAATAAACAGCGGAAGACAAAAGGGACCACCAATAAACAGCAAGAGAGGAAAGGGAAAACCAACAAACACCAAAGGACACAAGCGAACGCAAAAGTGAACGCCAACAAACAGAAAAGGACAAAAGCGAACGCCAACAAACAGCACAGAAAAGGACAAAAGCGAACGCCAACAAACAGCAAAGCACAAAAGGGAACGCAAACAAACAGCAAAGCACAAAAGGGAACGCAAACCAACAGCAAAGGAGGAAAGAGAAAACCAACAAACAGCAAAGGACAAAAGGGAACGCCAACAAACAGCAGAAGACAAAAGGGACCACCAACAAACAGCAAAGGATAAAAGTGAACGCCACAATTCAGCAAAGGCCAAAAGGGAACGCCAACAAACAACAAAAGACAAAAGGGACCACCAACAAACAGCAAAGGACAAAAGGGACCACCAACAAACAGCAAAGGTCAAAAGCGAACGCCACCAAACAGCAAAAGACAAAAGAGACCACCAACAAACAGCAAAGGACAAAAAGGACCACCAACAAACAGCAAAGGTCAAAAGCGAACGCAAACAAACAGCAAAGGACAAAAGGGACCACCAACAAACAGCAAAGGTCAAAAGCGAACGCCACCAAACAGCAAAGGACAAAAGGGACCACCAACAAACAGCAAAGGACAAAAGGGAACGCCACCAAACAGCAAAAGACAAAAGGGACCACCAACAAACAGCAAAGGACAAAAGGTACCACCAACAAACAGCAAAAGACAAAAGGGACCACCAACAAACAGCAAAGGTCAAAAGCGAACACCACCAAACAGCAAAGGACAAAAGGAAACGCCACCAAACAGCAAAGGACAAAAGGGAACGCCAACAAACAGCAAGAGACAAAACCATCCAACAGCAAATGACAAAAGGGAACAACGCCACCAAACAGGAACATCACAAATCGAAATGAAACAATTTACAAATCGGAACAAAACCAGCCTAGAGGGTTTGAAGGGTCAAAGTTGACAATTAACAAGGAATACCCTGAATTTCTAAAGGCATGAGCCACAAAAATGGGCCAATGGCCCCTCATAATATCAAATATGTGTAAAATTGATAAAAATCAGGGGACATTAGAAAAAAATGGAGGGGCCGAAGAATTTTTATTTGGGGCCGCCCTAGACCAAAACTAAATGCATATTTGGATAGATTATATAAGGGTCCTTTCATATCTGAAGTCAGATTTCTCCTGACTTGCATAGTTTTCGCATTATATCACAATGACCCCACTCAGGGTTATCCCTGAATTAACATTAAGTAAAATGCCACAAATGTATTATGTGTACAGAGGATTAAAGGGGAGGGATAAATAACCTCGTTATGGGTGGATACAAAACATTTTTCATCAAGGAGGAGTCGAGTACAGGGGAGACGGGGCTGTTCCATTCTTTTTGAAAACTGTATCAACAAAAACATAATATGGTTCCAATATACAGTTTTCGCGCACTGTTCCAAAAGCGCAAAAAGTATGCGCGTCATGCTAAAGTTGAAGTCATTAGACTTTTAAAGTATTCTACATAACTTTATGAACCAGACCTTAGTACAATCAATACATCTAGACCTACAAAACATGTGAAAATCATTGCATCCAGATTTACTGTTTAATCGTTAATCAGTATCGAACGATGTGAAAATGGCAGTCGAGCGCATGCGTTCAATGGATGCAGTAGCCCAAATAGTGAGGTCAATACAGCATTGTTCTCAAAACATTATCTACATCATTTAATACTGAATTGAAAGAGAACATCAGTAGCTTTTATCGTGAAAAATTATTTGAATTTTCAACATCTGGATTTTCAGATATATCCGGAAGAGTGCGAAACACCCCTCCGGCACTACCGGCATCAGGAGCTCAGGACGCGCGGTACTCGCTTCTCCTTTGTCTCCTATCGCTGTTTACTATATGGACCAATGGCTAAAATTGATGTCCAGTTCTCTTCTTTACATCCTTCCAAACTCATATAAACCCCAAAATTCCAAGTTTTTTCATTAACTGTGCCTACTACAAAAAATTCAAGTCTCAACACTTAGAAATAAAAAAATCGTCCCTGGCCATTTCTTCGAATACGAAACTAAAACTGTATATTGGAACCTAAACCTTTTTTTCGGGATCGGGCATAGCCAATTTCGAGAAAGACCCTTACTCCTCTTCACATCTCATCATTTCATTCAGATATGCACCACTCATGTCCCTCTATTATAACACAATCTTGAGCATACTTAATTATTTGCTGATGATACATTTAATTGTCAACTTTGACTTTGAAACCCTCTAGGTACTAGATGGGCAAAACTGAAATACATACAGATCAATTCAGAAAATACATTGATACAATTAAATAACCCGAAGAATTTAAACGGAAGAATAATGTTCTAAGTGCAGCTTTACATCTACCGGTATTCATTTCTTGTGTCCTTTCTTAGGAATTTGGGACTCGGAAGCTGTTCCGATGGTAATTCTCATGATTTGGCCTTGCCTTCTCGACTAACTGTTAGGTACTTCTTTGATGTTTATCACAAAATCGCTCACTATTGCCATCGGAATTGAGAGGTTCAATGTATGCATAATCTTACTTTGATGCGATACATGTATATCTGAGGGAAATGGTCCATAGAATTTGTGATATGAATGTATCGGTAAAAAACACATTTAAGGTACCAACGAGGTATGTGAATTCACATTGCAGTGTAAAATTCCTCATCTCAACTACATGTACATGTACAGTAGATTATTCAACAAATAGGGACTTGAATCCCTTTGGTATGTACCTCGATATTTAAACATTTTCGTTTTCATGGTTATAATGTAATTGTACATGTAATTTAAAGACAGGCGCATAGCCACAGTACTTTTCAAGTGGAAGCCCTTTCAGACAGGAACGGACTTAGGACTTCCCTGAGATGGAGGTGGCTAATTCCCGGAAGCTCAGGTACTTTTTTATCTATAATCTTTATTTTTTTGCAAATCGACGTGGAAGCACCTACGTACTTGTGTGCGCTTGGCTACAAGCCCAAAGAGACCATGTTTAAAAAGTAACTATTCATGTCCTTATTGGATCGACAATACCGAATACATATACTCTATTCCACATCAAAATCGTAATTCCGCACCTTGTTTTGCAGTTGGTGCTACAACCGAGTCTTGTTGGAGATCCCCTCCTTTCTTACAAATGACTTAAAATTCTCACCATTGAGATCACCGATTCCATCTCCGTCCGTATCCTGAAAAGAGCGCGGGTAAATCTGGTACACAACCGTCTGCTTCCACCATGGCAATTTCGAATTATCGTATTTATGCACAGTCCGAATTTCCTTGTCTACAAAGGTTACCACGGCAACCGTTACTATGGCAGCTATAACAACAACGAAGATAAAAGCTAGACATTTATTCCCTTCACAAAAGTGTCTCTTTTTCTCATCGTCGGCCATGTTTTACGTGTAAATTTTCATTCCTTATTTTCGAAAATAATAACTTCCGATAGGTTACCCTTACAAGGTTTAAGGTGCAGTGCTACGGGGATATCAATAGATAACTCAGTTGAATAGCATTATCTTCCACCTTCTTTACACTGAAATCGTAAGTCTCCCGATAAAGGCCGTATATAAGGTTTACATTCCAATTTTACTGTATGTTTAAATGCCCTCCAGACTCTATATCAAACACAAAGATTCCTTCGTTTCTAGACTCCTGAAGTTGACCCTTTTACGTGCAGAAACATATTTGTTACATTGTACATATATATAATTTATGTGGTGGGTCGTTCAAAAAGTCAAGTACATATAATGAAATAAAGAATTTCACAGAAAACCCCCTTCAAGCAAACAGCTACGATGTAAAGTAAACAATTTTCATTTTTCTCGTAAAACGAGATCCGATATGCGGTATCTTGTTTTCACGACTGTTTTTGCTTTTTACTTTTTTAATTTTACAAGATCCTTTAAAAACGAATTCAAAGCCTTTTTAACTACAGGGTTGCAAGGTTTCGAATTCTGCATAAAAATTATTTATCAGTTAAGTAATTGAATATTCTATTAATTTAATAATATATTAATTTTCAATATTCAGTGTCGTGTATATCGGGTCCTTCAAAAAGTTTGATATTTGCTTTCTGAACGGAAACGTTTAAAAATGAAGTTGACCGCCAATATTTTCCAGCGGCTACTAAATTGAGCGGCTTCAATGAAGGAGCGGATAACTCTGCTGGAGACTGTCTGACAGCTTCAAAATGTTGTTTAAAACTCTCTTGGATACTGAAGGAGCGGATAACTCTGTTGGAGACTGGATGAGTGGATAACTCTGTCGGAGACTGGTTGACAGCTTCATAAAGTTTAAAACTCTTTTGGAGACCGAAGAACAGGATAACTCTGTTGGAAACCGGATAACAGCTTCATAAAATTGTTTAAAACTCTTTTTGAAGACCAAAGGAGTGGATAACTCTGTTGGAGACTGAATGAGTGAATAACTCTGTCGGAGACTGGTTGACAGCTTCATAGAATTTAAAACTATCTTGGAGACAGAAAGAGCGGATAACTCTGTTGGAGACTGGTAGACAGCTTCATAAAAATGTTTAAAACTCTTTTGGAGACTGAAGGAGCGGATAAGTCAGTTGGAAACTGGTTGACAACTTCATAAAGTTGTTCAAAACTCTCTTGGGGACTGAAGGAGCGAAAGAATCTGTTGGAGATTGAGTGAGCGGATAACTCTGTCGGAGACTTGTTGACAGCTTCATAAAGTTGTTTAAAACTCTCTTGGACACTGAAGGAGCGGATAACTCTGTTGGAGACTGGTTGACAGCTTCAAAAAGTTGACTCGTTTTCAAAACCGAAATAAACATCTAAAAAAACCATCAATTAAACCGAAAAAAATTAAATGAATATTGAAATCGTTTTGTCACCTTATTGATTTGATGTTGAACATAATATTGAAAAAAAATCCGAAGGATTTAGATTTCATGAAAACAACCAGAAAATGATAATTATGATATGTATTAATAGTATCTATTTACTGGTATTTATTGTGTGTCCGCATTGGCATGCGTTGCAGTTTTATAATCGTTTTATTTTTGTCAAGGTGGCGCCACAGGCACCAGATTCCTAGAGAGAAAACTATAACCCATCTAAAACGCCCTTTCTCTTCTCCTTATCCTTTTAAGGAAAGAGTAAAGAGAAGAGAAACAGGAGTTTAAGATGTGGCTTTAAATTTTTTCTAGGAATCTGGCGCCTGTGGGTGGCGCTACCTGATGATGGATCAAGGCTAAGGGAAACTCTTGAATTGCATTTCATCCTCCAAAACATAAGTAGATAAATTTATAATAATAGATAAATAAAATACAAGTAAAAACAAAAAAAGTAAATAGATAAATTAATTGATAAATAAAAAATAATTATAACAAAAATGATAGAGAAAAATAAATCAATAATATAAATAAATACGTGTAAATGAATAATTACATGTAAATAAATAAATAAGAAATAAACGGTAAGTTCTATCACTAGATAACCCATGATAAGCGGAATAATATAGCATATGTGTCATTCTGATAAATTCCCGGACTTCAAGAGGGCGCCACCGGAAATACGACGCGGAAAGGAAAAATATCGTCGGTCAAGTTTGACTTAATTTGAACCGTTTGTCATATAGATATATACTTTATAAGAGGGGAAAAAAGAGTATAAATCTGCCTTAAAACAACGTTAGTTTACAAAGTGCAACATATTTTGTTTAAATCCGGTAAATGATGTTTCTCGATTCGTCATTCAACTTATATCACGCTGTCAGCTATTTGTGTACAGCTCGGAGGCAAACATGAAGTAAACACATGCACATTTATATTTTATTTTCTATAAATAATTGCTTTTTAAGTTGATGTCAGCAAGACATGCACAATTTGACTGCATTCTGTTGTGAGAGGACAATAAGAGGTAGATGCAATACAAAAACAAGACATTTTGGTAAGATTTTGTTCATCAAAGGATATTTTTCAATGTCAATATTGGCACTGAGATATATCTTTAATTTTGTAAAGTTGTGAAAGAAAAGAAAATAAAAAATAGAAAGAAATATTGATAAATGTTTGTTGTAAATGTACAATGCAATACGTTTGGTAATAATGTTTTTATTGCATTTTGAATGCTAAGGTTTGTGACGCCATTTTTCCCGATAACGTCAAAATGACGTCGTGGTTTGCTCATGGATAAAACTCCCAAAGTCCTTAATTTCGAAAATCGCGTATATCAATCAGAGTATCAAATGTTTTAAGGGAGTTAAGACTGCACTTTTCCTAGGAAGTGAGAAAACAAATAATGCCGCCGCCATATTGGTGTTCAAACCCTCCTGAATTTTCTATTTTCTCTATATAACTTATGCAAACTGACAAAGTTGTACAAGAGTTTTTCCCCTTTGATTTTTAAGACCCAAAAATATCGAATGCGTCTAGGGGACGGGTGAAATTCACCATAAGCGGCGCATGCGCATTCCGACGTACTTACTATTTATATAACCAAATCGGATTCCGCGATCCCGGTATATCGAGAATAAGTTGTACAAACCGCGATTATTCAAATATTAATATCTCTAATGAAAAGGATTGAGATATAAATTTGAAGGGTAGAAGTAGACAATTAAGGAGCATTTATTTAATTTTCACAGATTTTCCTTCTTGTTGGTTTGTTGGAAAGAGCGGGGGGGGGGGGGGGGTGTTCCTCTGGACCATCGATAAATAATAAACCATCTTGATATACGTCTATGAATAAACTTACGCCGATTTTTGAATTGAAAAAAAGACAAAGAGAAACTGATTGATGATTATAATAATTTGTGTCTATTTTTATTTTTTTGGGGGGGGGGGTTAAATTCAACAAGAACAAAATATCTTACGCACAAACACTAATATCGTCAGTGCGACCCCCCCCCCCCCCCCCCCCCCGCCCTAACCTCTATATTTCCACTTAAACATCTATCAGAAAAAAAAAACATTAAGGAAAGGCTAAATGTACATCTTAATTATCCTAATTATAGATATAATAAAAGATGCGTACCTGGCATTGAATGTTACCCCCCCCCCCGGCCCCCTTAAATGGCTCTTTTAAAACATTTCAGGATTGGTTAAAAACACCTTCATCTCCTTGGCCTTTTTGTTTTTCCCCTTCTGCATGTAGATCTAACTGTGGTATTAAAAACGGAAACGGGGGGGGGGGGGGTTGCTCTACGACTATTATACCTCATGAGTACATGCATCCAATATAGTTAAGATAAGTATAAATTTGAGAGCAATTCACCCAATGATATCTGCATTCTTCTGATACCAAGGAAGAGAAAGCGCCTCTAATCAGCAATGATTTTGAAAAAAAATTAAGGTGTGTATGTGTGTTTTTCTATTTCTTTCTTTTTGAATGCTGAAACTTTAACATTGTCACCATTAAGCATCCTTGTTTTGCAATCTACATATATATTTAGTGCATTACCATTAACATTGAATAAAGTATTTAATAGATATTTCAATCCATTATACACACTATCATCAGACTGATGTCAGAGGAGATGAATATATTATTCCCTTTTCCACAGAAGCTCAGCATATTTCTCAAAAACTTAGAATCTTTCAACCATTATTAGTCTTTGATATCATATACAGAAGAATCAATACCACACATTCTAAAGGATCATGATCTCTCCTAGGATAAATAGAGTATAAATGATGTACGGCTATAGACCACATGTAGGTGCTGTATTTTATCTCCATGGACAGAAAAAGAAGGAATATATTCAGTAATATTACTGTTAGAAATGAAGTCTTCAATGAAACAAAAGAACTGCAAATATATGTATAGAATTTTTAAAGCAAAACGGTATGTGCAATAACCCTCCCCCCCCCCCAAAAAAAATTAAAATCAGCAAAAATACTTGCTCATCTTTATTTCTTTTTAGAATGTCAGCAGATAGAATTCACATGCGTGTATAATATTCTGAATACTGTACTTGCATGTGAACAAATAAAGATATTTGCACTCGATGTAAACATTTAATTTGTGTAACGAATTAGAAAAAAAATCACTTCATAATCCTTTATAAAATGAGCGATAAATACCTTTGCCATGATCCTACCTTGAGAAATGTTTATATGTACCAATTATGTCTTAAAACGGGGGAAAAAGTTCAGCAGAAACATTTGATATATTACCCAGTAAGATTCTTCTTGAAGTAAAATCGTTAAATGTATATATATGTATACATTATAGTCCCATTATGACGTAAACAAGGATTTTTCTTTTTGCAATACACATACATGTACTGTATGAAATATATATGAATGGTGATTGGTTTACACATGTATATCTATATGAGAATTTTTCTAATGAGTGGAAGCTTACGAGCTGTATTAGTACTTGCATGACCATTCTCATAAATTGAAATAGATATGCAGGTCACCAAATTTTGTAAAACTAAAGTTGAAGACAAAGGTCTAATTCATGGTCCACCTAGATACAACGCATATATACTGTTTTCAGATATATAGCAACACATGTTTGTGAAACACTAATGCAACCATCTGCATCTGTCAGTACCATGTACCATAATAATTGGATGCTGTATTCTGTAAAGATGGTCAAACCACAAGGACAAAACCGAAATGTTTTACTAGAAAGTATACACATTTAAGGCGTACAGTGTAAAAGCCTTTTCACCTACCATCTAAATGTAATGGCCTAGCTCATGTAACATAGTCAACAGTCAAACAAATGGACATGCCTCCCAAATACCTTATTTCAGTGGTATAAAAATCGTAGTAATGATTGACAAGACACACACGCTCAACTTATAACCTTTTGAACTCTCATACAATCATGATCAATTAAGATCATGAATAATAAACTTCTATACTTCCAACAGACAAATGAATATGGTAGAAACATATATAAGATCTCATCTCTAGTACTCATGCAGTTCAAGAGGAATTGGATATAAAAACGTAACAATATACTTTGTAGTAGCTTTTATTATTCAATAATGCATTTCAAACTGCAGCCATATATAAATGGAATTACTTGTACATGCATAGTTGTTAACTTTACTGTGATGAATAAACAGATGTATACCAATCCTTGATGTCATGTTAAAATTACGAAAAGTCTCAATGAATAAAAAAAAAATCATTCAAGCTTATCAGAGCACATTAAGTTGATAAATATTAATATTGTCTCCCATTAACAGTCAACTGGTCATGATGCAGTGGGGTTTTTTTCTTACAGCATATTCTTCTGTGAAATAAAACAAGAATAAATTACATATATACACTCTAATATGAAAATCTCAGATTCTCCTACATGTATTGACTATGATATCAATATCTCCTACCTATATATAAATCATGGACTATGATATCTATATCTCCTACCTGTATGGACACCTTGGACTATGATATCAATATCTCCTACCTGTATGGACACCCTGGACTATGATATTAATATCTCCTACCTGTATCAGGACACCATGGACTATGATATCTCTATATCTCCTACCTGTATGGGCACCATGGATATGATTTCAATATGTTCTACCTGTATATACATCACTGATTATGATAACAATATCTCCTACCTGTATGGACACCATGGGCTATGATATCAATATCTCCTACCTGTATGGACACCATGGACTATGATATCTATATCTCCTAAATGTATGGACACCATGGACTATGATATCTGTATCTCCTTCCTGTATGGACACCATTGGCTATGATATCAATATCTCTGACCTGTATGGACATCATGGACTATGATATCAATATCTCCTACCTGTATATACATCACTGACTATGGTATGAATATCTCCTACTTGTATATAAATCATGGACTATGATATCTATATCTCCTACCTGTATTGACACCATGGACTATGATATCAATATCTCCTACCTGTATGGACACCATGGGCTATGATTTCTATATCTCCTACCTGTATGGACACCATGGACTATATGATATCAATATCTCCTACCTGTATATACATCACTGATTGTGATATCAATATCTCCTACCTGTATGGACACCATGGACTATGATATCTATATCTCCTACCTGTATGGGCACCATGGACTATGATTTTCAATATCTCCTACCTGTATATACATCACTGATTATGAAAACAATATCTCCTACCTGTATGGACACCATGGACTATGATATCAGTATCTCCCACAAGTATATACATCACTGACTATGAACTCAATATCTCCTACTTGTATATAAATCATGGACTATGATATCTATATCTCCTACCTGTATGGACACCATGGACTATGATATCAATATCTCCTACCTGTATGGACACCATGGACTATGATATTAATATCTCCTACCTGTATATACATCACTGACTATGATATCTATATCTCCTACCTGTATGTACACCATGGATTATGATATCAATATCTCCTACCTGTATATAAATCACTGACTATGATATCAATATCTCCTACCTGTATATACATCACTGACTATGATATCTATATCTCCTGACTGTATAAACATCATTGACTTTGATATCAATATCTCCTACCTGTATGGTCACCATGGACTATGATATCAATATCTCCTACCTGTATATAAATCCTGGACTATTATATCAATATCTGTATGGTCACCATGGACTATGATATCAATATCTCCTACCTGTATATAAATCCTGGGCTATTTTATCAATATCTGTGTGGACACCATGGACTATGATATCAATATCTCCTACCTGTATATACATCACTGATGATATTATCAATATCTCCAACCTGTATAGGCACCATGGACTACGATATCAGTATCTCTTACCTGTATGGACACCATGAACCATGATGTCTTTATCTCCTACCTATATGGACACCATGGACTATGTTTGTAATAATTCGTACCTGTATAGTTATCATGGACTATGATATCAAAATCTCCTATTTATGTCGGCATCTTAGAGTGAGCTATTAAATATGACGTACAAATATGAACATCATTTACTACCTGTGTAATATAAGTAATTTGTCCCTATGATGTCTGTACACTTGTGTCATGCCATTACATCATTACGTATCCCTAAGATGTCTGTACACTCGTGTCATGTCAGTAATATATCCCTAGAATGTATGTACACTTGTGTCATGTCAGTAATATATCCCAAGAATGTCTGTAAACTTGTGTCATGTCAGTAGTTTATCCCTAGGATGTCTGTACACTTGTGTCATGTCAGTAATATATCCCAAGAATGTCTGTACATTTGTGTCATGTCAGTAGTTTATCCCTAGGATGTCTGTACACTTGTGTCATGTCAGTAATATATCCCAAGAATGTCTGTACACTTGTGTCATGTCAGTAATATATCCCAAGAATGTCTGTACACTTGTGTCATGTCAGTAGTTTATCCCTAGGATGTCTGTACACTTGTGTCATGTCAGTAATATATCCCAAGAATGTCTGTACATTTGTGTCATGTCAGTAGTTTATCCCTAGAATGTCTGTACATTTGTGTCATGTCAGTAATATATCCCAAGAATGTCTGTACATTTGTGTCATGTCAGTAGTTTATGCCTAGAATGTCTGTACATTTGTGTCATGTCAGTAATTTATCCCTAGGATGTCTGTACATTTGTGTCATGTCAGTAATTTATCCCTAGGATGTTTGTACATTTGTGTCATGTCAGTAATATATCCCTAGAATGTCTGTACATTTGTGTCATGTCAGTAATTTATCCCTAGGATGTCTGTACATTTGTGTCATGTCAGTAATATATCCCAAGAATGTCTGTACACTTGTGTCATGTCAGTAATATATCCCAAGAATGTCTGTACACTTGTGTCATGTCAGTAATTTATCCCTAGGATGTCTGTACATTTGTGTCATGTCAGTAATATATCCCTAGAATGTCTGTACGCTTGTGTCATGTCAGTAGTTTATCCCTAGGATGTCTGTACATTTGTGTCATGTCAGTAATATATCCCTAGAATGTCTGTACACTTGTGTCATGTCAGTAATATATCCCAAGAATGTATGTACACTTGTGTCATGTCAGTAGTTTATCCCTAGGATGTCTGTACAGCTGTGACTCATGTCACTAATTTATCCCTAGGATGTCTGTATCCTTGAGTCAAGTAATTACATTCCCTAAGATGTCTGTACACTCGTGTCATGTCAGTAATATATCCATAGAATGTCTACATTTGTGTCATGTCAGTAATTTATCCCTAGGATGTCTGTACATTTGTGTCATGTCAGTAATATATCCCAAGAATGTCTGTACACTTGTGTCATGTCAGTAATATATCCCTAGAATGTCTGTACATTTGTGTCATGTCAGTAACTTATCCCTAGGATGTCTGTACACTTGTGTCATGTCAGTAATTTATCCCTAGGATGTCTGTACACTTGTGTCACGTCATAACATATCCCTAAGATGTCTGTACATTTGTGTCATGTCAGTAATTTATCCCTAGGATGTCTGTATACCCGAGTCCTGTAATAACATATCTCTAAGATGTCTATAAACTTGTGTCAAGTCAGTAATATCTCCCTAGAATGTCTGTACATTTGTGACATGTCAGTAATTTATCCCTAGGATGTCTGTATACATGAGTCCCGTAATTACATATCTCTAAGATGTCTATAAACTTGTGTCAAGTCAGTAATATCTCCCTAGAATGTCTGTACAACATTTGTGTCATGTCAGTAATTTATCCCTAGGATGTCTGTATACCTGAGTCCTGTAATAACATATCTCTAAGATGTCTATAAACTTGTGTCAAGTCAGTAATATCTCCCTAGAATGTCTGTACATTTGTGACATGTCAGTAATTTATCCCTAGGATGTCTGTATACATGAGTCCCGTAATTACATATCTCTAAGATGTCTATAAACTTGTGTCAAGTCAGTAATATCTCCCTAGAATGTCTGTACAACATTTGTGTCATGTCAGTAATTTATCCCTAGGATGTCTGTATACCTGAGTCCTGTAATTACATATCTCTAAGATGTCTATAAACTTGTGTCAAGTCAGTAATATCTCCCTAGAATGTCTTTACATTTGTGTCATGTCAGTAATTTATCCCTAGGATGTCTGTATACTTGTGTCATGTCATAACATATCCCTAAGATGTCTGTACACTTGTGTCACGTCTTAACATATCCCTAAGATGTCTGTACATTTGTGTCATGTCAGTAATTTATCCCTAGGATGTCTGTATACTTGTGTCATGTCATAACATATCCCTAAGATGTCTGTACACTCGTGTCATGTCAGTAATATATCCCTAGAATGTCTGTACACTCATGTCATGTCAGTAATATATTCCTAGAATATCTATAAACTTGTGTCATGTCAGTAATATATCACTGGAATGTCTGTACACTTGTGTCATGTCAGCACTATTTTCCTAGGATGTCTGTTTACTTGAGTCATGTCATAACATATCCCTAAGATGTCTGTACACTTGTGTCATATCAGTAATTTATCCCTAGGATGTCTGTTTACCCTTAGTCTAGGTGTATGATATATGTAGAGGTAGAAGATATTTAATTTCTAGATGTATGATATATGTTGAGGTAGAAGATATTTAATTTCTAGATGTATGATATCTGTTGAGGTAGAAGATATTTAATTTCTAGGTGTATGATATATGTAAAGGTAGAAGATATCTAATTTCTAGATGTATGGTATCTGTAGAGGTAGGATATTTTTAATCTCTAGGTGTATGATACCTGTAGAGGTAGGAATTATATTTAATTTCTAGGTGTATGATATATGTAGAGGTAGGAGATATTTAATTTCAACATGTATGATATCTGAAGAGGTAGGATATATTTAATTTCTATGTATATGATATCTGTAGAGGTAGGATATATTTAATTTCTATTTAAATGATATATGTAGAGGTAGGATATATTTAATTTCAAGGTATATGATATCTGTAGATGTAGAAGATATTTAATTTCTAGATGAATATCTGTAGAGATAAAAGATATTTAATTTCTAGGTGTATGATATCTGTAGAGATAGGTTATATTTAATTTCTAGGTGTATGATATCTGTAGAGGGAGGAGATATTTAATTTCTAGGTGTATGATATCTGTAGAGATAGGAGATATTTAATTTCTAGGTGTATAATATATGTAGAGGTAGGATATATTTAATTTCTAGGTGTATGATATCTGTAGAGGGGGGAGATATTTAATTTCTAGGTGTAGAATATATGTAGAGGTAGGAGATATTTAATTTCTAGGTGTATGAAATCTGTAAGGGTAGGTGATATTTAATTTCTAGGTGTAGAATATATGTAGAGATAGGAGATATTTAATTTCTAGGTGTATGATATCTGTAGAGGTAGGGGATATTTAATTTCTAGGTGTATGATATCTGTAGAGGGAGGAGATATTTAATTTCTAGGTGTATGATATCTGTAGAGATAGGAGATATTTAATTTCTAGGTGTATAATATATGTAGAGGTAGGAGATATTTAATTTCTAGGTGTATGATATCTGTTGGGATGAGATATTTAATTTCTAGGTGTATGATATCTGTAGAGGTAGAAGATATTTAATTTCTAGATGTATGATATCTGCTTAGGTAGGAGATATTTAATTTCTAAGTGTATGATATATGTAGAGGTAGAAGATATTTAATTTCTATGTGTATGATATCTGTTGGGATGAGATATTTAATTTCTAGGTGTATGGTATCTGTAGAGGTAGGATATATTTAATTTCTATGTGTATGATATCTGTAGAGGTAGGATATATTTAATTTCTAGGTGTATATCTGAAGAGGAATGTTATATTTAATTTCTAGGTGTATGATATATGTAAAGGTAGAAGATATCTAATTTCTAGATGTATGGTATCTGTAGAGGTAGGATATTTTTAATCTCTAGGTGTATGATATCTGTAGAGGTAGGAATTATATTTAATTTCTAGGTGTATGATATTTGTAGAGGTAGGAGATATTTAATTTCAACATGTATGATATCTGAAGAGGTAGGATATATTTAATTTCTATGTATATGATATCTGTAGAGGTAGGATATATTTAATTTCTATTTAAATGATATATGTAGAGGTAGGATATATTTAATTTCAAGGTATATGATATCTGTAGATGTAGAAGATATTTAATTTCTAGATGAATATCTGTAGAGATAAAAGATATTTAATTTCTAGGTGTATGATATCTGTAGAGATAGGTTATATTTAATTTCTAGGTGTATGATATCTGTAGAGGGAGGAGATATTTAATTTCTAGGTGTATGATATCTGTAGAGATAGGTTATATTTAATTTCTAGGTGTATGATATCTGTAGAGGGAGGAGATATTTAATTTCTAGGTGTATGATATCTGTAGAGATAGGAGATATTTAATTTCTAGGTGTATAATATATGTAGAGGTAGGATATATTTAATTTCTAGGTGTATGATATCTGTAGAGGGGGGAGATATTTAATTTCTAGGTGTAGAATATATGTAGAGGTAGGAGATATTTAATTTCTAGGTGTATGAAATCTGTAAGGGTAGGTGATATTTAATTTCTAGGTGTAGAATATATGTAGAGATAGGAGATATTTAATTTCTAGGTGTATGATATCTGTAGAGGTAGGGGATATTTAATTTCTAGGTGTATGATATCTGTAGAGGGAGGAGATATTTAATTTCTAGGTGTATGATATCTGTAGAGATAGGAGATATTTAATTTCTAGGTGTATAATATATGTAGAGGTAGGAGATATTTAATTTCTAGGTGTATGATATCTGTTGGGATGAGATATTTAATTTCTAGGTGTATGATATCTGTAGAGGGAGGAGATATTTAATTTCTAGGTGTATGATATCTGTAAGGGTAGGTGATATTTAATTTCTAGGTGTATGATATATGTAGAGGTAGAAGATATTTAAATTTTAGGTACATGATATCTGTAGAGGTAGGATATTTTTAATTTCTAGGTTTATGATATCTGTAGAGGTAGAAGATATTTAATTTTTAGGTGTATGATATATGTAGAGGTAGAAGATATTTAATTTCTAGATGTATGATATCTGTTTAGGTAGGAGATATTTAATTTCTAAGTGTATGATATATGTAGAGGTAGAAGATATTTAATTTC
Organism: Pinctada imbricata; assembly: GCA_033119305.1. Classification (NCBI taxonomy): domain Eukaryota; kingdom Metazoa; phylum Mollusca; class Bivalvia; order Pterioida; family Pteriidae; genus Pinctada; species Pinctada imbricata. The sequence continues at coordinate 23,040,545 of VSWD01000006.1, forward strand.
TATGTGTATGATATCTGTTGGGATGAGATATTTAATTTCTAGGTGTATGGTATCTGTAGAGGTAGGATATATTTAATTTCTATGTGTATGATATCTGTAGAGGTAGGATATATTTAATTTCTAGGTGTATATCTGTAGAGGAATGTTATATTTAATTTCTAGGTGTATGATACCTACAGAGGTAGGATATATTTGATTTCTAAGTCGATAACTGTAGAGGTAGGAGATATTTAATTTCTAGGTGTGTGATACCTACAGAGGTAGGATATATTTGATTTTTAGGTCTATATCTGTAGAGGTAGGAGATATTTAATTTCTAGGTATATGATATATGTAGAGGTAGAGAATATTTATTTTCTAGGTGTTTGATATCTGTAGATGTAGGATATATTTAATTTCTAGGTGTATGATATCTGTAGAGGTAGGAGATATTTAATTTCTAGGTGTTTATCTGTACAGATATGAGATCTTTAATTTCTAGGTGTATGATATCTGTAGATGTAGAAGATATCTAATTTCTAGGTGTATATCTGTAGAGGAAGGATTTATTTAATTTCTAGGTGTATGATATCTGTAGAAATAGGAGATATTTAATTTCTAGGTGTATATCTGTAGAGGTAGGAAATATTTAATTTCTAGGTATATGATATCTGTAGAGGTAGGATTTATTTAATTTCTAGGTGAATGATATCTGTAGAAATAGGAGATACTTAATTTCTAGGTCTATGATATCTGTAAAGTTAAGATTTATTTAATTTCTAGAAGTATGATATCTGTAGAAATAGGAGATATGTAGAGGTAGGAGATATTAAATTTCTAGGTTTATGATATCTGTAGAGGTAGGATTTATTTAATTTCTATGTATATGATGTCTGTAGTGGTAGGATATATTTAATTTCTAGGTATATCATATCTGTAGAGGTAGGATTTATTTAATTTCTAGGTGTATGATATCTGTAGAGGTAGGGGATAATTCATTATAATTTCTAAGTGTATGTTATCTGTAGAGATAGGAGATATTTAATTTCTAGGTGTATGATATCTGCAGAGGTAGGAGATATTTAATTTCTATGTGTATGGTATATGTGGTATATGTAGAGGTAGGAGATAATGAATATCTATTTATATGGTATCTATAGAGGTAGGGTTTATTTAATTTCAAGGTATAGAATATTTGTAGTGGTGTAGCTATTTTATTTCTAAGTGTATATCTGAAGTGGTTGGAGATATTTAATTTCTAGGTGTACTAGGAGGAAAATTTACTTTTTTAGAGTAGGATGTCAGTACTTGTAGGAGATATTGAATTCCTTAGTGTATGATGCCTTTACTGGTAGGGGGGATTGCATTCCTTAGTGTAGAATATCTGTACTTGTAGGAAGAAATAATTTCTAAGAGAATGATGCCTGTATTGAAAGAAAAATTTAATTTCTAAGTGTATGATGTCTGTACTGGAAGGAGAAATTGAATTCCTTAGTGTCTGATGTCTGTACTGGTAGGAAAATTGTATTTCTTAGTGTATGATGTTTGTACTGGTGGGAGAAATTGAATTCTTAAGGGTATGATGTTTGTACAGTTTGGAGAAATTGAATTCCTAGTGTATGATATCTTTACTGGAAGAAGAAATTGAATTAGTGTATGATGTCTGTACTGATAGGAGAAATGAATTCCTCAGTGTATGATGTCTGTACTGGTAGGAGAAATTGAATTCCTAAGTGTATGATACCTGTACTGGTAGAAGAAAATGAATTCATTAGTGTATGATGTCTGTACTAATAGGAGAAATTGAATTCCTTAGTGTATGATATGTGTACTGGTTGGAGAAATTGAATTCCTATGTATATATATATCTATACTTGTAGGAAAATTTAAGTCCTTATTGCATGATATCTGTACAGGTAGGAGAAATTGAATTCCTAAGTGTATGATGTCTGTACTGGTAGGAGAAATTGAATTCCTTAGTGTATGATATCTGTGCTGGTCAGAGAAATTGAATTCCTATGTATATATATATCTATACTTGTAGGAAAATTTAAGTCCTTATTGCATGATATCTGTACTGGTAGGAGATTTTGAATTCCTAAGTGTATGATGTCTGAACTGCTTGGAGAAATTGAATTCCTAAGTGTATGATGTCTTTAATGATAGGAGAAATTTGACTCCTCAGTGTATAATGTCTGTACTGGAAGGAGAAATTGAATTCCTAAGTTAATGATACCTGAACTGGTAGGAAAATTGAATTCCTGTGTATATGATGTCTGTACTGGTAGGAAAATTTATTTTCTTAGTGCATGATATCTGTACATGTAGGAAAAATTGAATTCCTTAGTGTATGATATCTGTACTCGTTGGAGATTTTGAATTCCCTAGTGTATGATGTCAGTACTGCTTGGAGAAATTGAATTCCTTAGTTTATGATGTCTGTACTGCTTGGAGAAATTGAATTCCTTAGTGTATGATGTCTATACTGGTAGGAGAAATTGAATTCCTTAGTGTATGATGTCTATACTGGTAGGAGAAATTGAATTCCTTAGTGTATGATATCTGTACTGGTAGGAGAAATTGAATTCCTTAGTGTATGATATCTGTACTGGTAGGACATATTGAATTCCTGTGTATATGATGTCTGTACTGCTTGGAGAAATTGATTTCCTTAGTGTATGATGTCTATACTGGTAGGAGAAATTGAATTCCTTAGTGTATGATGTCTATACTGGTAGGAGAAATTGAATTCCTTAGTGTATGATATCTGTACATGTAAGAAAAATCGAATTCCTTAGTGTATGATATATGTACTGGTAGGAGAATTTGAATTCCTTAGTGTATGATATCTTTACTGGTAGGAGATATTGAATTCCTGTGTATATGATGTCTGTACTGGTAGGAAAATTTATTTTCTTAGTGCATGATATCTGTACATGTAGGAGAAATTGAATTCCTTAGTATATGATATCTGTGTTGGTAAGAGAAATTGAATTCCCATGTATATGATGTCTGTACTTGTAGGAAAATTTAATTTCTTAGTGTATGATATCTGTACAGGTAGGAGAAATCGAATTTCTTAGTGTATGATGTCTGTACTGATAGGAGAAATTTAATTCCTTAGTGTATGATGTTTGGACAGTTAGGAGAAATTGAATTGGTAGGATGTATTTAATTTCTAGGTGTATGATATCTGTAGAAATAGGAGATATTTAATTTCTAGGTATATGATATATGTAGAGGTAGGAGATATTTAATTTCTATCGAGAAATTGAATTCCTTAGTGTATGATGTCTGTACTTGTAGGAACATTTAATTTCTTAGTGTATGATATCTGTACTTGTTGGAGAAATTGAATCCTTAGTGTATGATGTCTGTACTGGTAGGACATAGTGAATTCCTGTGTATATGATGTCTGTACTGGTAGGAAAATTTATTTTCTTAGTGTATGATATCTGTACATGTAGGAGAAATTGAATTCCTTAGTGTATGATATCTGTACTGGTAGGAGATATTGAATTCCTGTGTATATGATGTCTGTACTGGTAGGAAAACTTATTTTCTTAGTGCATGATATCTGTACATGTAGGAGAAATTGAATTCCTTAGTGTATGATATCTGTACTGGTGGGAGATTTTGAATTTCCTAGTGTATGATGTCAGTACTGCTTGGAGAAATTGAATTCCTCAGTATATGTTGTCTGTACTGCTCAAAGGAATTGAATTCCTTTGTGTATGATGTCTATACTGTTGGGAGATTTTGAATTCCTTAGTGTATGATGTCAGTACTGCTTGGAGCAATTGAATTCCTTAGTGTATGATGTCTGTACTGGTAAGAGAAATTGAATTCCTTAGTGTATGATATCTGTGCTTTTCAGAGAAATTGAATTCCTATGTATGTGATGTCTGTACTGGTAGGAGATTTTGAATTCCTTAGTGTATGATGTCTGAACTGCTTGGAGAAATTGAATTCCATATGATGTCTGTACTTGTAGGAGAAATTGAATTCCTTAGTGTATGATTCCTGTAGTGGTAGGAGAAATTGAATTCCTTATGTGTATGATATCTGTACTGGTAGGAGAAATTGAATTCCTTAGTGTATGATGTCTGTACTGATAGGAGATTTTGAATTCCTTAGTGTATGATGTTTGTGCAGTTAGGAGTAATTGAATTCCTAGTGTATGATATCTGTACTGGTAGGAGAAATTGATTTCCTATGTATATGATGTCTGTACTGGTAGGAAAATTCATTTTCTTAGTGTATGATATCTGTACACGTAGGAGAAATTGAATTCCTTAGTGTATGATATCTGTACTGGTGGGAGATTTTGAATTTCCTAGTGTATGATGTCAGTACTGCTTGGAGAAATTGAATTCCTCAGTATATGTTGTCTGTACTGCTCAAAGGAATTGAATTCCTTTGTGTATGATGTCTATACTGTTGGGAGATTTTGAATTCCTTAGTGTATGATGTCAGTACTGCTTGGAGCAATTGAATTCCTTAGTGTATGATGTCTGTACTGGTAGGAGAAATTGAATTCCTTAGTGTATGATGTCTGTACAGGTAGGAGAAATTGAAATTCTCAGTGTATGATGTTTGTACAGGTAGGAGAAATTGAATTCCTTAGTGTATGATATCTGTACAGGTAGGAGAAATTGAATTCCTATGTATATGATGGCTGGATTGGTAAGAGAAATTGAATTCCTTAGTGTATGATATCTGTGCTGGTCAGAGAAATTGAATTCTCATGTATATGATGTCTGTACTTGTAGGAAAATTTAATTTCTTAGTGTATGATATCTGTACAGGTAGGAGAAATCGAATTTCTTAGTTTATGATGTCTGTACTGATAGGAGAAATTAATTCCTTAGTGTATGATGTTTGGACAGTTAGGAGAAATTGAATTGGTAGGATATATTTAATTTCTAGGTGTATGATATCTGTAGAGGTATGAAATATTTAATTTCTAGGTACATGGTATCTGTAAAGATAGGATATATTTAATTTCTAGGTATATGATATCTGTAGCAGTAGGAGATATTTGATTTCAATATGTATGATATCTGTAGAGGTAGGATTTATTTATTTCTAGGTATATGATATCTGTAGAGGAAGGAGATATTTAGTTTCTATCGAGAAATTGAATTCCTTAGTGTATGATGTCTTTACTTGTGGGAAAATTTAATTTCTTAGTGAATGATGTCTGTACTGATAGGAGAAATTTAATTCCTCAGTGCATGATGTCTGTACTGGTAGGAGAAATTGAATTCCTTAGTGTATGATGTCTGTACTGATAGGAGAAATTTAATTCCTCAGTGTATGATGTCTGTACTGGTAGGAGAAATTGAATTCCTTAGTGTATGATATCTGTGCTTGTCAGAGAAATTGAATTCCTATGTATATGATGTCTGTACTGGTAGGAGAAATTGATTTCCTATGTATATGATGTCTGTACTGGTAGGAAAATTCATTTTCTTAGTGTATGATATCTGTACACGTAGGAGAAATTGAATTCCTTAGTGTATGATATGTGTACTGGTTGGAGAAATTGAATTCCTATGTATATATATATCTATACTTGTAGGAAAATTTAAGTCCTTATTGCATGATATCTGTACAGGTAGGAGAAATTGAATTCCTAAGTGTATGATGTCTGTACTGGTAGGAGAAATTGAATTCCTTAGTGTATGATATCTGTGCTGGTCAGAGAAATTGAATTCCTATGTATATATATATCTATACTTGTAGGAAAATTTAAGTCCTTATTGCATGATATCTGTACTGGTAGGAGATTTTGAATTCCTAAGTGTATGATGTCTGAACTGCTTGGAGAAATTGAATTCCTAAGTGTATGATGTCTTTAATGATAGGAGAAATTTGACTCCTCAGTGTATAATGTCTGTACTGGAAGGAGAAATTGAATTCCTAAGTTAATGATACCTGAACTGGTAGGAAAATTGAATTCCTGTGTATATGATGTCTGTACTGGTAGGAAAATTTATTTTCTTAGTGCATGATATCTGTACATGTAGGAAAAATTGAATTCCTTAGTGTATGATATCTGTACTCGTTGGAGATTTTGAATTCCCTAGTGTATGATGTCAGTACTGCTTGGAGAAATTGAATTCCTTAGTTTATGATGTCTGTACTGCTTGGAGAAATTGAATTCCTTAGTGTATGATGTCTATACTGGTAGGAGAAATTGAATTCCTTAGTGTATGATGTCTATACTGGTAGGAGAAATTGAATTCCTTAGTGTATGATATCTGTACTGGTAGGAGAAATTGAATTCCTTAGTGTATGATATCTGTACTGGTAGGACATATTGAATTCCTGTGTATATGATGTCTGTACTGCTTGGAGAAATTGATTTCCTTAGTGTATGATGTCTATACTGGTAGGAGAAATTGAATTCCTTAGTGTATGATGTCTATACTGGTAGGAGAAATTGAATTCCTTAGTGTATGATATCTGTACATGTAAGAGAAATCGAATTCCTTAGTGTATGATATCTGTACTGGTAGGAGAATTTGAATTCCTTAGTGTATGATATCTTTACTGGTTGGAGATATTGAATTCCTGTGTATATGATGTCTGTACTGGTAGGAAAATTTATTTTCTTAGTGCATGATATCTGTACATGTAGGAGAAATTGAATTCCTTAGTATATGATATCTGTGTTGGTAAGAGAAATTGAATTCCCATGTATATGATGTCTGTACTTGTAGGAAAATTTAATTTCTTAGTGTATGATATCTGTACAGGTAGGAGAAATCGAATTTCTTAGTGTATGATGTCTGTACTGATAGGAGAAATTTAATTCCTTAGTGTATGATGTTTGGACAGTTAGGAGAAATTGAATTGGTAGGATGTATTTAATTTCTAGGTGTATGATATCTGTAGAAATAGGAGATATTTAATTTCTAGGTATATGATATATGTAGAGGTAGGAGATATTTAATTTCTATCGAGAAATTGAATTCCTTAGTGTATGATGTCTGTACTTGTAGGAACATTTAATTTCTTAGTGTATGATATCTGTACTTGTTGGAGAAATTGAATCCTTAGTGTATGATGTCTGTACTGGTAGGACATAGTGAATTCCTGTGTATATGATGTCTGTACTGGTAGGAAAATTTATTTTCTTAGTGTATGATATCTGTACATGTAGGAGAAATTGAATTCCTTAGTGTATGATATCTGTACTGGTAGGAGATATTGAATTCCTGTGTATATGATGTCTGTACTGGTAGGAAAACTTATTTTCTTAGTGCATGATATCTGTACATGTAGGAGAAATTGAATTCCTTAGTGTATGATATCTGTACTGGTGGGAGATTTTGAATTTCCTAGTGTATGATGTCAGTACTGCTTGGAGAAATTGAATTCCTCAGTATATGTTGTCTGTACTGCTCAAAGGAATTGAATTCCTTTGTGTATGATGTCTATACTGTTGGGAGATTTTGAATTCCTTAGTGTATGATGTCAGTACTGCTTGGAGCAATTGAATTCCTTAGTGTATGATGTCTGTACTGGTAAGAGAAATTGAATTCCTTAGTGTATGATATCTGTGCTTTTCAGAGAAATTGAATTCCTATGTATGTGATGTCTGTACTGGTAGGAGATTTTGAATTCCTTAGTGTATGATGTCTGAACTGCTTGGAGAAATTGAATTCCATATGATGTCTGTACTTGTAGGAGAAATTGAATTCCTTAGTGTATGATTCCTGTAGTGGTAGGAGAAATTGAATTCCTTATGTGTATGATATCTGTACTGGTAGGAGAAATTGAATTCCTTAGTGTATGATGTCTGTACTGATAGGAGATTTTGAATTCCTTAGTGTATGATGTTTGTGCAGTTAGGAGTAATTGAATTCCTAGTGTATGATATCTGTACTGGTAGGAGAAATTGATTTCCTATGTATATGATGTCTGTACTGGTAGGAAAATTCATTTTCTTAGTGTATGATATCTGTACACGTAGGAGAAATTGAATTCCTTAGTGTATGATATCTGTACTGGTGGGAGATTTTGAATTTCCTAGTGTATGATGTCAGTACTGCTTGGAGAAATTGAATTCCTCAGTATATGTTGTCTGTACTGCTCAAAGGAATTGAATTCCTTTGTGTATGATGTCTATACTGTTGGGAGATTTTGAATTCCTTAGTGTATGATGTCAGTACTGCTTGGAGCAATTGAATTCCTTAGTGTATGATGTCTGTACTGGTAGGAGAAATTGAATTCCTTAGTGTATGATGTCTGTACAGGTAGGAGAAATTGAAATTCTCAGTGTATGATGTTTGTACAGGTAGGAGAAATTGAATTCCTTAGTGTATGATATCTGTACAGGTAGGAGAAATTGAATTCCTATGTATATGATGGCTGGATTGGTAAGAGAAATTGAATTCCTTAGTGTATGATATCTGTGCTGGTCAGAGAAATTGAATTCTCATGTATATGATGTCTGTACTTGTAGGAAAATTTAATTTCTTAGTGTATGATATCTGTACAGGTAGGAGAAATCGAATTTCTTAGTTTATGATGTCTGTACTGATAGGAGAAATTTAATTCCTTAGTGTATGATGTTTGGACAGTTAGGAGAAATTGAATTGGTAGGATATATTTAATTTCTAGGTGTATGATATCTGTAGAGGTATGAAATATTTAATTTCTAGGTACATGGTATCTGTAAAGATAGGATATATTTAATTTCTAGGTATATGATATCTGTAGCAGTAGGAGATATTTGATTTCAATATGTATGATATCTGTAGAGGTAGGATTTATTTATTTCTAGGTATATGATATCTGTAGAGGAAGGAGATATTTAGTTTCTATCGAGAAATTGAATTCCTTAGTGTATGATGTCTTTACTTGTGGGAAAATTTAATTTCTTAGTGAATGATGTCTGTACTGATAGGAGAAATTTAATTCCTCAGTGCATGATGTCTGTACTGGTAGGAGAAATTGAATTCCTTAGTGTATGATGTCTGTACTGATAGGAGAAATTTAATTCCTCAGTGTATGATGTCTGTACTGGTAGGAGAAATTGAATTCCTTAGTGTATGATATCTGTGCTTGTCAGAGAAATTGAATTCCTATGTATATGATGTCTGTACTGGTAGGAGAAATTGATTTCCTATGTATATGATGTCTGTACTGGTAGGAAAATTCATTTTCTTAGTGTATGATATCTGTACACGTAGGAGAAATTGAATTCCTTAGTGTATGATATCTGTACTGGTAAGAGAAATTGAATTCCTATGTATATGATGTCTGTACTGGTAGGAAAATTTATTTTCTTAGTGTATGATATCTGTACACGAAGGAGAAATTGAATTCCTTAGTGTACGATATGTGTACTGGTAGGAGATTGTGAATTCCTTAGTGTATGATGTATTTACTGCTTGGAGAAATTGAATTCCTTAGTGTATGATGTCTGCACTGGTAGGAGAAATTGAATTCCTTAGTGTATGATACCTGTACTGGTAGGAGAAATTGAATTCCTTCATGTATGTTATCTGTACTGGTAGGAGAAATTGAATTCCTTAGTGTATGATGTTTTTACAGTTAGGAGAAATTTAATTCCTTTGTGTATGATGCCTTTACTGGTAGGAGTAATAGAATTCCTCAGTGTATGATGTTTGAACAGGTAGGAGAAATTGAATTCCTATGTACATGTATATGATGTCTGTACTGGTTGGAGATTTTGAATTCCTTAGTGTATGATGTCTGTACTGGTAGGAGAAATTGAATTCCTTAGTGTATGATATCTGTACTGGTAGGAGAAATATTTAGTGTATGATGTATGTACTGGTAGGAGAAATTGAATTACATAGTGTATGATGCCTTTAATGGTAGGGGAGATTGCATTTCTTAGAATACGATGTCTGTACTAGTAGGAAAATTAAATTTCTTAGAGTAGGATGTCTGTACTTGTAAAAGAAATTGAACATGTTGAATTTCTTAGTACATGATGCCTGTACCGGTAGGAAAAATTGCATTCCTTACTATGTGACTTCTGTACTGGTGGGAAAAGTTAATTTCTTAGATATCTGTACATGTAGGAGATATTGAATTTCTAACTGTATAATATCTAGACTGGTAGAAAAATTTAATTTCTTAAGAGTTTGATGTCTGTAATGGTAGGAAAACTGAATTTCTTAGAGGATGGTGTCTGCACTGATAGTGGGATTGTATCCCATTGTGTATGATGCTTGGACTGGTAGATAATTGAATTCCTTAGTGTATGATACATTGTATCTGTACTTAGTAAATGGCAGAAATTGACTTTCTTAGTACTTGACACCTGTACTGGTAGAAGAGAATGAATTTGTTATGTATGATGTCTGGAATAGTAGGAAAAATTGAATTCCTTACTGTATGATGTCTTTACTGGTAGGAGAAATTGAATTGAATTCCTTAGTGTACGTATGATGTTAATTGTACTGAAAGGAAAAATAAATTCTTAAGAGTTTGATGTCAGACGTACTGATAGGGAGATTTAATGTTTTAGTGTATGATGACTGGTCATAGAGATTGAATTCCTTAGTGTATAATGGTTTTACTGGTCAGAGAGATAGAATTAACTAGTGTATAATGTCTGTACTAATAGGAAAATTTAATTTCATAGAGTTTGATGTATGTACTTGTGGGAGAGATTCCTTAGTGTATGATGTCTGTACTAGTAGGAATATTTCATGTCTTAGTGTATGATGTCTGTACTGGAGGGAAATATTGAATACCTTGGTGTATTACATGTATAACTGTACTAGTATGAAAAGTTCATTTCTTAGTGTATGCATGATGTCTGTTCTTGTAGGAGATATTGAATTTCTTAGCGTATGATGCCTGAACTGGTAGGAAAATTGAATTCCTTGGTGTATGATTACTGTACTAGTATGAAAAGTTCATTTCTTAGTGTATGATGTCTGTACTGGTAGGAGATATTTGATATTTTAAGATGGTAAAATGGTATATCTTCTAATTGATTGCAGATTCAAGATATTTTATTTTTTTTATATATGTAGGTGGTATGTGTGGTGTCTTAGCATATGATATACATGTATCATGTACTTACAGCTTAATTGTCCAATGGTTCACACTTTGAACATTTTCTTTGTATGATTCATCATAAGTACAGCTTTACATCATTATCTCTGCTGGGTACTAAATGGTCTGTTCTCTAGATAATCCAAGAAAAAGAACAAATTGATTTATTTTAATTGAAAAAAAATTCAGTTGACTAAAATAGAAAAATCCCATATTGGCATATAGATTATTTTTTAGCATTAATCTTAATACTCCTATGCAAATCTCGAGTTCTGCATTAAAAATATGACTTCCATACTTTAAGTGCTCATGGGTCTTACAGTTCTGGTTGGTCACTTGCAAATCCTGCATAACTTCTCTGAAAATTTTCATGAGACCAATCAGAATTATACAGAGGACCAATGAATACAAAAAATAAAGTGTCATTTCTTATATTTACGTTGACACTCTAAATATTCCATGCCCTTAAAATGCCTGTATATATAATAAGCAGTATCAACATGCAGTTTCTGAAGTTTGTAAATTCTTGCGATACCATTACTTTTATTGTAAATACAAGAGGGTATATAGTAAAATGTGAAAGGATATTTAAATAAACATGTGGCTGTACCAGACCTTCCATCATGTCTATCTAAAAAAAATGACAGACACTCTTATCATTCTACATGTATTAGCTTTCACCCTCTAGAACGCTGGCACTCCTGCGGCTGCCGCAATATCAAAATGTATGAATAACATCATGTTCATTTCTGACACTTAAATTATTATAAATCTTAACTGTACAAAAATAATCTCAGTATACTCATTTCGGAGGAAGCTTATTGCACTCATTGCTGGACAGGCGCCTGTGAATTTTTTACATGTACTGCTGCCATGTCTACATGTAGCACTATTCTGTGTCTCAATTTCCTGAAATTATATGGAAATAAGTGTTAATTTAGTTGTAAGAGGTAGATGTAGAAGAAGAGGATTTAAGTACATCATATTAATGGAGTACATTTAAAAAATCCATCACTGGTATAATTCATATAAGAAAAGATCATGTTAATCTCATTGATAATTTTAATAAAAATGCAGGTGTAAAAAGTCTTAAAATACAGCATTGCATAATTAACAAAATATTTTTAAAAATAATAAACAAGATAGAATCACAAGACCAAGGAGGATATTGACTATATAAACAATCCATTATCTTTGGCGCTCAAGCGCATTACATTTACGATAAAATGCAGTCTTGCTGTGTGTTACATACCCATAACATTAAAACACAAATGAGGACACATAATTAATATCTATATGAAGAAAATGATTCACTTAATTGCTTTCTCCTTTCATCAAATTGATTGAATCATTAAATGTCTTGAAATTGTAATTGACTTTTTTGTAAGTTAAGAAATACATATAATGAGTTAAAGAAGATTAAGAAACACTTAGGATATATATATACAAACACTGAGCCCCTGAACTTAGCCCTTGAGTCTGTGTGAGCTAGGGTATAAACATGTACAGCCCTAAATATTTCCTGTATATCATCCAAGCCAATTAATAGATCTGCACTTGGACCATGTCATGTGTCATCTTTATGGTCATATTGAAACCTGTTTAAATATAAAGATCATATTTTTATAGTGCCAAATACAATTGATTCAGATCAACTAGTCTGAGAGTTTATCGTACAACTCCCCCTCCCCTTGCTCGCAGCTTACCAAAGTCTGTGTAATTCATCAATTCTTTTTTACTCTGTTATAATAATAGGCCTCTACAAATAATTTCTTTGCCTCAATTATGCATCATTTCTTTAGTTTTACTGATAGTACATGAAGTATACAAATTCATTTACAATACCCCTCCCTTTCTTCTTTGTGTTAATTGTATAACCCAACATACCTGCCTCCCCCCTCCTTTTTTATTTACTATAACACTAGCAGTGATATTGTCTCTGGAAGCTGAGCTTCATTACTTTTAGTGCAGCCGGCCCCTACCGTGCCGTATACCGTCTGGCGTCTACCGGCTCACCAGAGGCTCTGCCAGGCAGAGGGGACTTATAATATAGTTTCCACCCCGTTTTTATACTTACTACCAAGGATATCATTGCCGGATGATAGGCCCACTTTGTAAGTCAGCGGGGAGGGGGGGGGTATATTCTATAAGAGATATTCTGCAATTCTGATGCCCAGTACAGTAGAACTTATAATCAGTGCAGTTTACAGTACATCTACATGCACCCCCCCCCCCCCCCCCCGAAATATGCCACTGTATCTTTTGTAATCATGAAATTCAAGTGGAATACTTGCCAGGTCGTTCATTTTTTAACAATACTGCACTGTCTTCGTCGATGTTTTCCTTTATTTGCTTTCGCAGGCTAAGTCCATCTAACACGAGTTCATCCGTAACAGACCCGCGTTTTACTTTTTTTGCGCATGCGCACTCTTTATTATGTTCGGAACTCAATCCTGAAAACGTTCCGAGTGGGATGAATTTCACCCGTCCCTTAGACGCATTCAAAATATCTGTACTCAGGGCATCAATACCTTTTCGAAAATATATAGTTTAATATAGTACCTTACCAGGCATAAAATCTATCATACTTTACAATGGAGATGATTGTACAACGGATACCTTAACGCAAGAGAGCACCATCCGTTGTCTGTGCGCACGGCGTAATTTTATTGAAACATTTTTCAACATCTCTGCAACCACGACACATATTTTAACGTAACTTTACAGGAGTCAAGGTCCTCTGCAAGGTTTTATATAATATAACCAGAGAGAGCTGTGGTTGACTGAATCACTTTCGACTTTTCCACAATCGCTGCACAAAATTTCAGTCAGGAAATCTTACAGGAAGCAAATAAAAGGTAAAGGTAGTGTTTTATAGTCTCGCTCGCCTGAGCCTCATGCGACTTCTACAATTACCTCCCTGGCGAGACCTTAACAATCAGTGCCTTCTCAACTCCCTTGAGAGTATAATAGCAGTCAGGGGCATTATTGATTTCAGTACTCTTTCAGAAATTACTTACATTAGTGATTTTGATTTTGACTTTACTTGCTGCTTTACCTCAAAATGACTGAATTCCATAGTTTTTGCGCGCATTCTTATTTCTAGAAATTCATTCCTGCGCATTTTCATCTTATGAGTTCATTGGTTGCAGAATCAGTCAGGGGCATCACTGATTTCAGTCCTCTTTGGAAATGACTGATACTTTTAATTTATTTTTCGATTTCCTTTGTAATTAAACATGATCAAAGATATTCATTTTGCAAAATGATAGAAATCAGTCACATAAAAAATGATTGAATCCCATCATATTCTAAAGTTTGTCCATTTGATTGCCTTTACTACACGATTTTGGGAAATCTAATCTAATTATGGATTTGTAGTACTTTTTATTCTGCACCCAATGAACTCATAAAATGAAAATGCGCAGGAATGAATTTCTAGAAAAAAGAATGCGCGCAAAAGTATGGAGTTCAGTCATTTGGAGGTAAAGCAGTAAGTAAAGTCAAAATCAAAATTACTGATGTTAGTAATTTCTGAAAGAGTACTGAAATCAGTGATGCCCCTGACTGAGAATAGAGAGTACTACAAATCCATAGAATCAGATTTCCCTAAATAGTGTAGTAAAGGCAATCAAATGGCAATGAAAGGGACAAACTTTAGAATATGAAGGGATCAAATCATTTTTATGTGACTGATTTCTATCATTTAACAAAATGAATATCTTTGATCAATTATAATTACAAAGGAAATCGAAAAATAAATTATATGTATCAGTCATTTCCAATTAAAGGGTACTGAAATCAATGATACCCCTGACTAGTGCTGTATATTGAAATAATTTTTTCAATACAATACGATACAATACACATGATACATTTTGCTTCAATACTCAATATTTTCAATACAATACGCATTTTTTTTCTTTTTTCTCAAATCTATGATTTAATCAATGGCAACTTTATATAACAGAACAAAAAATAAACAACAAATGTATGTTTTCCATTAATTCAAAAACAAAAAAGGAATAAAAATATGACAATAGTAGCTATGGAAAGTGTTTCTTTGTCTACCAAAGAATTATTTTGACATTTGTTTTACATATTAAATTTGGCTTCTTCGGCATCGATTTTGTGAAAATCCTGCAAAACAGCTGACCTCACCATTTCGTTTTTAACTCAATGTAGGAGAGAATGACAAATATGGATAATGACCATATCCAAATATCGATAATTCAGAAAATCATAAACCGAAGGCATACATATTCAGAATGAAACAGGAACCAAATCAAACAAACAGAAACCTCCACCACATGAAAAGAAGCGAACTCCTAATTTGGGAGTGAGACACGATGCCCAGAAGCTTTTATATGAACTCATATGCCTAAACGTACTTGTGATCGGAGATGATTAAGAAGAAATATAAAAACAAAAACAAACAAGAATTAAAAGTGTATTATTCATTAAATGTATTGAAAGTATCGACACTAAGCATTTCTGTATCGATACGTATTGAAAATATCAAAATATCGATACTCTTCAATATTTCAATATCAATACCCATGACTGTTAAGCGCTAATATTTTTCATTTACAAGCTCGTCTCATGTTTCATGTGCTTGGTTTCCTCATGGTAGGAGAGAGTGTAACGTAAGTTAAAGTAACTTGCCGTAGGTTACAATGGTTTTGCAATGACCTATGGGTTCGAAGTCCACCGCGATAAGGTTACAATAGCAGAAATGTTTCACCTCAAAAACTAGTGTAACACTTCTACACCACAAAGCTGGCGTCATTTACTGACTAAAATAAATAGCTTATATAGAAATGGATATCAAAAGAAAGATCATTTCCTGTAAATATTTTTGGTACTAAATGATATATATCTTTCCAATACCATTATCACTCTGAAAACGAAAGTGAAAATGAAAATAGGGAAATTTTGACATGTCATTCAGATGGACTGTTGTCCCGTTATGACCATTGTTCCAGAATATTTCTTAAAATAAAATTTATGCCAATTTGAAGGCAATATCTGTCTAAATAAGATATGAAATTTATTTAGGGATTCACTGCTCCGTTTTTGAGAAATCCATTATACATCACGAAGAATCGAATTTCACAAGTCCCCATTTTGAGCCCCTCGCCTCTACGTTGTGACTCCTTCCAGTTTGATTTTTATATGCATATCCAAAAATAGAACCTATGAAAATCTTACAAAAATCTTACAGAATCTAATGATACCTTAAACTTTCCTTCGTTTTAATTATCATACACACTATAGCGATGTCAGTCTTTGACTCTTTATATAAAGAAAATTGACCGGGACCAAATTAGCTTCGAGGCTATAGGGTTTATGCTATTAATAGCGATTCTCTGTAAGCATTTAAACAATTTCGGCACGCATAGTCTCCGATTTTCATGAAATTTCACACATAAGTAGGGACCAATGAAAAATGGAAAATTTGACAAAAAAATTAATTCTAGGTCATCTGGTTACCATGGCAACGGCCTTTGAAGTTGAAAAATTGGCAAAATTGAGCTGATTTGAAGCTCTATAATTTGGTCTGTATGTGACATCAATGGAAGATTTTTTATGCATCCTAAAGATTAGGACATAAAATTTTAAATAAGCTCACTAGTAGTGTCTGATATTGTAAAAAGGCTGGTTACCATGACAACATAATTAGCTAATTTTGATATATTGATTTCAAAATGCTGTTTGTATTTTCCAATTTTTCTTCTCTCTTGATGGGTATATAATAAGGAAATAGGATTTATTATATAAAATGAGCAAATTCAAGATAAACCCACTTGTTACTATGTACATAAGTTACCTTGGCAACGGTAACTATGGTCTTGAATATTACTTATTTTGCAACTTCAGAGTCATTTAAAAAAAAAAATTGCATCATGATGAACAGATAAAAGTTGCTGGGAAATATCCAACACAAAGAGCTCTTTCAAAAACCGTGAAAAAGCTATGGGGAACATATGTTACCATGGCAACCATTTTTTATTATTTTCATAAAACAGTAATTATTAATCCCAGGAAGTTCAAATTTAATAACAATAAAGATCAAGTAAGCTTCTATCAAAATATAATAAAAAAGTCTCAAATAATTAAGGGTTGCTATAGTAATTTGGCCATACATTACAAAAATAAGCATTTTTTTGTTGTTTTTCGAAGTCTTTTCCTCAAAAAACGAAACAGGCTTACACAACCTTTTTTACATATTAGATAAAGCAAAGTCTAAACTTTATTTTAGATTTTAAAAATTTCAGATTTCTTAACTTTTGATGCCCGTATCCAAGGACTCAAAGTGGGTCTGTGTGCAATTTTACACAATCGTTCCCATAGCAACGGGCTATTTCCTTAACATTTAAAAAAAATTCTTTCGTGTAATGAAAGATCTACTTGAATACATTAATTAATTTTCATCACTTTGTATTAAAATTCAATTATCTAGTAAAAAAAGGACTCTAAATATTGTCCAAAATTGCTTTCATTTTTTGCGATTTGAGGTCATGTTGCCATAGCAACGAACAGAAACTTTGTCCCAATGTAAATGCTTATGTTTTATTAGCATAAAAAACTCAAAAATAAAAGCAATTTATCGTTGAATTTTGAAAAAATGCCAAAAATACTATTTTGATAGGGTACCTGTGTTGTTGCTATGGAAACATATAGATAAGACCATAAACCCAACATTATTATTACTTAACTTGAAAGAGCAATAATAGGGTACTGATAATTCATTAGTGTTTGTTTTAGATTATGCTGCATAAATTATGTATGCGACTTCAAAAACGCCCAAAAATGCATTTTTTCAATATTCAAAGTCCGTTTCCATGGCAACCGGATGTGATTTTAAGAAAATTTTTAATAAATTTTTACTTTTGGGTCAGACCCAACCTTATGTACAAATTTTATCAAAATCTGAGACATGCCGTGCCGTGCGTCCTTCATAAAAGTGCAAATGCTTACAGAGAATAGCTATTAATATCAATTCTCTGTAAGGACCAAAATATTTTGGAAACAGCATGTCATGGATTTTTATGATTTTCTCCATAAATAGTATGTATAATGCCCTGAATACAAAAATAGCAATTTTTTGAAAATAAATATTCCGGTTGCCATGGAAACGAGGTCTGTCTATTTATAGCACTACAAAAATGGTCAAATAAGTCATCTTTGGTTATTATGTTGCCATGGAAACCATTGTAAGAGTTAATTGTTATTAACAACTTATAATCTTTAAAACCTCTATTTTTAGAAAAATTAACAATTTTTTAAAATTTCTTTCAATTAGCTGAATCCTATCAAATCAAAATCAGTCAAAAATTGCCATAAAATAAGGTTAAAATTAAGGCTTATTTTTGTCCAATTTTTGCCATTTTTAAGCAAAAATAACACAAAATGTCAGGCTGATTACACCATCACTGTTGTCAGAACAAAATAGATTTCATTTGCCAAATATAATCACTGATAAAAATAAGTGGGACCTTGTTTAGTTTTCCTACATTTTGAGGTCAAAAATGGTTGCCATGGCAACTTTTCATTTGATACATGATGACTATATCTTTTCAAATCGATTGTTATCATGGTTTAAATAACTTATATTGCTTAAGCTTTATGTAGGGACAACAGAAGAAATTATTCTCTATTTGAGCACTTCCAAAATGTGTCAAGGTCATTGACTCTAAGTTCAAGGTCAATTCAAAATAAAGGTTCCAATTTCAAAAAAATTTGCATTTTTGTTTTTATTTATTGTTACTTATTTTAGGCTTGACTGTCATATATTTGTATCCAAAATACTTCTTTCTAAAATTAGGACCAATAGGTGGAAAAAGATTACAATTTTTAGTTCAGAACATTTCTCGTAAAAAAATAAGCCCCAGACAAAAATCATGATAATCTCACATTTTTTTATATGTATGCATGAAATATTAGCTACAAATCAAGGATATCATTGATTTTGAGATTTTTGCAACTTTTGTCAATAAGTAGGGGATATATCCAAAATCACAACGTATGTGTTTGTTTTACCCAATACCACACGGTATATGAGTAACTGCCTCTCATACTTTTTAAAAATCACAGAATTTTGCCAAATTGTGTGAATTGCATTAAAGATGACCTTGACATTGAGTCCTGTGACCTTGAAAATTTTTAAGGTCATTTTTTAATCAATAATGCTCTTTTATATGCACTGATAAAAAAATGCTTAAAAATATATAACGGACAGCTAAAAATTTACCAGTAAATTACTCTATGTGTAATAGCACTGAACAGAATGTCACCATGGTAACCATTTTTTATACCCTTTTGAATAAAATTGTTAAGAGGTCCCACTCAAATTTTAACATTTTCTTAAAGATCGAGGATTAAACTTAAAAGATAATTGGCAGTAGAAATCAAGTTAGCCTGACATTTCTGATTATTTGCCCTTAAAATTGAGCAAAATCATGTTAAATTAGGAGCTTTTTCGGTCTTAAAAAGGGCCTCTTCAAAACAGGTTTTTGCCTACATTTTGGGCATACTGACAAAAAAAATAGCGGGCGGAAGCATACTTCTTGTGTAGTATTTATATAATGAAAGATATAAAGAGAGAAATTAAGGAAATTTTAGTTGACTATAATAGCTGTTACCATGGAAACGAGCCTTGTGAAAATGACATGTAACAAGTATGCTTCTGATGCGTAAATTTTCAAACATGGTTTCCATGGCAACGACAACTTAATTTGTAAAAAGGAAGTTTATTTTTGTCTCAGTACATCATATACACCTTCCATACCAAAAATCTCCAAAATTGGAGACATGCTATTTCCACGTGCTATTGAAATTATTTTGGTCCTTACAGAGAATTGCTTTTTAAAAAACCTAACCGATACGACACCAGCACTAATACTCAAGGTCCTCTGCCAGGTTTGTGTTTTTCGAGCCAATCTGCAACGGATGGCTCTGATTGGTTGAGGGATCTTCGACTTCACGTTATTGCTGCACAAAATTTCACGAAATCTTACTTGAAGCAATTGCTCAAGGGTCTCTACCGCATTGGCCACCATCAGCCCGTCGTCATGTACATGTATGAATATTATTTCTCTTCAACGATTACTAAGTAGAATTTTTACTTCTTTCAGTTCTTTTAAAAGGTCCTAGACTTAATCATGTACCTTTGTTATTTGAATAGAATTTCAACTTTGGTGTACAGTGTACTCATGCAGGTGAGTGATGTCCCCTTTGGGCCTCGTGTTTTGTTAAAGTTTCCACAATATAGCTAGATATTGAAAAAAAATGTTGCCTATTAAATGAGAAAAAAGCAATTTTAGATTGTTATTCAACGAATAAGCATATACACAATGTATATTTTTCTTCTTAGATTAAATTACCGTAAGGATGGATCTAGCATCGGAAATGCGGTATGGCCGTATGTGTTCTCTAGTGCTGAACATTTGCCCGGTTCCACTTAGACGTAAAATCGAACACTTTCACAAAGCACAAGGAATGACCGACTTTGAAAATTTCCTGGGAAGAAATAAAAATCCCCTGTTTCATCTCAGATTTAGAAAATGTTGCTGCATGGCAAAGAAAACAACAATAACGCCAATGAATAAAGCACAGTGGGATGCAATGTATTGCAAACTTCAAGTGGCTTGTCAAAATCAGCCATGCGGAGAATGCCCTTGTTTCTATTCCCCGAGACAAGGCATAACGTATGACGTCATGGACGTGACCTTGTGTTACATGGTGCTTCATAACTTTTTTGCTGGAGGATCACTTTTGAGCAATGACGACCGGAAAAATATGGAGACGATACGTCTAACCCGTAACCAGCTGTGTCATGCTAGTTCTGCCTGTCTAGATGAGCAAAGTTTTAATAGTTTTTGGACGAATGTGACAACAGCAACTCTAGATCTTGCCCAAAGTATTTCACAAGAAGCCTTTGACGAGGCTAATGACAAAATCAAGAAGTTGAAGAGCAGAATGATGGACCCAAGTGAACTTATTGTACTTCGACAGACAATGCTAGACCAAGGAACAGTCGGAGAGATAAAATAGGTACAATGTATTTATCTTCTATAAGCAAATTTGAGTCCGTATGCGTCAATTTCATATGTAGCGTTCAATTATAAAAGAATGGAGTATACTATTTCGAACAATTGACCAACAATGACAAAGCAATTATCAAATATAGTTATTAGAAAAAATAGATCATCGTCTATTTCATGAAGTTAATCTTGCTGTCATATCAATGTATAACAATTTCATTTATTGTAGGAGATAGAGGACACAAAGATACGACTTGAAACCCTGGAGCAGACAATGACGTCGGCATCAGAAGCATCTATTGGTATTTCATTTATTTAGCAATCGTCGCGAATGATATTTATTGTATAAAATTAAAGCAATTAAAACCTTTTGATATGATTCGAAAAAGTACTGATTCAATAGTAAAGAATATTACTGCAACCAGAGACATTACATTATCAACATGTATTTCTTCATTAGTTCCAGAAGAAAAGGTAAACCAGCTGCGTGACACACTCATTGAGAGATATTTTGCTAAAGCAAGTAAGGTCCAAGTATCTCCTCTGCAGAAGACACAAAAAGGAATCGACATCGACAAAATATTTGTTCCGGTAATTATGAAAGAGATACCCATGGGGAGTGATGAGCATGGACTACATGGATTACATCAAATAAATAGCCCACTGGAACTATTCTACAAGGATGAAAAACCGGTCAAAAACATTTTTATCCAAGGTGAAGCAGCTCGTGGGAAATCTGTGTATTGTCGGAAGCTTCTTCAAAGCTGGTGCAAAGCAAAACAACCTGGAAAAGATGTGGACGAACTCACAGTATGGGAAAAGTGTCTGGCTAAATTTGACTTTGCCTTCCTGGTATCTTTACGCCATGTCAACAGGAAAAGGGTAGACTTGATAGAAATGGTCTGTTGTGATGTACTATGACGAAATAAGGAGTGCCATGAAACAGTGTACCATGTGTTAGCAAGCGAGAAGTATCGTTGTCTCATTTTGGTTGATGGGCTGGATGAGTGGAGGATTCCAGAGAATATGTCAGTCTTGTACAATTACTGATCAAGAGAGCCAAAGGAACAGGGGTATTAAGCTCAGATACTATCCGAAAGGTAGAAGATGGAGATTCATCAGATTTGAAACATCCAAACCTTTTCAGTCTCAAACATAACTCCACCATGAAAACATTCCTAGGCATTCTTTCAAGACTCGGAAAGATGGCATATATTGATCTGCTATCAGAAGAGACTCATTTGGTGTTTGGCAAAGAGGAGCTAGATGAATATCTAAATGAGTCTGAATTAGACTTCGCGCTAAGAACGGGCATTCTTAGTCAGTCTGAAGCCCCAGGCACCTTCGACAGGGAAAATGTTTCTGCTAGT
This sequence comes from Pinctada imbricata, assembly GCA_033119305.1. Lineage (NCBI taxonomy): Eukaryota > Metazoa > Mollusca > Bivalvia > Pterioida > Pteriidae > Pinctada > Pinctada imbricata. The sequence continues at coordinate 23,062,992 of VSWD01000006.1, forward strand.
TTCTTCCATACAACTATACAGGAATTTCTAGCAGCGGTACATGTTGTATGTCAACAAGATGCAGATATCAATTCGTTCTTGTCTGAATTGAATGCGACGGAAAAGATGCTTAGACTATCAAATTTGATAATATTTATCTCCGGGTTGTCTCCCACTGACGGGTACATTTTGTCTAGATATATTTCTTCAGCAGTCTCAGACGACCAGGAAATGATTGAATACAGACAGGGAAGACTTCACGTCTTCATACCATAAAGCGGAGATGATATACAATATGCAGGTGGACTGTTACAGAGAGCTTCATTGTGAGTCAGATGAAGACGTCCAGAGCTTACAGTACCACGTGCAAGACGTTCATATTCAAACGACCAATAAAACAAGAGCATTTTTCACATCGTTGATACTTCTGTGGCAATTTGGAGAGCTTCGTTCATTGTTTTTGAAGTTTGTTCCATGGTTCATGAATGAACGATTAGAAACGTTGCTTTACGACGCACTTCAGAAGTTTTTGTTGCAGAGCCAATCTCTAGAGGCACTGGCTATAGAAGGACATCCTCAAAAATGGAGTATTAAGGCAATGCGCGAAAACCTTCCTCTGAAAACCTTTCACTTAGGCATGTTACAATAACACATGACACATTAGATGCATTACGAGCAGTCTTCAAGAAATATAATACACTTCGCAACCTTGATCTTCAATCTTTACGCATAGATCATAGTGAAAGCGAAGATGAAAAAGAAAACAAATCGCTCATGAATTTTATACAGAGCCTAATAGGGTGTGGGAATTTGACAACGTTGAGAATCGACTACAGATCACTTCTGGGTGAGGATGTGAAAAGGAAGTTTGTTCAAATACTTCCGGAACTTAAGATGGTGGAATCTTTTATCTACACAGGTGCGGGGTATGAGTATGAAGGCTCAAAAGAATCGATGGTGAAGTATGCGTAATTCCAGGGAAATCTAAAGCCCACAGGAGAAGAAATAGTGCAAGATCTAAAGTTGCAAAGTGTAACTGAGTGTTCAAAGACAGATTATGAGGCAATCAAGATTCAAGAAGTAATCGAAGCCGTAAAAGGAGGTCAGAGGAGGGATGGAAACATGTATATGACAAACCGTATTAAACCAAAAGAATTGGCACAAAAGCAGCGTGAGTTCGATTCAAGAGTAGCAAATGCAGTGGCATGTATGACCCAGATAAGATTTGTAAAACTTTCCCAAATTAATGTGGACTCTTTTGAATTGTCAAGTGACATGAATCATATCAACAAAGTCATTTTAAGTATTGCAGAAATGCCTAAATGGGACATATACACAAGTTTCTCCTTTCGCTGCTAGATGTCTCGCATGACTTCAAAGTAGTGTTGGAAAGTACGAATATCGATAGCAATTCTCTAGCTCTAATCGATATCTCTCCTCATTTTAGCGCAAAGTCAAATCGGTTTGGATCTTTCTTTGGAAGGAAGGCATTGGTTGAATTTGAAAGAATCACCAGAAAAGTGAACAATGAAGCATCAGCACCTATATAAAGTCAACATAGAAATAAAACTTGCTAGTTTGCATAAAAGCAAATATCAGACACACCGATAAAGACATTATTCCTTTGGATTAGGTCATGCGGACACGTTATCATTTGTTCATAAAACTATAAGATGAAAATAGTTAATGTTACTTTTATAAATTAACTACAAGGAAATGCAGAATTATCAAAATAGACGATGAAAAAAGTTAAAAGTAAATTGACTGATTTGCTACATGTCGGACGGCAACATGGATATATAATTTAACGCATAGAGATCTATTCCTGACGTTATTATAATTCAAGTTGCATGGGCATATTATTCTGAACTCCGTGTCAAAATGTCGAAGTCAATAAATTGAAAGTCAAACACAAAACCCGAAATTATGCCCTGGGGTCTGCTCACCGGTTTTTAGAGTGAACCCAGAATGTCCAGGGTGGAAAAGCTGAAATAGGGGAAACTGAGTGGTTTTGAAAGGTTGGTTGAGAAGACAATTATGAAGTCAGATAGTCTACAATGGTAAGATGCATATTGTAGAGTATGCCTGCCTTGTGTAAGAGCAGTAAAGTTTTTAGGTCACGTAACTTATTTAGTCTAAATATAGATATTTTAGAAGGCGTACCGGATTTTCCCTGTTCGACAAGACTTCATAAGGGAAAATACGAAGTTTTTGGATTTTTGCACATTTTTTGAATTACATGTGTTGGATCTTTTTAAAATTTGGCTAGAATGGAGTATAAGACAATAGCTTTAAGGAAATATAAGCATTATTTCTGAAATTATTCCAGGAGACCAGATACAATACACTGAAAAATGGCAAAAACCATGAATTTTAGGCCAATTTTCTAAACCTTTTTTAGCAAACATGTGTGATATTGATTATGTATAGCAATCTTAACATGACCTTAAGACTAGTATCCTATAAAACCTATAGATGTAACGAACAGATTGATATATAGTATAATAATGTGAAATATACAGAAATAAAATGAGAAGACAGCAAATTATGTATGATTGCGCAATATTTCTGCGCCGCGTGACCGAATAAGGGAAACTGGTGAGCGGACCCTAATAGAGTCGAAGACAGTGTCGCGACAATAAATTTTGTTTAAAAAGTTCTTAGAAACCATATAGCACAAGATACTACAAGGCATATAGATTGAAAAGATACCAATATCTTATATGCAAGTCTTCAGAAAACATACTTTTAATGATATTAAAGAGCAGTAACGGTTTACGCAATGTCGAAAATGAAGGGAAAAAAGATCCATTCTCTGATATCGAAGGGACCATTGCGCGGCATATTTTTGGGAAGGTATTTGCGTTACGACACTATGCAGTATATCAATTTGTGCGAAAAGTCAAATTCTATCATTTTATAAGAAAACAAAATTGAACGCTAACAAAGGGGAAATTATTAGGGTCTGCTCACCGGTTTTTAGAGTGAACCCAGAATGTCCAAGGTGGAAAAGCTGAAATAGGGGAAATTGAGTGGTTTTGAAAGATGAGTTGAGAAGAGCATTATAAAGATAGTCTATAATTGAAAGATGCATATTGTAGAGTATGCCTGCTTTGTGTAAGAGCAATAACGTTTTTAGGCCACATGACTTATTTAGTCTAAATATAGATATTTTAAAAGGCGTACCGGATTTTCCCTGTTCGACAAGACTTCATAAGGGAAATATGAAGTTTTTTTGATATTTACACATTTTTTGAGTTACATATGTTGGAAATTTTTAAAATTTGGCTAGAATGGAGTATAAGATTAATAGAATCTAGCACCACTTTGAGTTCCGGATAGAAAAATATCAGTCGAGGGTGGGATTGATCAAGTCCCAACCGAGGCGTTAGCCGAGGTTGGGACGTTGATCATCCCACCCGAGACTGATATTTTTCTATCCGGAACTCAAATGTGGTGCTTGATTATTTTTCTCGCACATTGAAACCTTCAAAGTTCTCTTGTTTACGCATCAAAATGACTAAACGTCATGCTAAATGTACGTGCAAGTGAAATAACGTACGTCAGTTTGTCTGTGACGTCATAAAGGATCAATCAACAGTGCCGGATCAGGGGTGCCGGATCGAATTCTCCAGCACCGCTGAAAAGGTGAATCAGCCTATCCAATGTGCGAGAAAATAGCTTTAAGGAAATATATGCATTATTTCTGAAATTTTTCAAGGAGACCAGAAACAATACACAGAAAAATGGCAAAAACCATGAATTTTAGGCCAATTTTTATAATAATGTGTAATATATAGAAATAAAATGAGATGACGTCAAATTATGTATGATTGCGCTATATTTCTGCGCCGTGTGACCGGGTAAGGGAAACTGGTGAGCGGACCCCTGTTCACACGAATGCGCATTTAACCTAATTCGCATTAGATTTGATGCGTTTTATTTTAATGTGAATTAGATTTGCATTGCGTTCACACGACAAGCTCTAATGCGCTTTAGATTTTTGTACATTTGAAATGATAGCCGTATTTTTCTAAATCAGAAAAGGGTAGAATTTATACCAACTCATTGTAATTCTCATATACTTTCCTGTGAGATTTTTACGGTCTTCCATCAAGTCATAAGATATTGGTATGACGTCACGAAGAGATAAGATTACGTCATAGTACAATCTACGTAAGTCAAGAGACACGGTCCAGTTCACATAGTGAAAAAAATCAAGTATTACAGCCTCTAATTCAATGATTTGAGGTGCAAGGGAGTTAAAATGCCATGTTGTGGTATATACGTAGGGTAGAATTCAAGAATATCCTATATCATATACGCATGCGCTAGATTCTATGCGAATTAGATTCGCTTTGCGTTCACACGACAAAATCTAATACACATTAAATCTAATGAGAATTAGATTTATGCGCATTGAATTTTTCGAACGATTTAATACGCATTTACCCTTTCGTGTTACATGTAACAGGGCATAAGATTCCAAAAAATCACAATCAAGAAGAGGCTTTCAAATTCTTGAAAAAAAAAAAAAAATAAAACAGAAAAATCGAGCAAACAGACGGAGACAATAAACAGAAACTTCGAAATAAGAAGAATATCGTTATCTAATAAATAATCTCCATAGTCCAGTGCAAGTACGAAATACACTGTAGGTGGCGCTGTTAAAAATTGATTGATGGGATTTATCATTGTGATCGATATATCCTTGAAAATAGTATTTGAATGAAATTGTTTCAGATATGTGTGAAAATGTCTTTTTTTAAGAGGAATTTATATGGATTTTGGACGCTTAAAATGGGCAAAAGCGAAAGAAAAGAAAAATGAAGGTTGTCAGATTCGAGTACTCACAATGAGTACTGTAATCATGATACTGAGAGTTAGTATTACATTAGTTGACGCTGATAAATTATATCATGTTTCGTATGGACTTGCCAACATTCTTAACGGCTATTGTTAGCCAATTTGATATCAATGTAACTGATTCTCAATTCAACGAAATTCCTAAAAATCTCGATTTTATCTTACAAAAACACACTAAGTAGGATGTTATGGAGATACGCATGGAAGGCTAGATTCTTTGGAAAGTCGTATAGATACTGAGAAAAAGGGGTCGATTTTGAACTGTCCGGAACTTTCGAGTTCATAAATGTGATCAAGTTTCTTTCAGATTTCACATGGAACTATTACGTCACATATTATGAATTGTAACTTTGTTTAATAAGCTTGTTTGTTTTTCTCCCTGGCTGGCTGGAAGCTTATTCAATTTCAAAAGGACGTAGAACAGATGACCAATATAATTAATGCTATAATATACTGAGCTCAACAGTCAATTCTGTAAATAGTTTTTATGGTGTTTTTATATAGTATTTTGTTTCCTTTTTTTGATGTACATACTTCTGATAATACTCGATTTAACAGACCAAGTTCTAGAATTAATGATGTTGATGACAAACCATGGTTCAATGAAATATAGAGATTTCAAGACTGCCTTATATGTATATAATGTCAAATGAAATGATGTATATCTACAGATAATCATAAGATATCAATTGAACAAAGAGGTTTTAATCAGCGGAACTAGGGCATAAAAGAAAATATAAGTGCCATGGAGGTGATATGTTAGACAATTTAAGAACTTCGAGACATAATCCAAAAAACATTATAAATGTTATGCATAACACAGACATCAAACAATATTTCATTGAACCAGTTTGTCGATCATTTCAAAGTATTTCAAATTGGTAGTATTGATAAAGTTTCTCATTTTTAGTATTATCGACTCGCTTTCATAAACATTTTGGACAAAAATAGATAATTCATGGGATAATCTTCATGATCTTCGGGCTTTACATATTTTTTAATTCCCTACTGTCAATACAGATCGATAAAGCGCAACAGCTAAAAACAACCCTTATATTAACATTTTACTTGTCATTTAAGTTGTTCCTGTCCTTCTTTCATTCCATTTCTATACATTTGAAATATTACCACGGAGGGAGAACGTCACTTGACAACAAACGAACGTTCGACGTTTTTGGCTAGCTTCGAAGTACATTTGTAGCACCTTCTGTACGGAAACATTGTAGAAAAATGAGATATTGAATTTTGTTTTGGTTTTTTGTTGTATTTTGAACATATTAGCTAAAACTGAATAAAAACTGAATCGTGAAAATTCCAGATTTTTGTCCAACATAATTAAGACCAAGCGGAGGGTTATACTGGGGAGATTGGAAAGAAAACGTTTGAAAACTCACTTTAACACACTGTAAAATTGTTTACACCTATAAAATCAATAGGTACATTGTGTTTGTACCATTATTCAAACTTTGTAAATTTACAATGTATCTTCTGAAAATAATCAAAATTTGAGTACAGCTGTGCGAAAAGACACAAATCGCGATCGATATTTTCATGACTTACCTTGAGAAAAAAGTACATTGCACAAGATTCGCTGGTACTAGAAATATTTCTGATATGTTTAATTTCATAAGAAGATGAATGACACAAGTGGATCAAATCCTTATCCTAAATATTGAATTATTATATCTGATCCACTAATGTCTGAATTCTGCTATCCACCCATCCTGCTACGTCTTTCGGTACACTTTTTCGACATGGTAACTTTTATACTTTTTTGGCATATTACATCATTTAGATTTAGGATCACTGATGAGGGTTAAGTACCCGAAACGTGCATGTCTGGTCCACGTTGCCAATTTATCTGTTTTTAAATGATGCTATTCAATTTGAAGACGTTTACATTTATACCACTTGGTGAGTGTCACTGCTGGTGGACCAGGAGTCCCCGAGGGCACACGTAGCCAAGTTCGATCAATTTCGGTTGATCGTTTCTTCAACGCATTCTAAATTTCTGTTATCAAAATTTCTTGAAATTTCTGAAAAGTGGGTCCTGTAGCATCATATCCCACCCATCCTGCTACGTCTTTCGGTACACTTTTTCGACATGGTAACTTTCATACTTTTTTGGCATATTACATCATTTAGATTTAGGATCACTGATGAGGGTTAAGTACCCGAAACGTGCATGTCTGGTCCACGTTGCCAATTTATCCGTTTTTAAATGATGCTATTCAATTTGAAGACGTTTACATTTATACCACTTGGTGAGTGTCACTGCTGGTGGACCAGGAGTCCCCGAGGGCACACGTAGCCAAGTTCGATCAATTTCGGTTGATCGTTTCTTCAACGCATTCTAAATTTCTGTTATCAAATTTTCTTGAAATTTCTGAAAAGTGGGTCCTGTAGCATCATATCCCACCCGAAACGTGCATGTCTGGTCCACGTTGCCAATTTATCTGTTTTTAAATGATGCTATTCAATTTGAAGACGTTTACATTCGAATATCCAAACATGACATCTTTCTGTTGACGACAGTGCAGGTCGTCCTTGAACTTCGTCTTGTGTGACTGACTTGCTACGTCACACGTCTTGGAAGTGTACATGTGGGTGACCTAGATTTTGACACGTTTAATCACTGGGGTAAGACGGCGTCGATCGATAATGGAATTTTGAATCTGTGTTAAAGCAATAAACACAATGGGCATTTTCTGAGAAAATAATCCGCGTATGTTCTAATGTCCCATGATAGGCTCTTGCGTCTAACGAAAATTGGAGTGCAGTTGGTTTGGTACCTTCATATATATCAACATAAATCTATTAAGCTTCATTAGAAATGTATCACAAGAATACCTTGAATGCACTTTGTATGATGATCCGAGAGTTTCTGTCAGTAAAACTTCTTATTTGAATACCTTAGTACAACTTAGTACGAGAAATTTAAAGGAAATACTTATAGAATTTAAAGTAAATTTATACACTTAGCAGAGATAAAGAAGTAATCATCATACAAATTAAGTAAATATGTTTTGTTTATAATTTGTCTTTGTTTAACTTTTGTATGTGCATTAAAACTCCAAATCTCTTGCTTTATACAAATGAGTTAAGAAAATCCTGACGATAATATCAACAACTTTCACAATAGAGCACACAATTGAGCACACAATTGAGCATCGGCAGACCCTATTTTGCTAGCCGCATCCAACGTCGATGTTCGCGCACGAAAACTGAATTGTGCTCTATGGACAGCTTCTTCTCAAAATTTTGATACATGTAAGAATAGATAAATGAGCGCTAGCTCAATTATCATTATTTGCTTTTATGTGACATACTGCATATGTGAGATTGTTTTGAGGTTTTTAATTTTTTTAATTTTAACTATATTTTCGTACCATATGCATATTCTAATTAAATTTAACCCGAGCTCTTACATTATAGGAATAAAACGTTTAAGCGTATAGTAGGAAGTATCATTAAATTGATACGAAACGAATCGTTGATTAGACTCGACAATCTCCTATTTATCATAAACTAAACAAAGTAGAACTATTGAAACTTTTCTTTTCTGAAAGTTTTACAGAAATTACCGTGGACTTCTTTCTAAACTTCTAACAACCCGGGCATCAGGGTATGAATAATATGATTTTTCATTATTTAACAATGGCTTGATGATAAAAATAAGAAAGATCTGAGATAAGACTGATATTTAATTGGAATTATGAAAAGGATCATCAAGCGCCCCCTGTTCCGCAGATATGATCCTACAGTCAACAAAGAACATATTACATGGTACTGGAACCAGATGCAGTTTTGTTGAATAAGATTAAACATCCTGGATGTAATTTTAAAAGCATTCAAACACGACACCTACCATACATGACTGGCATTTGTCTTGTGCTACCCCTCTCACGTCGGAATTTTATTCATTCCGAGGTTTGCAACCGTTCCTATGGAAAATCTACTGATTTTGCCTTGCCTTCTGGACTTTGATACTGAATAACTAACCGGTACTTCTTTAATGTTTATTGCAGTAGACATTGGCGTGTAGAAGTTCAAAATAGAAAAAATACAAAGTGTCTGCTCTTAAATGATACTATGAATTTGAAAAGAGTGTAACATTTGTAAGCGTCACTGCTGGTGTACCAGGAGTGTGACATTTGTAAGCGTCACTGCTGGTGTACCAGGAGTGTGACATTTGTAAGCGTCACTTCTGGTGGACCAGGAGTCCCCAAGGGCACGTGTAGCAAAGTCCGAACTTCGTCGGTTGATCATTTCTTCAAACGCATTCCAAAATTTGTGTTCTCAAAATGTTTTCGAAATTTCTGAAAAATAGGTCCTGTAGCGTCATAATAGAGAGGTTTAGTTACAAGTTTTAGCGCGACGTGTACGTATGACGTCATCACTTCCTGCGATCTTTGTTAAAATGACGTCACGATGTGACGTATAGCTACACGCTATGGACGTGTAAACGACGCTCTACACGTAACGACAGAACGGGTAACTTCTTTGAAGAATTCCAGACTTATCATTGATCGAACTTCCAGTTTTCCGTGTTATAAAGCACGTTTAGGATTCTAACTTTCCTTGCGTCGAGGTTTTACGAATCTCGATGTATTTTTCTTGCAGACTAAACTGATTTAAAAGAAGCAAGCTACACGTACACCTTACTTCATAGCTATACCTATACCTACTCCGATTCGTACGTGTAACTAAACGACGTCTTCGGATTGTGACGTCAAACTGTGACGTGTACATGTACGTCATACGTACACGTTGAAAGAACTTGTAACTAAACCTCTCTATTCTACCCTTCCTGCTACGTCTTTTGTTGTTTTCGAACATAAATGTCTTTGGCCATATTTCATTTTTTAGATTTAAGATCACTGATGAGGGTACCCGAAACGTGCATGTCTGGTCCATGCTCCAAATTTGTCTGTTCTTAAATGATGTTATGAATTTGAAAACGTATAACATAATGTTAAAGTATCCACTCTGCCATCAAATTTCAATTTATAGCACTTTTGGCTGTACAATTGTCAATGATTATATTGCGAACGATCGTTTCACGTGCAGCGTATATATAAATGATTTTAAATTTTATGAAATTTATTTCTAGTGTATGTAGGTTTCAATGACATAGTGTTAAAAGATTGAAATGCCTCAATATTTGTATTTGATAGAAAAAAGACATTATATTGGAAATTTCAAAAGAAAGAACTTGATAACCTTCAATGTGAATACAACTATCTTTAAATATCTTAATGACAGTGTAAAACATTAATGTGCAAAAATGAATAAAGTGTCACTGATGAAGAATATCATTATGAAAAATTGAGCAGGTATATTAAATATATGGTATTAAAAGAGTTCTTCCAGTACACGACATCTTGCGTTGTGATTTTCATTACTTCTCATTCACTCAACGGAAGTTGTTTCATACTTTTGAAGTTTTGATCAATTATTCATTATGCATAATTGAAATGCAACTTAAAGATATCCCGTCTGTGTTAAGACTGACTCTGCTTTCCATCATATTCGTACATTAAACTGCACTGAATTTAGAACTCTGATTAAGGTAGGCCAGACTGATGTTCCATTATATAAGAGTTCCCGTTGGTATTCCATCTGCCCCATTTATTGTTATAAGGTTTGCAGGGCTTGTTGTATTATACTGAAAAATAATAATGGTGCCTCATTAAATCTAACAATTTAGAAATTCAAATATTTGAAGGAAGGAAGTAAGGAAGGAAGGAGAAGTCTCCAACAAGACTCGGTTACAGTTTCCCAAGTTAAACATAGTTCAACTTTGTTGAATTGTTCAGAAGAGAGTAAAATATCTCAAGTTGCGGGTAAATGATATGATATGATAGTAAATCATTTAGAAAATCAGAAATCAGGATAAAACAGGAACCAAAGTAAACAAACAAAATCCTCCACCATATGAAAAAAAGCGAACTCCCAATTTGGGAGTGAGACCAGGTTCCCAGGAAGAGTAAGCATCTCCTGCTTGCATGTAACACCCGCCGCTTATATTCGGTAGAACTGTCACATCCGGTTACTTCCATTTTGTAAGACATAAAGTACAGTCTTTGGTTGGATGGTTCAAATGGTCTATGACAGAATATCATCCACCATTCCGGAGAGAGGGACATCATAGTGTATGACGAGTTTCCTATATCGACCGTAAAACTTCCTCAGTGACGATGTTAGTAGGTCACAAACATATCCCTGACTGAGAAGCTTATCTGAAAGACGCCTATCTCTCAGAACAAAATCTGTATATCAAAATCCCTAAATTTGGTACTTGCTCTGGCATAGCGTATCAACTGAGATATGAACACGCCATAAGCAGGCGATGAAGGGATGTTGCTACTCAGAAAAGGAAAGTTTGTAATGCTAAAATTGAAGTCGTCACGTTTGTCATAGAGTGATGTGTTCAATGTTCATGTGACCATAAGTGTCGTAGGACAACATTATATCCAAATAGGATGCTGAATTATTTGTCTCTTTAGTTTCTTTGACTTCAAGCTCCGAAGGACAGATGCTTCTTAGGTAATCCGCGAATTTTGGATTATTGATGGACAACACATCGTCTATGTATCTGTAAGTGAAGTTGAAGTCAGAAGCTAAGCATCTTTTCCCTTCAGAGACCACAGATTGAATGAATAATTCAGCTTCGTACGAGTAAAGGAAAATGTCGGCAAGGATTGGGGCACAATTGGAATTCCGACAATTTGCTGGAAGACCTTTTCCTCCAAACAACACAAAAATGTTGTCGATCAGATAGATCTCAGCCCGCAAAACAAACAAGCTAGCAGAGACATGGCAATAAAACATCGTTTTAAGGTCGTTTTTCAATGTATTCTTGCGTTATATTTTGAAAAGCCTAATATTCGTATTTCATTCTTATAGAATAAACCATTTTCGGGGGCAATGAATTCGAATATCGCAAAAATTTTGTGATTAGATCAAATTTATATTTTTCAAATGTCGTCTCATTTCTTTCAGATTAAAGTTTTGCCCTTAGATATGAGAGAAAAATACTCTTTCATGTTATTCTATGAAAGATACATCGTTTCCACCCTCGGGGTCTCAAAAGTTTGCAAAACCCTCGGCAAGCCTAGGATTTTACATGATTTTGAGAAATCGATATCATATTATCTTTTTTAATTATATGTATATATTTTACATTATTTCATGGAACCGATTTATCTTTCATAAAAGTCTGTCATATAATACTAAAACGCTTCATCCTACTCTTTATACATGTTATAACGATCTTGCGACAAAACGTCAGTCTAAATAATGTACATACATGTCTATTTTCATTTGTATTCTGGAATGAATTGAGCGGTTCTAATTCTCCCAGGAGATCTTCTGTTTTGACTTCAGCACGTCTCCAATTATTCTTCTGTTCTGTATTTGTTTTCTTTGTTCCGTTAATCTGTAAAACAACATCAGTGATGTAATCGAGTATATACAAAAATATTGAAGTTAAATTCTGTATAAACAGAGAGAATAACTCGTAGAAATCTTTAAGACGGACCCGGATGATATTTTGCTGACGCTTGCGCATCGAATGGTTTTTAAAAGGATGCCTATAAAATATCAAGCGTGTTGCGTTATTTCAATCGGTTAGAGCGTGTTGTCATTGAACTTAAGGACATCGGATAGAACCTCATATTCTATTAGTCTTTTACTAGTACATGTATGCAAATAAAGATAAGACATGCTGTTTTTTAGAGAAAATATCCCAGGGTTCACATACTTTTCTGAATGCCATATTTGTTCTGATAAAAAGGTTGCATTTATGTAGAATTTTGTATATGTTAATCCATATTCCTAATCACCAAGGAATGACCTTAAGTATACAATCCCAGACAATCGCTATTTAGTATACACACACAAGACCCCATACATCAATATATGATATTCTAATAAACTCGTGAGACAAACACCAGACATTACAAAATTTCGCGATATTTTCATTGTGACGTCAAAAAAGGCATGACAACACATCAAGGTGCTTCAAGACGATGCGATCAGATGTGACGTCACAATGGAAATGTTTGCCAAATGATGTGATGTCGGGTGTCTATGTGTATAAAAGCAAGGTGAGGAACGGTCATATCTTTTATCTGGAAAATGGCCTATTGTTCAAAAGCCTTACCTTTGTAGTTACTGTATATTTATTCTTCTGCTGTCTACCATGTATGACGTATTCAATTACCGCAGTTACCATGGCAATCACCAATCCACCAATCAGAATATGAAACATTCCGGATACATTACTGAGAGACATAGGCTGTGTTTTACTTTTGTCCTATTAAATAGAAAAGTTTGAGAACAGTTAAGGGAATGATCAGGCTCAGCGATGATTTATACATTTTAGAATCTATTTGAGTTACGTTTTCCTTTCAAGCTTGGAAACTTGTTTCTGTAGATTCTACAAACTCCTATGTATTTGGAAGTAAGAGTTTAATGTTTGCTTACGTCGATAAGAAAAAAAAAAGATCAAGGACGAAGGGATTGTATCCAGATATTACTTTTGACGGATTTTAAAGACGGAATTTAAAGATACGACAATAGGAAAGTGGTCAAACCATCTCCTCATGGATCCATTTAATATACGTATGCTTAAACTCAAGTTGACTAACAGAGTAAATTAAAGATGTTGCCTTGAAAATTTGAGTATCTTCGGGTAATCGGCAAAGCAAGTTTTGGTAGAAGGTACTATCGAAAATGTCAAACGATAGAACTAGATGCGTGTAATATGATAAAATTACTTTGGATTTGTCTCCACACTGTCCTTTCTGTAGCCACCATTTACTCTTCAGTTTAATAATGTCACCTCTCTCCTTCAATGTAAGGACTGCAAGATTAAGTTCTTCACTAGAGGATAAAAGACATTGTTGTGAAGTCATTTCTACAGTATTAATACCCTTTTATGATTTAATAGTGAATAAATATCTTTTATGTATTTAGTGATCGATATAAAAAATATACTATCATGTTGTATGTGGGCAGACGTATGAAAATGCTTGAAAATATACTAGGTCTTTTCAGTGATTTGGAAGGACAGGGTATATGTACCATAGTCCCACTTATTTGAAAAAAAAACCCATTGAAGTATCAGAACTTTCTTAAGAGAAGGCATATTGAAACTTAGGAAATTCACGCATTTACATAATTTCCTTCAGAATTACTGTTTTTGAATTGCTTAAGATAAGGATAAAAGTACAGTCTAGGATAGCCGGGACAAATCCTGCATATGATGTAAACGTCTTCAAATTGAATAGCATCATTTAAGAACAGATAAATTGGCAACGTGGACCAGACATGCACGTTTCGGGTACTTAACCATCATCAGTGATCCTAAATCTAAACAATGTAATAGGCCAAAAAAGTATGAAAGTTACTATATCGAAAAAGTGTACCGAAAGACGTAGCAGGATGGGTGGGATAAATAAATGTTGTAAATATCATACTTAGGAATGGGAAAAAATAAGCTCATACTCATCACCCCATCTAGATCCAGGAATGACTGCCATTGCAAGATCTTAAACCACCTTCGCCTTTATTGAATAGGAACCGGTCGTATAAGAAAATTTTAAATACCAACATAATTATCTGTATTGAACTTACTTGATAGCAAGACCTTTTCTGGTTGCAATTCCGTACGTGATATGGTTAATCAGGTTCCCCACACGTACAGTGGTGCATGGCTTCCTCTGGTTGTAATAATCATTCATGGCTCCCTCTATAATGAAAGCATACTTCCCTTTTGAATCCTTCACCTTTTCCCATCCCTCTTTTGCATTATCCACATTGACGTCAGGATATAAATTTATCATGTCATCTCTCATTCTTTTATGTACAGTCACAGGTGAATTCTACAAAAATAGAGGAAATGCTGAACGTTTTTTTCTGTGTATAATAAACATCAAAGAAGTACCTAGTAACCATATACAGTCTCAAAGTCGAGAAGGCAAGGCAAAATCGTGAGAATTTCCATCGAAACGGTTGCTAACCCCGGAATGAACAACATTCCGAAGTGAGACCAGGTGCCCGGGGAGAGTATGATTTAAACTTATAATTTAATATTTTCATCTCCCTTTTTTTCTTATATATTCATCTTCAATCACAAGTGCATATTTACAATTATCCTTACAATTATCATTTTAAGTGTACTCATGTACTGTAAATTACATTTTAGCGGAAAAGACGAATTGTTCATTGCACTTGATAAGATAATCTAAACATATTTCATAAAATATGGACCATGAAGATTGCAATCCTGAACTAACGTTAAAGAAAGCCTCTGATGCACCATTCCTGATGATGCCATACTTAACATCACTCTGCTTGGCCAGCTTATCAACGCTATCAATAGGAAAGTCCAGGTTTTCAATAGTGAGAAAAGCTGCCAGATTGGCGGTGTATGACGAAATAAGAATGAGGGTGAAAAACCACCAGGCACTTTCTGCACATCTACCTGAGACTGAGCTGTGAGATAAACAATTATTATGTAAGTTTATTTGAAACAATAGGTTGCAGTTGATATATTGGGGAAAGTAGAGTATCATATAATGATATTAGCTCAGAACAAAACATACAATTATAATGAAGTGAGAAGATGGAAAGCACGATTAAAGAGTAGGACACTTTAAGGTTTTCTTGCGAATGGGCCCCTATCATGCCATTATATGAGTAGATTCAGACACTAAGTTACTATGTATGTATTTTTGTTTATTTCAGAATGACTGTATAACAAAGGCAGCATCAACAAACAGACATTAACAACTCATTACATAGACTTTTTAATGAATGGATTTCGCCTACAAATGTGCGTCGTGCATGTATCAGTTCATTATTATCGTTCAAATTAACATATATAAATCAAGTGACAAGAGTTTACTCACTTGGGGAATATTTCAGACCCTTGTTGCATAAGCGCACCGAGGGAGGACCAGCAGGAATTAAGAAATCCAAAATCTTCAGACGGTCCATCGACCGAGTTGTGCTTCCATTCGTATGGACTGAATCGACCAATCAAAAAGATGATAACACTGACAGAAAGGAAGCCAAACAGGATACAAATCCAAACATCCATACCCAGTGGGTCTTTGAATGAGAAAATACCAGGTTTCCTTTTATCCGGTCTTTTTAACATAAGGCTTAGACCTGTTTTCATAAACGGCTTAGTAAAAAATACCGCTTTTTGCCTGTCCTCTAATATTGTCATTGGTGCTAATGCTAGATCGGCATGCTGAAAGAAAGTCATAAAGTTCTTTAGTCTTTAATATGTTAAATTTTTGATATGTCATATTTGGGTTTTGTCGTTTAAAATGTTAAATGTTAGCATTTTCATTTGTGGCTGCAATACAAATATAATATTATGAAATTTAACAAGATTCAGGAATGTGAGACCTAAACACTTTATCAAAAGGGTGTATATATATACATTTAAGAAATAAAGGGTGTATACATGTAATTAAAACTAAATATATAGAGGTTACATGTATGATTAAATGATTTCATAAAGTCAAAGCACTGCTTCATCAAAAACGACAAAATGAGGAATTGAGTATACACGGTTATAACGTTTTACATATATAGTGTAAGAAATACCTCGTTCACTAATTCCCCAATCAAACCCGTCCAACCACCACTTTCGTTTTTCTTCCCGTACGAGGAATCATTCTTTGGCCGAGGTACAATGGTATAGTTAAACTTCACTAGCTCTTGTAGACCAGCTAGAAGATCTATCAAGAAACCCTCGTATTGTGGACATGGTTCTGTAGTATTCTTGCACATCACGAATGGCTTATCTCCCTGAAATAAAAATGTTATTCTGATTTTTAAAAAGCTTGCAGAATTTTAATCGTTACAGTACCTTGAATTAAACAGCAGAATTCGAATCGCGCACGCAACAATTACGGTATTCTTGAATTCGTTGATGTAACGATTCGACTTCAATCAATGAGACTGATACAGTTGTCCATCACGAAACGTATAATCTTACATAAGTTCATTTCAAAACATTCAAATGATATTTTCTCTCTTTTGTAAAGGGGCTGTCTTGTTGGCGAAGAGCTTGGGAGCTTTGAATTATTTACTACTCATATTCAATTTCAGCGCTTTTTAGCATACCCTAAAATGATTTGAACTTATGAATGATATCTTATATTTTCTAGTATCGTCATTTTATTCTAGAATACTAAAAAAATTACAAATCCCTACCACATTCACAACATAGGATTTCGATTACTGGCACTCGACTCATAAGATTTTACATGAGTTAAAGAAGATCCTGACGATAATCTCAACAACACTCACAATAGAGCACAAAATTAAGCATCGACGGACCCCTAGCAAGCTAGAGGTGGGACCAGGTGCCCGGGAGGAGTAAGCATCCCCTGTTGGCTAGCCGCACCCGCCGTCGTGTACCACTTTTTTGAATCATGCACCAAACCCCTTAAAACCGCTTTCCTTGAACTCATATACGGCGTCTTGGTTACGGTTACGGTAGCTGGGTCACAATGTTTTGAAGAAACTCAGATGCCATAGATAACAGAAATTCAACTTTATTAACATAACAAACATCTTACAACTACTGCTGTTATGATGATGTGTCTTGAATCTGAATGTCTTTTAAAAACTGGAGGTTGTTCTGTTACGTTTATTCCTGTGTTACTATGCCAGGTGCCAATCTGAAAATGAAACATTCTTTAAGGAAGATTTTTGGAAGTATTTAAAAGGAGGAGAAGTAATTTGTGGGCTACTTTTTTCAAGATTTAAGAATTCTATTAATTTTTGCCGAACAATAGCATAATAAACGATGCTCATTATTATCAATTAGGTTTGCCTATCATTATTGCACAATTTGTTTTCGAATTTTCTTTAATTCAACTTTCAAAGGACAAACTACATGTAGTATAAGAAGAATAGTACGGTACCTTTTTGAGCGGTGCTCTATGACGCAATGAATATACACTAAGGGAATAGTTAGTTCTCTGGCCAAACTCGTTAAAACTCACGTGACCTGATAATCCCTCTACCTTTGTCTGAAAATGAAGAAAGGATAATTAGTCGATACATTGCAAGTTTTGAACCAAATCTTATTGTTTCTAAAATTGTATTCGGATTGTCTATCAGATTTCAACCGACTGAATCTACTTTTATTGCAATTTCGACATTTAAAAAATTTTTCTTGTGTCTATTTTCATTCAATTTTGTCATTAAGAACTTTCTTCATTTTCAAAATGTTAAATAAAAAACAAATTCCCACTGTTATAATTTCGACATATATAGCACACTTGTTGTCATTTTTCAACGATTTCGAAAATCTCCGTTATAAAAATTTCTTGAAATTTGTACAACGTGGTTCCTGTAGCATCATATTCCATCCATCATGTTATGGTACATTTTTGGACATAATTACTTCCATACTCTTTGGTCATATCACATTGCTTAGAATGAGGATCACTGACGAGGGATAAGTGCCCGAAACGTGCATGTCTAGTCAATTCTGCAAGTTTATCTGTTCTTCGAATTCAATTGCATCATTTAAGGACAGATCAATTTTTATAATACACGAAAGGATTATTTACATGTTTGTAACTTGAAACATACAAAGTTTTTATGCATAACATTTCTTGAACAATATCTCAATTCACAAAAACTTTCTGAGAAACTTGATAACTTAGACGAAGAAACCAGACGACTAAACGTTTTGAATACCCCAATCGATACCTTAAATTAATTATGTGCAATCAAAACTTTTCAGAAATGAAATTGTCTTTGCTTGCCTGACAATCAATGTCGGAGCATATGATGTCAATCAATATAAATGTGATAATGCGCCCTAGGTTATTAGATAATTACGATGTGTATCACACCCCTGAAGCGTTATCAATCCCCTCCTCTGTCTATATGCTCAGACCATTATCACCTGTTTCAGTTTCTGCATCAACATGGGACCTCTAGAAAATGGATTTAATGGGTTGGAGTCACACCTTATCCCTATGGTATTATCGGGGTTGTAGAAGTGGCATCGACGACTCTGGAACATCTTCTCCTTCGTGTTGGTATCGTTCCAAAGAAGTTGTAAAGATGTTGTCAGAAGTGCTATGCCGTCTGCTATCAAAACACCCTCGACCTGACAAGACATGAACATCTGTTATCACATAATCCTGTGCCAAATATGGAAATTTGATCGTTGCAACAAGAGATGCAGAGTCAAGGAAAGTTAGATAGAAGAAACATATCGTTCAGTTAATGATCTTTATGAAGAACTATGAAAAATATTATAATGCAAGATATTGAGACAATTGAATTTCTGAAATGATAAATTTCAAAGTTGACATAATAAATTGCATAAACGATTTCCTCCTAAAGCATATGACGTGTTTAGAGGAGATGCTTACTCTTCAAAACAACGGAAGGGATCTCGGACAATACTCGGTTGCAGCACTCACCGCAAAACTCCAAAACACCCAATGCAAAAAGACAGAGCAGACACACGCAGAAAGAAACGCAATAGGGACAAGGAGAATGAAAGAAACATCAACCACAAAGGACCACACATAAACCAACGAGACCAATGGGCAACCGGTGCCGACTTTGGATGGCCATCTGCCATGAAAGTAACCGACGTTGTAGTTATCCGAATTACGTGCGCACAACCCTCCAATTTTTCCGATTACCCAAGAAGAACGCACAATTGTGGTGTAAAATAACCTGCTCACTGTAAGATGAATATACAAACAGACAGTATGACACAGGGGCCCAAGAAACACACAGATGTATTTGTAAATGGATATAAAACAGAAGGCATACGAAATACAGTCCGTGCTCTGTGCTCTGCCGGCTGGAGCAAACTCATGGATGTGATCACCCGAGGAGTCCGATTGAAATTCAGAGAAATAAGGTCTAATTTATGTAAAGCTTCTCAAGTTGTAATTTCATTCAAATCTGACAAATTCATGTAGAATTTGAATATTGTGGGAAATGCCATATTTAAAAAGCTTTCGACAAGTCGGTCAAACATTTCCCCTTTTAATGAATTTTGAATATCAGTTCTAGCATGTTGGAACGCTATGTAAAGTTTTGAAATTAAAGTGATTTCCATGAACTGTTTGGATGTAAGATTTGTCTTTAATTCTACTATATATCTACAATTAATGCAATACCCTCAGATGAAACTATTGAAGTAGTACGCGTCTCATTTCTGCATGTAAACGGTCGTGACATGGCAACGCATAAGCTCTAAAGAAACATGCTACAATGGTTATTCTAACCTGCAAACTGAACCCGCCGTGACACCAATTTCAACGTCACATTTTTACCCCGACAAACGCAATTTCAGAGAACAAAAAGGAAACTGGCAATCGTTTTGAAGGAATGTTATAATTTGTGTTTTGTTACGGTTATGTAAAACATAGCAAGTGCATTTATCGAATAAAATGTGTTTACGCGCATTACATGTACGGTAATTGCATTTGCTTTGTGTTTCATACCCTCAAGAAAACACAAATCAAGACTACATTCTAAGGATCGAACATACCGGATTTTTTGGGTACGCTTTTCTATTGCAAGGTGAAAGATAACGCAATATATGTTATTCTTTGATTGAAAATAATTAGATTGTATTAAATTGTTCTTATCATACTCGTTTCATTTCTTGTTTTCTATACATTTTGGTTATTTGCACTTGATTCTTCGTTTTTGTTCATTTCACTTTTTATTATCCCTAAAAAGTCGAGTGGAAAATTAATTACTGTTCGCTCTGTTTTCATGCTATTGCACATCTTGTCTTCCATTTGATTTTGTGTATCTTGGCAGAACAAACCAATTTATACAAAAGCTAAGCAATTGATCCTTACAGTGAGCGGCGGTATGCCCCTAGAGTCCTCTTGTGCATTCGGTATGTACCATTTTTCTAGGAAAATGTGATATAAACTCTCTTCGTCTTTTATGATCTTGAAGCCACTGATATTTGCTCCACCATGATAAAACAGACTAAGGTCATATGTATCGATTTCCTGAAAATTAATGATATTCTATAATGGAATGTCAATAAACTTTAATCACACCACTTTTCCAAAAAAAGTAATGTGATTGATGCAACAATGCAATTAAATTGAGTTAAATCTGAAAACATGTGAAGTTGTAATTTCAAGCAGTACAAATGAAACACAATTAACGGAATTCCTTTCTCAGCATGAGGTTTATCTAACGCCTATCAAATGAATTTCATTCTTTTGTTTGTCTATATAGAAGGGGCATAATATGGTCCTGGAACCGCACTACTCATCATTTCCCTTAATAGACAAACTACAAACCTATAGATATATACATGGCATGAATTAAAATTGCTCATCTGCACAATTTGATACATGCGTATCTTCACTTTATTTATACTTTTATTTTACTGCATCACGTTCTTTTAAAAACAAAGTTTATGCAAAAAACAACTATGCTATTAAATGCATGCAACACTATCTTTCATACTACGCTTCTGATTCTTTAGTTATTTTTCGAAAATAACACTTTAGATAATACGATCCATCATAGGCATGGAATAACTTACCAAACCTCCTATTATGTAATTATAGCCCACTCTATTCATCCCTGTTTCTATTATCTGAAATTAAAATGTATTTCTTTCACAACGCATTCACAAATTATGTATTTAATATTTGATATCGATTAGTCCTTGTTCATTTTGTAGAGACATTGAAAACATTTAATTGCTGAAAGTAAAAATCTCATGATTATTGTGAGGCGATTAAGTTTATTCCAACAGAATAAATAATTATCACGTTCATAACCATCGTCGGAAACCCACGGCATCTTCTCCGTCCTACTACGTAAGATACCGTTGGACAATCTATCGGAAAACCCTCGTATTCCGAAACGATTCTAATTAACAGGGAATTTAAGCTAATCAAAACGAGCGTTACAAAATCTCTCCAACACAAAAGAGCTGATTCTATTTAAACCGGCTATTTCATTGGTTACTATATATATAACCGTATGACACATTAAAACGAGAATTCCCTTACAATTGCACCCACGACCTATAATCGTAGGGCAATAGGCTGTGGGTTTCCGATGATGGTTCATAACCTTTTGATACGGTTCTGTATGTGTTAACACATAATTTCATTCATATTTCTAACAATCCATCATCCTAAAACAAAACTTCCACATTGAAAGAAAACCTTCTCTGTTACTGTGTCGCGACCATTTCCTACGACATCATAAAAAAGTTTTTAAAAAATCTTTTGAAAAAACTTCAACAAGACGCGGTTGCAGTACCAACAGCAAAACATAAAAAATCCCCAAGCGAAAACACAGAGAAGACAATACACTGTTCAACAGACACAAAAGGGACAAGGAACATCAAACACGACTTCAATAACACGGAAACTTTCCAACTCTTTACTTTCTTGAAGAAAATTTAAAACCAATTTCCATGCACCAGGAACGTTTTTCGAATATTAAATTCTCACCAGCGATGCTTCAAGCCAAAGTGTTTTTCATAAGCCACCCAAATTCATTTCACTAGCGCCCTGACAAAAGACAAAAAACACCAAAGACCACATATGCACCAACGAGACAAATTGGCATCAAATATGAATGTATCACAGTTAAGTTATTTAAGGAATCAATGTGATATTTTTTTGGTTGATCGAGGTATCAACACAAAAAATTGAGGGAAAACTGCATCGTGCGCGTAGCGCAAGATGCAAAAGTTTTCCCTCAATTTTTGGTGTTGATACCTCGATCAACCAAAAAAATATTACATTGATTACTTATCATTTCATTACGTCGCTTTTGAACGTTTATTTGCAGCTTTGAAATCGTGTTGCTAACGACGTTGCTTATGACGTTGCTAAGCGCGTACTTCCGTTTTGTGTTGATACAGGTATCAACAAAATTTCTCGGCCAATCAGAATCGTCGTTTCTTAATAATAACAATGGAAATTAAATGATTATAAAATATATTCACCCCTGTCATTCCTACCTGCCTTAATATAATGTTGGTGTCTTCTTTGCTTTTCAAATCGATGAAGAATATTTTCTCCTGGCATGGTTCATTCATTCTATCAGCTTCATGAAGGATATCATACGATACATTAAAATCTGATATGTGTTTTGGTATCACTTTGAAATTGTATTTCTTATTTTCTGCCATCAAATCGTACATGTCTATCAGCTTTACAAATCCTGGAATTATAATAGCAAATAAGGATTTAATGTAAATGCACTGAATTGAAATATATTTGTACGTTTTCTGATACTAAATCTGACAAATATATAATATATATATACTCTAAATCTAAAGGGTATCTCATTGATTGCATAGCTGACTCTATGGCATAATTTTGGGTTTATGTTTAGAATTTGCTCATTACACAATCACTATTCGTATTTCCTCTCTTTTGACCTCGCCATCAGAACATATAGTTCATGTCATAAAATGCTTGGTTTTTTCTGTATCTTGTCTTGAGTAAGACAAAATGCAAACTTATGATGTTTGGACTCTTCTTTTGGGTTTTGGTTTGACTTTTCTCACTGTTCGTGATTTCAGGACAAAGATGAAAGGCAGATGGAATAAAAAAAGAAACACGTAACTTTAAGTAAGATTTGTTGAATACTGATTGCTCTAATTTTCTAATATCTAGATATGCAAATGCAGCATTTCAAAAGGCTATTAAATAGCGGGTGTCAGACCTTTACGGGCACTCGTTTTTTTCTGCTAAGAACGTCCTTGGAGTCGGGTTGTTTGAGAATGCAGCCCAAAGTGGGTGGTAAACTCCATCTAAGGCTAAATACTGGCACAAGTTTGATAGCGGACACGTACCGTGAGGGAAATTTGAAAAGAACTTGCAAGAGAGAGAGAGAGAGAGAGAGAGAGAGAGAGAGAGAGAGAGAGAGTACATGAAACCGCTTAATGATAAACGGGTGGACCCGCAAAGTCAATATTACTTTCAAATAAAGAAAAAATACCTTCACCACTGTTATAAAGATAGAAAATCTGTTTCCATCCGTAAAACTGTACAAAATCCAGTACAGCAGGTATGTATGACGGATTCATGAGCAGGTCGTACCGGAATCGATTGTCGTTACATCGGCGATATCCGGTGGTGGCGATGAAAGGTATGTGAAGCCTATGGCTGTATGATTGGACAAGTTCATAGCTGTGGATGTCCGTCATACCAACAAATGCAAAGGGTGTTTTATTGTCACTGCGTTGGTTGCAAACTGAAAACAAAACATAACGAAGTATTTTATTTCCTTGTGTTTTAATTAAATTAAGGTGAAAAGAATAAACTTGTATCATCATGAAAATATAGAATCGCTATATCATATGCATAAAGAAACCAAACTATCCAGCTACCTTCTTCATATATGAATAATTTTAACTATATAGTTTAATATTTGGACTATCTTTATTTATTTTTATACCTTATTCTAGGAGGGGCTTGTGTGCCTTTGTCTCGATCAATACATTTCCATGTGTAGACGGGATGGGGAGGTTTGTGCCAAAGACCCCGCACTTTTACACACCTACTTTACATACGAAGTCTTGCAGAATAAATCATGCATATCTCATACTTACTTATTGAGCTTACATTATAACCGTCACTCAAGGTTGTCACTGCAGGTAGCTCCTCAATCTTAACGGGCTCCTTAATGTCCACGTTATTAGAGATGGCCACGGCATGGCGAGCAGCCCTCTGCGTTACAACTGAATTGTGTCCATAGATGAAGCCTACAGACATGATGGAAGAAGAAAGTATAGGAAGGATTTGCTGTCATGTAGGGTTTCAGATCATTGCGTTTATGACGTTAATCTGTTGGTATCTTCGGATACAATACATAGATACATGTTATCAGGAACAGTTGCAATAAGAGAATACTGTTAGTCGGAGGAAATATCATCAGAAAATATTAATTTTATAAGAAATTTGAAAAAAAGCAAAAGGACAATAGACAGAGAGGACAGGCGGGATATTAAACAAATATGGACTTGGTCGAGGTCATAACGTCATTATATTGACATAATGACCGAGGCCAAGTCCTTATTTCTTATATTATATAACTACATAATTATGATTAAAATAATGATTCAAATCAATATGAACACACGATTTATAATAATTCATTGCACTTTTTTGTGAAAAGTGTATCTAAACTTTTTAAATTAAACAAAATAATTATCTTAATTTTTATCGTAAACACTGAAAAATAGGAGAAATACCAAACCGAGTCATTATTTTCCGTCAGCGGTCATTATTGGAAAATAATGACTCACGTTTCAGCCAATCAGAATCGACGTTACATCCTGTTTATATAATATTGACTTATATTGTACGATCTGGTGATATCGATAATTACACACTTAACTCGGAATAAAATACAGATGACACCATCAAAACAATTTCATTCAAAAAGCAACGGACAAATGTTGAACATGGCCAGTTTTAACCAGTCTGGCTTAAAATGATGGCCCCGACTGAAACAAGAATGTCTCCAAACAATGTTCAAACGTCGTAAATCTGATGCAAAATCTAATAGTAATATTTTGTAAATTCTGTCAATTAAATACAGCTTTGCATCAAGATCTATGTACGCTGAAGAAATTCATGTATTTAGAAGCTAGAAAATTGTAATAATCGACGACCTGTGACTGTTGTTTCGCACGCTGTTGAGGAGGATACCGAAACGATCAAGAATAAGACAACAGCGGAACATACACGCAGGACATGCGCGCAGAGGTAGCTCACTCTTCCCGGGCACCTGGTCTTGTCTCCATTCGGAGGTTCGTGATTGCTTTGTTAATGGAAACTTACACAATTTTGCCATATCTCCCTGGATCTTCGATTCCTGAACTACGATTGGTACTTATTCTCTGGTATACTTTTGTGCTGTATACAGGGATATGGTAATTATCCATATTTGTGGTATACTTTTGTGCTATCTGGTATACTTTTGTGCTGTATACAGGGATATGGTAATTATTCATATTTGTGGTATACTTTTGTGCTATCTGGTATACTTTTGTGCTGTATACAGGGATATGGTAATTATCCATATTTGTGGTATACTTTTGTGCTATCTGGTATACTTTTGTGCTGTATACAGGGATATGGTAATTATCCATATTTGTGGCATACTTTTGTGCTATCTGGTATACTTTTGTGCTGTATACAGTGATATGGTAGTTATCCATATTTGTGGTATACTTTTGTGCTATCTGGTATACTTTTGTGCTGTATACAGGGATATGGTAATTATCCATATATGTGGTATACTTTTGTGCTATCTGGTATACTTTTGTGCTGTATACAGGGACATGGTAATTATCCATATTTGTGGTATAATTTTGTGCTATCTGGTATACTTTTGTGCTGTATACAGGGATATGGTAATTATCCATATTTGTGGCATACTTTTGTGCTATCTGGTATACTTTTGTGCTGTATACAGGGATATGGTCATTATCAATATTTGTCATCATTACAACCTCATAAACAACTATGGGAGACAATGAAACATAGAAAAGAAACCGTATACCTATTTATATAATATCATGAATGTATCTTAAAAGACTTATTTTAATACCACTGTACCTAAGCTTCTTTTCATTGTTGCAAACTAATCATTTTGTCATTCGTTTTTTTTTAATTTGCCTTCCAATAAATTAATCTTATGCATGATTGATTAATTTAAGAATTGTTTTAGAAATTCATATCACTCTTTATGCCTCCGTTGCATTTTAACAAATAAAAACAATAATAGGAACCGATGCAAAATCCGAAACTATGAATAATACATCCTAGTTAATGGTTTCTAGTGAACTTCAACTGCAGTAATTTTTATGTTCTCTATATGGAAAGATTTTACTTTGTAATTATTAAAGAAAAGTTCAAAATGTAATTATCTTTTTTTCTTGAAGTATTTATGGGCAATTCATGCAATTTCTTTTCTGGCAAAATTTACGTTCACTTTGATTATTCATTTTGACATGCTTCCCTGCATGGGCATATTTGTTTACATCGTTTAAAACGTAATCGCCTCGTAATGACTCGTCTAGCCGTCAGATTCTGCTGTAATTTCCTACTCTATCCTAAGGTCCCGAAGAAAGGGAATCCAACCTACGTATGATAACTACATCGAGTAAGACGCAAGACACAAAAAAGCAATTATAGTGGACAATGAGAAGTTGGTCAGAGCTTTTATCAGAGGTCAATGATAAGGACAATTATTCAGATATTTTTTTTATGTAGAAAAGATATATTTCTAATGAGTTTTATGAGCAAATCAGCGTATAACTTGACCAGAGAAGTAACGTGATAAATGACATTTTGCTACCGATAATATTTTTGCAAAGATTGGCCTTTACAATCTCATGAACAGCATATGCCACTTTAAAAAAGAAATCTAAATATGACGGATACATATATATGTGTGTGTGATTAAGATAATGGGATGTAGGCCTATTCCATTCTTTTGAAGTAACTTGAATCTATCATTGAAAGGTCATAAGATAAAAGATTGAAAGTATTGAAGTATTTGTAGACAGAATATAACCCAGAAAAAAATCCATAAGAAAAAAACAGATTTGAAATTATTTTGTTGGCAAAACAGGTACTACAGGACGTTAGCATCCCATGCGGCCCGCATATATACACCTAAGGGATTTTAAATGAGTTTTTTTTTCATTATTTACACTGGTGAATGGAAGTGAATAACAACCCCAAAAATGCGAATCCAATAACCGTGACGATCAATAGGCATACAAATTCTTGAAAAAAAAAAAGAAAAGAAAATAAGACAAAGTGAACATACCATATGAACACAAAGGACAACATTATCTCCACATAGTCCACGTTTTGTAAAAAAAAACCAAAAACGAAATGATCATAGGGTGTAACACTCGAAAGAATGCGGCGCAGTAAATATAATATATCATATTTATGATTGGATATATACGACTATATCTTATACTGCGTTGATTCACTTGCCGAAACACACACGCATTTTCACAAAATTTCAAAGAACAAGGGTATCAGATTGTGCAATTGGTGAAAAACAGCAGCTGCATGTAACATTCTCAATGATTTTGCTAATTAACATTTCATGAATCACGTGTACATATTGGATAACGACCAAAGAGCAACAATTCGTTTTCATTTCTCGAAATGCAATATATCTATGTCATAGTTGCGAAATTTCAAAATTTACAGTAGTGTTACTTTGGTAAAATGTTTTGTTGTTCTGTTTTCTGACAACTGACATTCACATAAAGTAATGTCTGAATTGTCATACACAATTAAACAAAACACACAAAAGCTATTCAAGCACTTGAGGTTGGTCTTGTACAATATTGTGGACAAAGCATTTTGTGTTTAGATGGAATCATAAATCACAGCTTGATTCCGTCAAATCAGTTCATTTCTTTTTTATCTTATGGATTTCTAGAAATGGACTCGCTTGTTGAAACTAATGATTTACAAACTCAGCACACGAAACGGAAAAATAAATGTAAATCATATTTCATCTAGTGATCGGAAACTAGTTATTACATGACCTGAGAAACCAAATAAAACAAGTTGGCTTCCCAACCAAGGCAATATTGACTCTATATTTACTTAATGTAATTCATTGCCATACAGCGATGTCCCTGTCTTCAATATCCATGGAACCCTTTAGAACTAGAAAAAAATATTTGCTAAAAATATTCTTATCCCTTTAACGATTTTGTAAACACATGGTACGTTTGATTATTTGAATCAGACCATCTGTTGATTTATAAGAGGTAACATTAATTTTAAATTTAAAAAGCAATCATGAATGATTTGCATTCTGTAATACGACTGCAATAACTCTGTTTTAGATGATTTTATCAATTTTATGCTGATGTAAACTTCCCTTCAATGTATATATTTATCATGCCCGCATGCATAAGGGGACGACCATTTGGTCCTCGGGGGGGGGGGGGGGGGGGGGGGGGCTGGCAAATTTCTTAGGGTCAGATTATCTATTTAATTTATTTTCAACGCAGAACCATTCGGATTATTTATTTCTCAGTAAATCGAGGTCAGAATATTTATTTTTAACCTCTAACAATCGTTACAAACAATAAAAGAAGCTTGGAATACTAGCATTAAAATGCAGTTTTTTTTTGTCTTAATGAAATACTGTGTTATAGAATAAAACCAAGGCTGAAAATGTTTTGAGTGTAAGGCGAGCAAAGCAAGCCAAATGTTGTCGCCATTGTGTCGCTAGCAAAGCAAGTTTAATTGTTTCAGTGTATGTCGAGCGAAGCGACCCGAGAATTTTCAAATTTTGATATATGTAGATCAGAATATTTATTTTCTGTAACCAAGAGGGTCAGGTTACATGTATTTATTTTCAACATTTCTTGGTCAGAATATTTATTTCATAAAAGTGCTAGTCCCCTAACCCCCTCAGAATCAAATGGTTGTCCCCTAATATATACGTTTTCTCTACATTTGAATTTACACAGATATAGGCCAAAAATCCACGAAGTTGTCAATTGATTGAGAAGCGACTAGTAATAAACAGAATATTAATTCTCTATTAGTGCTTCAAAGTTTTTTGTCAATTTCTCTTCCACATCAAATCTATTTTTCCCATTTCATTGAAAATAATAATTCTTAAATTACAAGCGCTAAAAGTGTTCACAAACATGGATGGCATGCACTTTAAAGAGTAAATGAAATGGGCATCTCTTTGGTATCTGGCCAATCAAACAATTACACGACTCGTTAAACCTTCTACAGTTTCTAAGTCACTCCATCATTGATAAAACTATGGTCAAATTTCATGGTTGGGGATTGTCCATCATCAACAATCTATGTCAACTGTATTGCGATCTTTTCCCTGTAGTGTATTGATTGCCTTGCAATATTCCTATGATTGTTGAACCTTCTGTAATCTATCAAAGTCACCTAATGTGAGATTTGGCGGTTGTCCTTTGATATTTGGACATTAAAATGAAGGGTAGTTCTTCCACCAGCAATGATAGTTACGAGCATAAAGAAGCATTACGTTACATTTGTAAGTCATAAAGAGAATAAAAAGAAAGTATGTCTAGCCATGTTTTTCTATTTTCGATTCCTTTGTTCAAATAAGTGCTACTTTACCGATACATTGCGGATGACTTTTAAAAGTAGGCTACGGATGCACATAAATTTGTTCTTCTGAACTTGGAAATTCTAATTATTTTACCTTCAAGTTGGCTTCTTGACTTTGAGACTGAATAACTGATAAGTACTTCTTTCGTGTTTATTCATGCCTTGTCATTCATATTCAGGTGTGTTTGCTTTGATTGTTTTTGTGTATTTCGTGTTAGTCCTGTCGTGGGTCTCTGTGTCCTCTATTGGCTTTAGTAGAAGATTAGCTGAGTAGCTGAGGTCCGTTACTTGTGTGTGTGTGTGTGTTCCGGTGCGGTCAGAGCAGAAGACTTTTCATGTCTTGAAACCGATGAGGGTTGAATGAATCTCTCAAGTATATGATTCTTGACACATAAAGAATAAAAGACCATGGGTACTACAAAAAGAGTTTTCCTTAATATTTTTCTTACAGATCTCTGATTCTTCTTGAATGGTTACATCACTTGCTTACACAAACATAGATAAGATTCATAGTTGACAAAAGTGTACCAGAACACACATGTATGTATATAAAGGAAATTAAAACATTGATATTTTGTCTAAATTCGACCAAGTCTCGGTTGCTTCTTGACATGGTCGTGCGGTCACAGTATTTAATTTTCCTTTCTCAATAATGTGGACACTGTGATGAAATTCACTTTTAAAAAGCATTTCCTGAATTTCTATAATTTCATATATAGTTTCTTTAATTTCTGTTTGTATGAACATCTTAAGATATATTCTTTGAGATGAAGTATTACAAGCGCGGATCCAGAGGGGGGGGGGGGTCCGGACCCCCCTGGAATTTTCGAAACATTGCTAAATTTTTGTTATTAATATACATATTTCATAAGATTAAGTCCCAATTCCCCCTTTTGTTGTCATAATATTTGAAAAATATATCATGAATTTGTATTAGAAATCTTTCATTTTGATAATATTTTGCCGTCAGTATTTTAGAATTTTTCTCTGGCGAGCGGAAGCTCGCCAGAATTTATTACATACATGTACGTTATTTTTAAATGATGCATCTGCGCTTTCCTATACATTACACCTAGGTCAAAAAACAAGGGCACTAAGGAAACGAAAAGAAACCGAAAAAGACACAAATAGTGGATTTTATTCCAATTCTTGGAAAAAATTTCGCTGGCTCGCTATCGCTCGCCATTTGTTGTATTTATACATTTTAGAGCTGACAATCAATTTAATCAATTACTATATACAAATGTACATGTATATGATGTGAAAATTCAAAATTTTAAGCTATTTGCTCGCCATAAATCTCCAGTCACCTGTTTTATCAATAATTAGAGACAGAACTGACAGTCATCAATCAATATCTTTATTTTCTTGCGTTTGCGTTGTGTTTTTTGTTTTTTTTGTTTTTTGTTTTTTTGTTTTTTTTTTTGCTCTTCAAAAAATTCGGACTTTAGGACCCCCCCTGAAAAAATTTTCTGGATCCGCCCATGTATTATCAGTTGTGCATGTACACTGTATTATTTGTGATATAAATGGTATATATTTGATTAAGGAATAATTTTTTTTGATTGAGGTTAAGTACCGTGATTGTTTTTTATTGAGGATCACTGACAAGGGTTAAGTACCCGAAAAGTGCATGTCTGGTCCATGCTGAAAATCTATCTGTTCTAAAATGATGCTATTGAATTTGAAGACGTTTAACATTCTTTTTTTACGGTCAAAGGATATGTTTGCTACAACGTGACAGATGGTCGTCCTAAGTCGAGACCGATTGCCCATTGGCCTCGTTGGTGTATGACTGGTGCATGTCTGGTCTAGCTGAAAATTTATCTGTTCTTAAAATGATGCTATTGAATTGAAGACGTTTAATATTTGAACTACTTGGTGAGTGTCACTGCTGGTGGACCAGGAGTCCCCGAGGGCACATGTAGCCAAGTTCGAATCAACTTTGGTTGATCGTCTGTCTTTTCAACGAATTCGAAAAGTTCTGTTACCAAA
Organism: Pinctada imbricata; assembly: GCA_033119305.1. Lineage (NCBI taxonomy): Eukaryota > Metazoa > Mollusca > Bivalvia > Pterioida > Pteriidae > Pinctada > Pinctada imbricata. The sequence goes on from VSWD01000006.1 coordinate 23,095,007, forward strand.
ATTCTTGAAATTTCTAAAAAGTGGGTCCTGTAGCATTATATCCCACTCATCCTGCTACGTTTTTCGGTACATTTTTAGACACAATTTTCACATTCTTTGGTCATATTACATTGTTTAGATTGAAAATCACTGACAAGGGTTAAGTACCCGAAACGTGCATGTCTGGTCCATGCTGAAAATTTATCTGTTCTTAAAATAATGCTTTGAAGACGTTTAACCTTAAAGTTTGTAATAGAAGTTTTGATGTCGAGTCTGGTGTTCATTGTCCATTTAGTTTTACTCTTGTTTTGCTTATGTACACTGTTTTCTCTCTGGCATAGGCGTGTTTCGGTTTTTGCTTTTGGTTCTGCAAACCCCTTCGTTCTTTTATCATTGGTTTTTTGAAACATTTCAAGATAAATTGTTATCAGTACGCAATATATAGTCTCAAAAGCTGTGTATCGGAACCACGATTTCGCTTAAAAAGTATAAAAACTTGAAAATAAAACAAAGTTGAAGTGTTAAACCTTTTGATTGTAAAGCAACCAGTTAGAATATAAACTATACAACTTATTCCGTATTTGTTTAGATAATTTGATAAAAGGTTCGTTAAACTAATAGTTATAGACTTTACAGACAGTTAGACACTAAAATCGTTATCTCTCATTTTATGTAAAATCAGTTTACAGAAGAAAGTAACACATGATGTCTTGAAATTTTTTTAAGCTTACGTTGTCTTAAATTTTAATTAACATTAACATCTTTATCAAAGCTTTACACCTCTACATACCAATAGATATATTGCAGGCCTCCGTAATTCCAAACACCCACGTCGACAAAGATATCCAAAATCCAATCCTATGGACCATTCTCATCATGATATTAGAAAACTTTAATCGAAAGTCTGGATATATCAAAAGTCATCATAGATGAAATAAACAACTTTTATTGAAAATGAAGCATTCCTGCACCGCAATTATTCCATTTGGACCAACCACGGCACCAGCGCGGTATGAGCACGGCGGGGTAGCATATTAAGTGATGATATTTCAATCTTGTCGAAGAAAGATAATAATACAATATCAAAAAAGGCACACAGTTTCAGCTTTATATAAACGGAAAACAGAGATAATGTTTGGTATCAAGAACTAGGAAATGAGTCGATCGATGCAAGTTCATTAGCTGCTCCCCGACGTAACATTTAATATTTGATACAACTGGATACAGTGGACTACAAGTGCCATGTATGAATCTCTGCCAATCATTGGAATATGAAACCTTATGATAAAATGTCACATGTCCCTTTTACTGTTGTTCCTTCTGCATAATTGAACATAATTATAAGGATCATTTTACGCCATACTGATTTGTCAATTACTGTTGTTGCTCATATTCTGAATTTTTTTTTATAATTGAAAATGTAGAATTTCACTTCAGATTTTTTGTTTTGTGGTACCATCTGAAAGTACTATATTTTTAGAATGTATTGAAAATGGTAGACCTCTGTGAATTCGAAAATGGGGAGGTTGATGAGTCTTCCATTCGGATAAACACACATTTCGCTGTTTGTCATACAAACCGAAAATGAAACGTACGAAATCAGACATAACATTTAATACAACTGGATACAGCGGACTACAAGTGTCATGTATGAATCTCTGCCAATAATTGAAATATGAAGCCCTATGATAAAATTTCACAAATCCCTTTTACTGTTACTCCTTCTGCATTATTGAATATAATTTGTAAGATCATTTTATGCCATGATGTACTTTCAACTAACATTGCTGCTCATATAATCTGAATTTTGTTTATAATTTGAAAATGTAGTAATGACAAATATGGATAATGACCATATCCCTTTCTACAGTACAAAATCGATAATTCAGAAAATCAGAAACCGAAGGCATACAAAATCAGGACAAAACAGGAACCAAAGCAAACAAAAACAAAAACCTCCACCATATAAAAAGAAGTGAACTCCCGACATGAGAGTGAGACCAGGTGCCCAGGAAGAGTAAGCATCTCCTGCTTGCATGCAACACCCGTCGCTTCAATTCGGTAGAACTGTCACATCCGGTTACTTCCATTTTGGAAGATATAGAGTACAATCTTTGGTTGGATGGTTCAAATGGTCTATGACAGAATATCATCCACCATTCTGGATAGTGGGACATCATAGTGTATGACGAGTTCCCCATATCGACCGTAGAACTTCCTCAGTGACGATGTTAGTCGGTCACAAACATATCCCTGACTGAGAAGCTTATCTGAAAGACGCCTAGCTCTCAGAACAAAATCCGTATATTTGGTACTTGCTCTGGCATAGCGTATCAACTTCAAATCTATTGTTGTTTGTGACATCATCTAAAAGTGATATACTTTTAGAATGACAAATATGAATAATGACCATATCCCTGTATACAGCACAAAATCGATAATTCAGAAAATCAGGAACCGAAGGCATACAAAATCAGGATAAAACAGGAACCAAAGCAAACAAACAAAAACCACCATATGAAAAGAAGCGAACTCCCGATATGGGAGTGAGACCAGGTGCCCAGGAAGAGGAAGCATCTCCTGCATGCAACATCCGTCGCTTCAATTCTGTAGAACTGTCACATCCGATTACTTCCATTTCGGAAGACATAGAGTACAATCTTTGGTTGGATGGTCTATGACAGAATATCATCCAGCACTCTGGAGAGTGGGACATCATAGTGTATGACGAGTTCTCCATATCGACCGTAGAACTTCCTCAGTGACGATGTTAGTCGGTCACAAACATATCCCTGACTGAGAAGCTTATATGAAAGACGCCTAGCTCTCAGAACAAAATCCGTGTATTTGGTACGTGCTCTGACATAGCGTATCAACTGAGATATGAACACGCCATAAGCAGGCGATGAAGGGATGTTGCTTCTCAGAAAAGGAAAGTTTGTAATGCTGAAATTGAAGTCGTCACGTTTGTAGAGTGAGGTGTTCATGTGACCATCAGTGTCGTAGGACAACATTATGTCCAAATCGGATGCTGAATTATTTGTCTCTGTAGTTTCTTTGACTTCAAGCTCCGAAGGATAGATACTGCTGAGGTAATCCGCGAATTTTGGATTATTGATGGACAACACATCGTCTATGTATCTGTAAGTGAAGTTAAAGTCAGAAGCAAACTTTTTTAAGTATCTCTTCCCTTCAGAGACCAAAGATTGAATGAATTCAGCTTCGTACGAGTAAAGGAAAATGTCGACAAGGAGTGGGGCACAATTGGTCCCCATTGGAATTCCGACAATTTGCTGGAGGACCTTTCCTCGATACACAACAAAAATGTTGTCGATCAGAAAGTTTGACATCTGACTAATATCTGTTTCAGTGTACTTAAAATGGGAGATATATGTCTAAGATATGAGATATGTATCCGAGAATTGGAAGGTTTATGCACATGTCATTCGGATAAAGACTGTTCGTTATTTGTTATATAAACAGAAAACGGAGATAACGTTTGGAATCAAGAGCGTATGAAAAGTACGAAATCAAACAAAATATTTGATGCAGCTGGAGACCGGGGACCAAAGGTTTCATGTATGAATATCAGGCAAATTATTGGTATATGATGGTACATGTAAAATGCCAAAGGCCCATTTTACCAATACTGTTATATATAATTCCTTGTTAATTATTGTACATAATTTGTAAGACAATTTCATGCAGTGCTTAACTGTCAATTACCATTTTTGTTCATATTCTGAATAATTATACACTTAATAATGCGGTAATTCACATGCAATTTATTGTCGTTTGCTATGTCATCTTACAGTGAAAAGGCAATTTGTACACCTATATGTTGAAACGGCCTCTGTGTATAAGGAAACATTGAAAGTTAAATTAAGGTGTGTTCCTACTCGTGAATTTAACAGATGAATTTTGTATTTTAAGGTTATTTTCTATACACCATAGTTAAAATGACATAATGAAGACAGACATAGATAGGTAATTTTGTTTTAATTAAAGATACAGTACATTAAAGAAAGGTATCCTAACACTTAAAAATTGAGAAATATCAAATATCCATCATATGCTTTTGAACCCTCCAAATTCAGTGATGATTCGAATATGTTTATTTGTTTTGTTTTTTTATATGATACAAGTCATATAGAAGAATTACAACACATAAAATGATATTGAAACATAAATCTAAGTATGATATATCTCCAAATATTAGGGTATCCCCTTATAATTTCATAACATTTTTGACCAAGAATATGTACTAAATCGAACTTTTTGCATAAAAAAAAACAGATGATTTTTTTTCATTTTGTAATATTTCATCAAATTATGTATATAGATGAAGAAAAAATCACATACAGGTACACAGTTTCTGAAATGATCAAGGTATGACTCCAAACATAGGGGTACCCCCTTATAATGTTATCATATTTTCGACAAATAATATATAGTTTATCACATTTTTGTGCAAAAAACAACGAATGGAATTCTTCAAATTGGATCATTTATTACAATAATGTATATAGATGGCGAAAAAATCGCATACAGGTATACAATTTTATAAATTATCAAGATATGGCCACAAACATAAGGGTACCCCCTTATAATTTCATCACATTTTCAACTAAGAAATTATACTATATAATTGGTGTGGACATTGATAGATTGCACAATCTTTTGCTTCTTTTGGCATTTTAGATCTTCTGTCTGTGTTTTTCAATGCGCTGGCTCGTCCCACACCAGCCATTGTAAAACGTTATACGCAGACTGCTGCATATAAGGAAAAACCTATAACGGTTCCAGTAGGGAGCCACCTTAATTAAATGCACATGTAATCCAGTTAAACAAATCATTTGCAGTACAAATAGTAGATGGTCATTATTTTCTCTTCTTGAACACTTTTTATGTCGGCACCGGTTGCCCATTGGTATCGTTGGTTCATGTGCGTTTTTTTGTGTTTGATCTCACTAATACGTTTTGCGTTGGTGCTCCTTGTCCCTCTTGCATCTATTTCTGTGCGTGTCTGCTCTGTGTTTTTGCATTAGGTGTGTTTGGGTATTGCTGTGGGTGTTGCAGCCTAGTGTTGTTGGAGATCCCCTCTTTTGTTTGTTGTCCATGTTTCAATGGTGTCCTTGTTTGTATTTTGTATTAGTTGATACTTGAGGGGATCTCCAACAACAAACGGTTGCAGCACTCAAAACAAGACCCCAAAATACCCAATGCAAAACACAGAGCAGACACGCACAGAAAGAGACACAAAAGGTACAAGGAACACCAATTCACAAAGAAAAATCAAACACATAAACCAACGAGACCGATAGGACGGTTATCTGCCACGCCAGTACAGTGGCAGACAGTGTAGGTATCCGGATTACGTGCGCACTACCCTCCCTATTTCCGATTACCCAGTGCTCTTCTTCGCTCTAGCTGTGTGCAAGTGTGTTGAAAATCTGTCTGGTGTAAGTTTTTTTTTAAATTTTAGTCTATGTGGCTCTCATAGTATGCTATTGATAGTAGAGGGACAATCTACATTAAGTTTTTCCCGATGTTTTTCAAGCAAAAAAATTGAACAACCGTATTCGCTAGTTGTCTGCGTTGCATCCTAGTCCGTTTGTGCTATGCTGTCACATATTGGTCATTTATTTATTTTTGTTGCATACTCACGGACATTATCATCATAGTCAGATGCTGACAGTTAGCGTGTCCGTTGAGTGTAGTTATCAAATCAATATGTCTCCTGCATTCTTTATACAAGTTATATTTTCTTATTCTATGCGGGACAATATCTGGAAAAGTACTTCAATATGCCGTCAGCCGAACTAATTTTCTTCAAGGACCTTGTAGAATTTTTTAGGAAATGTGGAACTATTGTATATCAATCTAGAAACATTTATTAAATTGTTTTCCCGTTTCTAAGCTGCTCCAATTATCACATCACCTCCTTCGTTTGGTCTCCAATGTCGTAATATTTCGCTTAGTGCAGCGATCTTTTTGCATTCCATACAAGACTTTTCCCTGACATAGCCGCCATAGCACTTTCCATATAGACATAACCTCCGACAATTCATGAATTGCATTTTCGTGTGTGAGCATCGACGGCGGGTGCGGCTAGCCAAACAGGGTTTGCTTCTCCTCCCGGGCACCTGGTCCCACCTCTACCTTGCTAGGGATCCGTCGATGCTCAATTTGTGCTCTAATGTGAGTGTTGTCGAGATTATCGTCAGGATCTTCTTTAACTCATTAAGTTCACATAGGATATCTCGATGATATGTTGAAATTTATTACCCATTCAAGACAATAGCATTGCATAAATCATATTTATCAGAAATAGTCCCAGACATAAATATGATTATTTCAAAAAGCCGTTTTGGCTTGATGACTACCTGTAAAAAGTTTTTACATTTCTCTATGCTGAAATGCCAAACGTCTTCAAATTGAATATTATCATTTAAGAACAGACAAACTGGCAGCATGGACCAGACATGATGTCCTCGGGCACCCAACCCTCGTCAGTGATCCTCAATCAAAACAATGTAATATGGCCAAACTGTATGTAAGTTATTATGTCCAAAATGTACCGCATGACGTAGCAGGATGGATGGGATATGATGCTTAAGGACCCGCGTTTTAGAAATTTCAAACAATTTTGATCCCAGAAATTTTAGAATGCGTTGACGTAACGATCAATCGAAGTTGATCGAAATTGGCTACATGTGCCATCGGAGACTCCTGGTCCACCAGCAGTGACACTCACCAAGTGGCACAAATGCCAAACGTCTTCAAATTGAATATCATCATTTAAGAACGGCAAAGATGTGTCTATGTATGTAACTTGCATAGCAGATATACTCGCGAATCAAAATTAAATTATTTGTCTTCAGGAAATTCGCTTTTATGAATTTTCAAAAATCATTTCTCACTCCTTTTCAACTTTGGTCAAACAATTGGAACTGCATTGAAATTTGGAACATTTAACATTGAATGGTCCTCAAGTAATGGAGACATTGTAAACAAGAATTAAAAAGGAAATATGTTATCTTCAACGTTCACTGCTTTTCGTTTAAGAAATTATGCATTGTCAGGCTGTGGAAATGAATTTTTAATTATTGTTTACATCTGTATTTCTTCTTTTAAGTCATTTAAAAAAGCGCCACCTAGAATGAATTATGACCGTTTTCTTATCGTAAATTCTGATCTAGCGTCAACTTCTCGAACCCTTGCTTAAAATGTTTAAGTAACACAGCGAGAAAAATTAATATTAGCTTTATGAGATACTATTTCATCCAATGTTTATGTTACAAGATCAATAACGAAGTTTAAACGAAACTAAATGATATATACAACGCGTACATTAAACAGCGCCACCTATAATACATTACGTTCTTGCAATTGCATTTGATAGAGTTGGCCTCGGTGTTTCTTATATTTCCGTCTGTTTGTATCTCTTTCTTTACTCGTGAGCAACTGGTACCGACTTAGGACGGTCATCTGCCACGCAAGTAGCAGATGCTATGGTTATCCGGATTATGTGCACACAACCCACTTTTCCGATTACCTAGATGTCTCTTTAATTTTCCCCAGAATTTGTAAGTGATTTGATTGTGATTTTTGGATTCCTATTTTGGGTTTTGTGTTTCACTTTCATTAACGGATATAGTTCGCCTCACAAAACTTCAGCATTTAAATTGGAATTGTATAATTTGTAAATCCTTCACTAAATTTTGTAAAATACAGCTAGAGGGTACCTATCCTAAAACTTTTAATTTGCGTATTATATTGACATAAGTTTGAGGTTCTAGGGAAAGGGTATAAGTAATATTGTTATAAACTTTACCTTATCCATTTTCTGATAATAAAAATAAATATATTTAAACTAATAGGTTTTAGGTCAGGTTTATATTGTCACGTATTCAATATTATACATTTCCTCTATTTGGAACTCGAGCATCTTTAATAAGGAATTACGCGTGTAAATGTGCATGTTGTACACAGTAGTACACAATGTATTACGACATAACATATATTTCAAACTTAATACAAATGTTACTGGTAAAAATTAGGATCAAGGGCAGTTGGGATTTTGAACTGTTAACATAATTATATCAATCTCCTTATCTACTGGGAATAGGATCCAGAAGGCATCAAACGAACCTTATGGATACCAAAACAGGGTGCTCCTGCTTCGGTGAACAGGACAGTAAAAACGTAATGCACAACGTTATCTGCTGACTTTTACGAGGGCTGATTGATACATGTATGATGTGAGCCTCATATTGATGGATTTGAATTTTATCAAACATTTTGCATTATTATTCTACATAATCCCCTCCAGTATCTATACACTTTGCCACCGGTGTTTGAGGGCCAAAACTCCATAATATATCTTAACTGGTCAGAAGGCCATCCACTGCATGTATGACATCATCATCGGACTGAAAGTGGGTGCAAGAAATAGATGCTTTCAGTTTGGGGAACAGACGGAAGTTTGGGGAAAAAGATCAGGTGAATAAGGCGGACGCTCAATCAAATCAAAAATCATGAATGGCAGCCATAACAGTGACAGACATGTGAAAAGGGGCATTGTCCTGATGAAACAATACATATTTAAGTAGTGATCTTTCCGCGGCACTTCAGTTTAATATTTTTCTGTAACTGTGTCAAAAGTGAAGTATAGAATATGTTACTGATCGTTTGACTGTCCTTTTTGGAGGTAGTCTATTAGCAGAATACCTTCTGCATCCAAGTAAACCGAGACTCAAAACATACCAATCAGCCCGCGTAGATACATGTTTTCGTATTTAAGTTTTTCATACCATCTTGCAGTGACTTAAACGTGAAAAGGAACAAAACTATCCAACTTAAAAAACCAAGGAACTGCAGATAGAATTTAAAGTAAAACTTTAAAGATGATGTCATCAGAATGTCAAACCAATTTATGAACAACTTTTTGTACATGTAACATGTACAAGTTGGGTTTCGGCATAATGTTTGTCGGTCATGTTTAGAATAAAGCTCCTTGCGCCAACGATTTTTTTGCCATATTTTTCACTTAAATACGCTTCTGGATAAACCCTACACAGAATTTGGAGCTGCTCATTTTGGCAAGAGGAAATTAAGGCTCTGTATAGTAGATGGCGCCAGGAAAATTCAGTTTGGCTTTATTTAAACTGTTTGGCATGAAGTACTACTGACGAGGATTAAAATATTCAAAACACGTATCTAGTACAACAAAAGTGGTACTATAGAACATTTAATTTCAATATAGACAATGTACCTAAAAGTCAGCAGAATACGTTGTGAGTTACGTTATATTACCCTGTTCACTAATTCCAGAGCACCCTTTTAGTCGTCACTGAAAATTAACTTCAACTTATGATATCAGCTGCCTTCAAATAGCAATATGAAAAAGAAACCGTCTACGTGAAATTCCAATGTGAATTTTAAGCCACCGCCATATTGTTCTCCGTCTATACATTAGTAAACAGTTACGTCAAAGCATCCGACGTCACACATTTTCATAGACTTTTTATTTTCCGTCCTTTTTATTACTTGACATACAGTCAAAACAATGGTATTTTCTGTTACGACTAAGAGAGTACCATACATTTTATATCTTTTTTGAAGATGAAAATATCATATTTTAGAGAAAACCGGAAGAACAGGTTGCTCTGGATTTAGTTAACAGGAGAGTAGGTGCGTTCATGTAACAGACATTAGGTAAATATTGGATTAAACAGTGTTTGGAAACATAATTGATTCATGCAATATTAATGCAAGATCAAATAATATTCTAGGAAATTATTCACGGTATCACTTTAATTACAGCTGTTGAAATAACATGGGACCATGCGTATTACATAAGAGTTTTAATTCTATTTTGTTGTTTATTAACACTTTGATGTAGTTCCATATTTGTTTGAAAAATGAGATTTTCATTTCTTATGATGTATAATTTTTTATTTTATTACATGACCACAAAATATTAGCGGAAACTATTGACATTGCGGGTAAATGTACTAGCAGTAGATGAACAACTGAGTCGAATGAAGGCTCGCAGTGATAACTCTTCATTTCCTGTCTATACTCCTGGAGCGGGACCGATCTAACTTTTGCAAACTTGAAAAGAATACTCTGTTCTCATCCACGGAAACGAAATTAAAAACCTTTTATCCATTCCGAGTAAAGCGAATAAACCGGTATTTTGTCTGTTTATTGCTCTATTGTGAGTGCTGCTGAGATAATCGACAGGATCTTCTTTGTCTCATTTGTGTCACACTCATGTCCTTTGCCGGGTTTCACTGTTTCAAATATTCTCCCTGACATGGTCGCCATAGCACTTTCGATATAGACATAACCTCAGACAGCGCATGTTTTGTGAATATTATTTTCCTTTTCGTGCTTGAACATCGACGGCGGGTGCGGCTAGCCAGAAAGGGGATGCTTACTCTTCCCGGGTACCTGGTCCCAACTCTAGCTAGCTAGGGTCCGTCGATGCTTAATTTTGGACTCTATTGTGAGTGATGTTGAGATTGTCGTGAGGATCTTTTTTATCTCATTTGCAATGTACATTTTATTGTTTCGTCATGTCAATATCTTTTGCACACGCCATTACGTCTTACAATCGGAGCTATAGGTAATTCAATTTCCACGTGAGGTATTATACTAAAGTCATTATTAGGTTTATCATGCTTTTGATTTTTGTCCGGAAAGCCCCTCTCTGTCGATGAAGTAGCTTGAAAAATTTCCGTTATTATTTAACGGCCGACGCGACGTTGGCAACCACACGGTCATTAATATGCATACCTGAGTAACATAGGCTTGGTAGGCTTTGGTATACCGTCTTTGAAGATAACGCCGTCAGCGTGCGGCGTGTTATATCAAAGACATACCGCCAGATAATCCTTTGTTATGCAAACGAGATTTCCGAGCATCATCTGTTTTAAGCTGTCAATAAAACATGACAGGGGTAAAAGGAATAAAAGGATCCAATCAGATACCAATTAGAGATGTTAACCCTGTTGCGGACAATGACGGAAAATTTACCTGTCCGCTTATTTAGTCCCCCGCCGGCCTTTAAAGCGGTACATGTATCTTATAGATCTGTTCTGTAGAATAAACACAGGTACCAGTTTAATTATTATAATCGTGTTCGTACAAAAATAGAGTAGTCTAAATTGTTCATTGTAAGAAATTCTAGAATATTTTATTTAAACAGATCAGAAGAACGTAGAATAGATAGAACATGTTTATCAAAGATCATCTTTTTGAAGAGATACCAAAAGAAGATTGTCCTTAACCTTCTTAGATATTCAGAACGACAGCTTTATCTCGTAGACATCAAAATAAAAACTTAACGAGTGATCGATAGATAATGCCCGTTTTTTTACCTCGACAACTTTACTCTGTCTTTGAAATGTAACATTTTTTAAAAATAAAACAAATTCAAAACAATTACATTCACAATCACTACAATCAGGATAAAAATCAATGGATAGAATAAAAATGTAAAACATCTATATATAACATTTATTACACCTCTTTGTTAACAACGTTGAAAGACTTCTAGAATGTTGTATGTCACTGCTGGTGGACTAGGAGTCCCCGGGTCCGATCAACTTCGGTTGATTATTTCTTCAAACGCATTCCAAAATTTCTGTCCACAAAATTTTCTCGAAATTTCTGACAAGAGGATCCTGAAGCATTATATCCCACCCATCCTGCCACGTCTATCGGTAATGTTTGGACATAGCTTTCACAGTTTTTGGCCATATTCCAAAGGCAGATCAAACTTCAACTACAAATGTAAGAAAATAGTCGGTCGCCTTACAGAATGGTCCTAAAGTCATAAAAAACACTGGGCAATGGGCATGGTGCTAGACCAATCTACAGTTTTGTACCAGTGTCTTTCCAAACGTTATGACGACAGGACTCAATGACGGACCTAGTAACACAAATGCGTAAAACAGTCTGTGTTCTGATGGCTTAAGCGAGCTCAAGATCAATCACCTGAGAAATATGACCACTTTTCAGATAGGACAGAGAATCAGGACCCACTCTTCTCTGACGACATTTAAACAAGGTTCATTTGATCTGATTTGTTTATTAGGTCACTATAAAATTGATGCAATGAAATTCCCAATGATACATACTCTAATGCTGGAGTCGTCCCGAATTTTGGAAGAAGTTCAGAATAGTAACTGTAAAATATTTACAAATGAGTTAAAGAAGATCCTGACAATAATCTCAATAGCACTCACAATAGAGCACAAAATTAAGCATCGACGGACCCCTAGCAAGCTAGAGGTGGGACCAGGTGCCCGGGAGGACAAGGTTTTCGCTTTCACAAACTAGTAAAGACTTTCTGGAAATTTTACAAAAATTGTTGTCAACTTCTTCTGAAATTCGGACCAATACAGGCAACAGAGTATATTACTTTGGGTATTTCACAACCTGCATTTTATGGTGACATTATTAACAAGATAAGAAGGATCAAAGAAAGACAACATCACTATCGAAAATGCGTCAGAATCATCAAACGCCTTTTATACCGTGGATATGATCCTAACGTCACCAGACGGACACTAGGCTTGGTACTTGACCAATCTACAGTCTTATACAAGCGCATTCTTAAAACTTGCACTCTGACTGACTATGACGACGGGACTCCATGACGGGCCCTGTCCAAACCTCTTTAGAGAAGACAGGGCCCCGACCACTTGTCCTCTCTGAATGTCAGTCGGACTCCTCGGGTGATAACATACATGAGCTCGCGGCGGCAGAGCACGGATTGTATTACGTACGCCCTCTTTTTATATCCATTTACATATTCATCTGTGTTGCTTGGGCCCCTGCATTTTGCGGTCTTGTTTGTGTTTGGTCATCTGACAGTGAGGAGGTTGTTTTACTCCACAATTGATCGTTCTTCGAGACCTCTGGGTAATCGGAAAAGTGAGAGGGTTGTGCGCACGTAATCCAGGATAACAACACCTTCTGCTATTTCTGTGGAAGATGGCCGTCCTATGTCGGCACCAGTTGCCCATTGGTCTCGTTGGTTTATGTGTAGTCCTTTGTGCTTGATGTTTCTGTGTTGTGCGTTGCCGTTCCTTGTCCCTTATGCGTCTCTTTCTGTGCTTGTCTGCTTTGTGTTTTTGCATTGGGTGTTTTGGGGTTTTGCTGTGGGTGCTGCAACCTGGTGTTGTTGGAAATCCCCTCCTTTGTCTAAATCCCTGAATGATAAGTGTATTTTGTAATTTGTTTATTTTTATCATGAAAGTCCGAAACATTGGAGCAAGCTAGCGTATCTGATGAGCTGAACATCGCAATTAAGCCAATGAAAATTAACTATGTTCTTTTTTTTTGTCGTATATCTTTATCAGAATTTCTCATTTATTGATTTTAATATCACGAACTAAATATGGTGTAGCTATATCATCTGTGTTTGCTTTATTCAATGTTTACTCTGATGGAAAAAAAAAAAACATTTTTTGTAATGGTAAAAATGTGGGTTATCAATATTCAAAATTAATGATTTGAATTTGTTGATCACATCACTAGAATTCTTTCTTGGCCAAAAAATTATTGATGTCGATACTACTGAATGCAGTTTCACAATATTTTGATACATGTTTATGCTGATGTCAAATTCCTAGATAAATTTGATTGAGTTAGCAATAAATCGAAATTTATAAGGTGATTTGTGAAATTTGGGCAGACAGTAAATAGTTGGTATGTCTGATTTCGATATAGAGAGTTGAAACGAAGAAATTTAATCATGGTGCTTTAGAAGAATGTAATGGACATACTTACTGTGCAAATCCTGAAGATTAGATATATAAAATTTAGCCGATCTATGTGAATAACTTATCCGCAATATAATTAGCTCTTACGAAAAGTTTCTCACACTACAAAGTGAACTTGCATAGTATGAATTAATGAATCGTGTGAATAGAACACATATTACAACAGTGGCGATGGTGACAATATTGCAGTCCTTCTTGATCTGCTTCTGGTGATACTCTAACACGTAGTTCGTCCAAAATTGTCAAGATCATATGGAATCCATGGCATAAAAATGACTTTGCACACAATCGTTCTTCGAAACCTCCGGGTAATCGGAAAAGTGGGAGGGTTGTGCGCACGTAATCCAGGATAACCACACATTCTGCTATTTCCGTGGCAAATGACCGTCCTAAGTCGGCACCGGATGCCCATTGGTCTCGTTGGTTTATGTGTAGTCCTTTGTGTTTGATGTTTCTGTGTTGTGCGTTGACGTTCCTTGTCCCTTTTGCGTCTCTCTCTGTGTTTGTCTGCTCGGTTTTTTTTTTTGCATTGGGTGTTTTGGGGTTTTGCTGTTGGTGCTGCAATCTGGTGTTGTTGGAGATCCCCTCCTTTGTTTTACAAAATTGTAATAATTTTCATACTGACGATAGAAATAAGTAATTAATTTGTGAATTTAAAAGAAAACAGAATTTGATTGAATCAAAAGAACGAAAAGCTATTTTCCTTTTGCTCTTTAGACATTACAATATTATGACCTCGTTCGAACAATTAGTAATTGGGGCAATATTTTATCATCACAAACGCTATTATTCTAATTCAAAGCATTAATAGTCAATGATAACAATATTTCATATATATACATGTATGTACTCTTATCATATATTTGGTAGTTCAAACCACTTGCTCACGTGGTGAACTGATTCGAATGGGGGGAGGGGGTCAATGCTGTCAGTACATAGTAGTCTAATTGGAATTCCGTAAAACATTTTGACATAAATAACTGTAACAGTGTATTTCCAGTGATTTGAGTTCAATCTTTATTGTCTCTTTCTTTACACATTAAAAAGACATATATAATTAATACAATTACAAGAACAAAAAACTTCAATCGTTTAAATGCAACAATATCTTATTATACATTAACACTAAAGCAGACTATTTTAAGACAATCAACTAAATGTCTTTAAAAATTTTTTTAATGTTTAATGGAAACTTGAAAGATTTCTCAGGAAATGAAGACATGCAACATATGAGAGGAATGTATAATGTGAATTGTCTAGAAAAACTTCTTTACTTTATGACAAAAAGAAGTTTTTGTTGATAGAAAACACGTACCTAAAATGAGATTCTGTCGAAAAGAATACAAGAGAAGTATTCGGAATTTCATCAATTTTCAAAACAAGAGATTTGTACCATATAACATTTACATTGGAAACTAAAATATCAATTTTATACATTGTTCTTAAATATGTCATGATTTCAGAAAGTACTTATGATCTTCGCATTAATATGTAGATTTTCTTTTATAGCCAAGAGCATCACTGATGAGACATAAGATCTTGAAGTGCGCATATGGTGCACAGAAAGTTACAACAGAACATGTTTCAATAATGATAATTCGGTCTTTTCGAAATAGAGAGTTATATTCCATTTGTGCAGGTATCTGACGTCAACGCATTGTGACGTCATCAAATTCTATGGAAACCAGCATGAAATTCAGGGAAACAGGGTTACGTATATGACGTTTTCAAAGGAATTTAATGACGTCATAATGCTTTTACGTCAGATACCTGCACAAATCGAACGTAAGACTGTAAAATCGAAAAGACGGAATTTGAGCTAAATGACAAAATATTTAAAAGCAATCATCTGGTATTAAAGTTGGTCCCAACATTTCTACGTATGACCTATTTTATGTGACATCATCGTGGATTCAAATATATATAAACATTCATGTCAATGTTTTTCTTACAAAAATTTGTATATGGCATAATTGTTTCGAATCATGAATATTTATCAAATATTAAAATGAAACAGTTCATCTATTTCTACATCAATGTTATCATTTATGAAATGATTACAAACAATAACAAAATCTGTTTAAGGAAGACCATGGAATGTTATTTCTAACTTTTTATACATGTATACGTATCCTAAAAATCTACAAATTATGATCATTCCTCAAATACTCAACAAACCACTTTAATAAAAGTATGAAAATGGTTCAGTGTACAAGAGGAAAAGAAGTACTCATCCCTAGATTACATGTACGAATAAAAACAAATCAGGTGGATGATTAAAATGACAACTTGAAGGAGAGATGTTACAGCTTTTTGAACATAGTTTCACTTTCTGCTTCACAAGTCACTTTAAAAATCCTACATGACAGTGACAAATGTAAAAAAAAAGTATCATTGTACATTTGTGTATTATCGTTCAAAACTTTATTTTTATATCGTTAATATCACTGATAGGTGTATACATCAAAGGTCGATTTGTGTTCCTTATTGCAATAATAAAGGCTTATATATAAAATCAAAATTGATACTTCTGCTAATGGGCAGGATATAGGTAATGTCGATGTCGTGATACAATATGTACATTCGTTACGTCATACTTGTGTATGGGTGTTGGCATCCGGATATGGGTCGTAACCTGGTAGCTGTGTGGGCCCCGTATACGTATACTGAAAAAGGAAATGATATATTTGGAAATGTACTTCTAAGACATAAAGGAAAATCAATTCTTAGCATAAGTCAATTTATTTCAAAATATATTATAAGAACATTACTCGACATCGTATCGCTCGGGAAATTTTATTTTATTTCCCGCAGAATTTTGTCTTATGAAAGACGACATGGAATTCAAAATTATCTTCCGTAATTGAATGGTTAAATGTGACCAAACTGTGCGTAAAACATGTAAAATAACATACACAACATTGTTTTTTGGGTCGGCGCCGTGGTCTAATGGTAAAGGCGTCGAGCCAGTGCCCGAAAGGTTGCTGGTTCGATCTTTACCAGGACCACGGGTCGGCCGACATATACTTCAATGTTCTATGTCGTATACAAAATAATGTCCTTGTCAGTGTATTGCTTACATGTCTGTGGTGGTGGTGTTTTTAAACATTATGTTAGGAAAGCATACTAAGCCGGATGTTCTATTACATAACGTATTTTTATTTTAATGGCGATCGTTCATTAAAATAAGAAAATAAGTTTCAGATAAAAGCATTCATGAAATAGCACTTTCAGAGTACTTAAAATCGAAATACTCAGTCTGAATATTAAAAAGCAGAAAACAGTGTATAATTTCATGTTCTGACCCTGCTACTTCTTTTACATTTTAGGACATAATCATTTTCACAATCTTCGTCCATATTACATTGTTTAGATTGAGATCACTGAAGAGGTCTTAAGAAAGGAGGGGGTATCCAACAACACTCGGTTGCAGCACCAACAACAAAAGTACCTGAAACAAGCATGTCTCTGGTCCATGAAATTGAAGACAATTAACACTTGTTATAAATATACATATATTATTTCTTATCATTATATCTCTCTATTAACCAAAATGACAAAATTGATCATTATGATTGCATTATGAATTCACCGTAGACGTAGACTTTTTCAATGGAGTCACCGGAGCGGAACTGTCTCTATCTAAGGATCCCCTGAACGACAGACGAGCTTTACATCTCAACATTGAACCCAGTGTTGTCTGAAAAATCCACAATGGAATACATTGTGACAAGTATATCAGTGAACAATGATTTAGCTTAGTTAACTTACTTTATTCTTCTTCAACATGCTTGCTTTGACAGCTTTGTAATCGGAGCGTAGATTTGAATGATATAACAGCATTAGATTCATTCACCGCGAAGGATCGAAACGTATGAAGTTGTGATTCCTTACGGAGATTTTGATTGTTTTCTTATCATGTTTAGATTGAGGATCACTGACGAGGGTCGAGTACCCGAAACGATTGAATTTGAAGACGTCGAACATTTGTATTACTTTGTGGCACATGTACCCAAGTTCGATCAGCTTCAGTTGATCGTTTCTAAAACGCACTCGAAATTTTCTGTCATCAAGATTTATTGAAATTTCTAAAACGTCGGTCCTGAAGCATCATATCCGACCCATCCTGCTACGTCTTTCGGTATATGTTTGGACATAATAACTTTCACACTCTTTGGACATATTACATTGTTTAGATTGAGGATCACTGACGAGGTTTGAGTATCCGAGATGTGCATGTCTGGTCAATGATGCAAATGTATCTGTTCTGATAAAAATGTTATTGAATATGAAGATGTTTAACATATATTCCACTTGGTGAGTGTCACTGCTGGAGGACCAGGAGTCCCCGAGGGTACATGTAGCCAAGTTCAACCAACTTCAGTTGATCGTTTCTTCAGTGCACTCGAAATTTTCACCGCATCACACCCATCCTACTACGTCTCTAAGTTCATTTTTGGACTTTCACACTCTTTGGCCATCTTACATTGTTTAGATTGAGGATCACTGACGATGATCGAGTACCCAAAAGGTGCATAACTGTTCCATGCTGCAAATTCATCTTTTCTTTAATGATGCTATTGAATTTGAAGACGTTAAACAATTAAGTGATACTGCAAAAACTGATGAGACGTTGCAGTAGGGCAAATGCCTAATAAGTCCATATCGTTTATATATCTGAAAAGTCTATAATACAGTTTTTGTAAACACTTCAAGATTTCCGCTAGATCAAGAACGTTTTTGTCGTCGAAAAACTATTGAAGTGTTTGCAAAAACGATGGACTTTTCATATACCGAGACGATATCAATTGATTGATTTATTAGGCATTGCTATACTGCAACGGCTCTTCAGTTTTTTTTAAATTAACTAAGAAAATGAAAAAAATGCCAAGACTGTCTAAGGAATCACGACACCATACATTTCGATCCCACGCGGTCTTATTGCTAATTACAATTTTGTCAAGTTTAGAAAATAAATTAAAATTTAACTGTACCAGAATGTGAATGAATTTCTGAAAGTTGTCTTTCTTACTTTTGATTTTTTGGAGTCTACAACGGATTTATACAGGAACTCAATGCTTGCAATTAGGACAGATAATGTCAATCCACCAACTAAGATATAAAAAATTCCAGCTACGTTATTCAGTGTTAACTCTGCTTGTCCAGATTCCTGAATAAAACAATGTGAAATAATGTTATCATTGTTAAGTATGTATTTTATAGTGTACAATACGAACAATACAAACTTCCCTTGTGTACAAGGTAATGAAAGAACTTGCAGTTTATGAATGAGTTAAAGAAGATCCTGACGAAAATCTGAACAGCACTCACAATAGAGCACCTATTTTAGCATCGACGGACCCCTAGCTAGCTAGAGGTGGGACCAGGTGCCCGGGAGGAGTAAGCATCCCCTGTTGGCTAGCCGTTAAAGATATAATTTGCTAATCAAGTAAAATTGGTCGTAATAGTGTTCTGTATAAATATGATTTACGGCAGTTCAATATTGATAAATAGGCATCAAGAGTTATCAATGAAATTATAACATTTGCTATATAACGAAAAGAAAGAAAATATCTTCAAAACAATTCAATAGCAATGATCGTTTCAAGACAGAAACATGAAAAAAAAAAACCATCTGAAAGTATGAATTTAGTATACACACAAAATCATCTATTAATTCGCAATGCAAACAAATAATCACATGCACAGAGAGCAACACTACTGATAAATGAATCAATGCAATTAAAAAATACGTATATGACTTATAAGAAAAAAAAATTACTAGCTTAAAAGGTATAGCAACATTAGATTGGTCTCAAAATAAATCTACAGTACTGTAATAGTATAATGACTAAAGATAACTACTTCATTGTCATTTATTCATCAACATTGCAAAATGATGCTTTTGCTACAATTAAACAGACATAAAGATATATATGTAAACAAAATACACAAAATTGTCCATACCTTATTATTTGGAGCATCACATTCACTACGTTCATCCCACCACTTCTTCTTCAGCTTCTCCAGTTCACCAGACTCTCTCAGACTTAAAACAGCAAGTGTTAGACAATCCCTGGAAATCAGGATAACAAGGTATTAGTGCTAATGATCAGCATTTCTAACAATTTCTCTTAAGGTAGAGCATCCCTCGGGTCTCAGATGCTCATATTTCCAAAATGACAACTTTTTCAATAATTTCATTTCCATATATTCAAGGCTTATGCTAGACCTGATATGAATACAAAATACAATTCTTGGTTTCATGATTATACTGAGAACTTAAGCCGTTTGAACTTTACCATTGGTCCCTATGCGAAAAGGAAAAAAAATCCCTTTTAGAGGTGATAAAATGTAATTATAAAAAATTCTTTTTTTTCAAAGCCATATTAGTTGGATAATCTGAACAATCTTCTAAAGAGAAAAAATAGGGTATCCAGGCAAAAAATTACCGGCAATTCTGGCCAGAGGGATACTCTACCTTAACCGAAATTCAAAATCGAAAAGCATATAATACTAGGAACTTTGCTACAATAGAAAGAGACTTATGAAGTAAACAGAATCGATAGCATGATGTGGTTACATTGATAACATTGTAACTCATGATACATAACACGAAGAGGAGAAAAAAGAACTAACAGAGACTGTGAGAACAATAATGGTATTTTGCATTCCACTGTGATCACTGCAATGTCAATATGGTGGTGATTTCTTCTTTATTTTTCAAGAAAAGTACATACAAAATTTGAGAACAAACACCACATAATTGGTAACTAACGTGCAAGATGGCCGTCCTAAGTCGGCAGTCTCGACACCGATTGTCCAATGTCTTTATTAGTTGATGTGTAGTCTTAAGCATTTGGTGATTTGATATCATACTTGGTTTTCCTAGTCTCTTTTATGGCCCTTGCCTTGCTTTGCTTGTATACTCTTTGCATTTACATAGGCACGGTGGGTAATCTCGCAACGCAGATCTTTCTTGGGTTTTTTTTTTGTAATTTCGTGTGATTTAGGTTTTTGATCACCAAAGGGAAATATGATGCAGTGTAAGGATATCATATGAATTTCATTCAAAATAAAAGAATAATATCGCTTTGAAAGCTGAAAAAAACGATCGGCGTGATTCATGTTGATGAAAGTGAGGTAGAACGCCAATTGTTTTTATGCGTTATAAAGTGCTAATATTCACCTTATTTTGGATACAACTCATAGCTAAAACATTCATAGTTTTATACACTGCATCACATTTCACTTTTTGTTAAAAATTATGTATTCTGCACAAAAATAGGGAAAACCTATTGTTCTGCGTTGCGAGATTACCCACCGTGATAGAGGTGTCTCGGTGTTTTGACGTGGATGTTGCAACCGAATCTTGATTGAGGTCCCTCCTTTCTTACAATATTGAAATTACATGGTAAAAAATACCTCAAATCTGACATGACAGGTGTGGCTATTCCGTATCCCTTAGAATCCAAATTGGACCCTACTTTCATTGTATTACATGGTTTCCTCATGTTTTGATACTCGTTCGTCGTTGATTCTATCAGAAAGGCATAATCAGAATTGGATTCACGAACCCGCTTTATTCCCTCGTCATTTGATTCTGCGAAGACACCCTCTGCTGACGTCATAAAGGCATACATTCTCTGGTAAATTCCGACTTTTGATTTCTTTTTAAAAAGTGGAGAAAAAACCAGTTTTTACATTGTATGCAAAATACATCTTAAGTTACAAACAGAAATACATAGAATGTTATGTTCTTAATTCATCTTCTTCAAAAGATCTCGATAATATTTGGAAAGAACTTAAGAATTTTCTATAATGATGGCCTTTTTCAATATTATTTAAATGATTGAACTATGCATATACCTTTTTGCAACTAGAATGTTTTGAATTTTGCTCATTTCAATATTATTATAATTGTACAAATAAATGTAAATGTGATTACTTGAAAGAAGTCTTTGGTTGCGCCACCCTGGTAACATCCATACTGTATTTTGGTCTGCTTCGCTAAGTCCTCAGCCGACTCTATTGGAGTGTTCATTCTTTCTACAGTGAGGAAAGCGGCAAGATTGGCAGTGTAGGATGATATGATGATCAGAGTGAAGAACCACCATACGCTCCCCACAATCCTACCAGATATAGCTCTGAAAGGTCAAGGAGTAACGAACCTTGTTTAAGGTATTCGATGGGCAATGGAGTCAAAACACTCAAATTAGATATATTTATCATTTCATATTTTCTGCATCATGTGATGTTTTTAATTTTTTAAACATCATGTGATGTGTTCAATACTTTTGTACTAGCCTAGAAGATATCTGGATTAGAAATATTTCAAATAGACTCATCTTTAGGAGTTATCTTTCCTTGATGGAAATACAAAAATAATTGCAGAAAAACTAATTAGTGATTTATGTTAAATTTTCAACGAAATTTGATGAAATATATCTTTAAGAATTGTTTTACCGATTCATTTATGATGCCCATCACTCTATTGGAAATATACGAAAAATAACTTTCCCATAGAGTTCAATGCAAACTCTAAGGGCCCGTAAATCTTAACGTAACCTTATTTTTTATAACGAAATTGGTAAAAAATATGCTGTAATCTTCGGTCACATGACTCCATAAATACGTGCCCAGATTACTTCTCATTTCCCATTTAAGGTATTGAAATTTTTTTTCTATAGTCAAAATATGTCTGACACAGCAAGTATTGGGTCTTGTTTATATTAGGTTTATTCACAGCCTCCAAATTTCTTGAATATCTGGTCGTACTCGGATAAGTCACATATCTATCTCATTAGTTTTTGCTAGATACTTTAAAATGTACGTCATGAATAGTGTAAATTAGTAAATAATCAACTTTATCAAAACATAGCTCGAACTGCTTCGGTCGATTAAAGATTAATTCTAAGAGGGATATAGTTAAACGTATATCAAGGAATTATTCGATCTTAAATAAAAAAATAAAAAATAGACAAAAATTCTTGGTACAGCAGGACATATGACATTTACTTTATTTATGATACATGTAGCCAAGTTCGATCAATTTCGGTTGGTCGTTTCTTCAAAGGCATTTCAAAATTTCTGTTTACAAAATTTTCTTAAATTTCTAAAACCTGCGTCCTGTTGCATCATATCCCAGCCATCTTGCTACGTCTTTCGGTATATTTAGGACATAATTGTCACAGATTGTGGTCATATTACATTGTTTAGATTGAGGATCACTGACGAGGGTTAAATACCTGAAACGTACATGTCTGGTCCATGCTGTAAATTTATCTAAAATGATGCTAATGAATTTGAAGACGTTAAACATTTCAACCCCTAATTGATTGCGTTTGATTTTAGACAGATACCTACTTTGGTGAAATGTCGCATCCCTGCTGCATGAAGGCACCCAGTGAATACCAAAGACTGTTCGATATGGTAAAATCGTTAGAAATTCCCGTTTCTTCTACTTTCCATTCCACAGGACTGAATCGACTCACCAGAAACAAAACCACGGACACACCAACATAGGCAAAAAGGATGCACATCCATATTTCGTACGAGAGTGGGTCCATGAATGAAAAGACACTCTTCTCTGCGTCTGTTGGCTTCTTGATCATGATAGAGATCCCGAGACTCATGAATGGTTTTGTGAAATCTACTACACGCTCCCTCGTAGAACTTATGGTTATTGGTGCAACAGCTATATCAGCTTCCTTATGTGTTAGAAATAATTGTAATTCTGTTTATTGAAACGGACTTTAGATTATGCCTCTACTTGAAGCGGTTTTTTTTATATATATATACGAGAGGAAACTCTTTATTGTTCTATAAAAGAAAATGAATCTGATGATAGACTATGACATCCAAGAAAATTATATCATGACATTTATGAAATGTTTCATCCTTGTAAGTGAAATGATTCAGGAGCAGACAAAAGAAAGTCGCTGATGTATGATAACACATCATTAATTTCAATTGTATATAATGGAATGAAAGATTTTCAGATAGGAGAAGCAAAACATTTGTTCTATGTGCATTAGTATAGGGTGTTTGTGATATTTTTGAGCATGATATATATTTCTGTACCAATTGCTAACAATAAAGATTCTGACAAACATTACTTACTTTCTTGGTAAGTTCCCCTATCATACCATCCCAAGTCCCATTCTCCATGGCTTTTCCATACTGTCCGTCCTTGACCAGGCATATATCATAATCAAAGTTACATGACTCTGCTACTTTCTCCGCTAAGTCCACACAATATCCCTCAAACATGTGTTTTCCACAGACACGCTCGTTATGTGGAGCCTTTTGTCGATCGCTGTATTCAGCCTTAAACATCAGATAGGGGGCCTCCTATGTACAATTAAGAGTAAATAATGTTTCAAAGACCAATTTTGTTGCTGAATTTAAATAAAAAGGTGAAAAATGTTTACCGTTGTCTATGATGACAATAAACCATTGTTGTACATTTTGCATAAATATGAACTTGACAAAATTCTAGTCTCAGATGTATTTACATTTTACCATTGGGATTTGTATTTACACAGTGTTTTGTATGCATCGAAAATTATGGTTTCTGAAGTAATTTTTGCTGCATGAACAGTTAATCTTGATACTAAAAAGCACATAAAACGAAGAAAATATGGAAAACAAGCTACGCAAATTATAGATATCAAAATTCAAATTCCGACAGGAAAAACTGATTTTAATAGCACCTATTTTTTGTATAGTTCTTGATTAAATTTCTTCTCAAACATAGAGAGTAAGAATTGTCTCCTGTACAAGATATAGTTGCTATCTGATTTCAATGACCGATGAAATCATGTATCACATTTCATTGAGCAATGATTCCATTTCAAAAACTAGTTATGTGTTTGTGTGCGCGGCTAGCCAAACAGGGGATGTTTATACTCCTCTCGGGCATCTGGTCCCACCTCTAGCTTGCTAGGGGTCCGTCGATACTAAATTTAATGCTCTATTGTGAGTGCTGATGAAATTGTTGTCAGGATCTTCATTATCTTACTTTTACTGAAACAACAGTTCTTGTTTTGTTGCTGACTGGGGTTGGTATATTTGATCCACTGTCTACTGGTTTGGGTTCCGCCTCATGTCGGAGTTTATCTGCTTCGTTTGGATTCCATTCTGCAACCTGACGTAAAACAAAACAACCTTTTTTTCGTTTGTAAATGCGTATACACAACAACAAAATGATAATTAATTTCGCATAGAATTTCTATCAACTGTTTAAATCAATTATGCTATTCAGCGCGAAGTATAAATGTCAATTGATGTTTAGTTATGCTTTGATTTCATTCTTTCCACAACAAGTGAGTCGGCTTCCGATTAGTGACTCTCAAATAACATATCACTGATTCATCATTTACATCGTTAGAATTTCACTTCGCCATTACGAAGTGTCTTTACTTTGTTATTTGAGAACAAACTTCCAAAATGCGGTCAAATAATGCATTTCTAACATATCAATTCATGAATTAAAATAAGAAATCAACAATTTATTATGCGTTGAGTCACTGCTTGATCTTTCCCGACCTCTTTTAAGTTTATAGAAATAGATAACATAAGATAACTATAAAATGTTGTTTTATCTTGTTTTGTTAGTGTCTGATCGATAATACTTTAGAGTAGATCTCATCTTCTTTTTCTCTATCAGGTTCTACCTGGGCTGTCACGGTTCAGCCTTTGTTAGGTTCGATTCGGTTCAGAAAAATTAACCTCGGTTATCGGTAATCAACAACATATGTTTTATGTTTCTGCTTTCAAAGCATCTTCCTATGAGTCCTTGTCAACATTCAACAAAATAACCAAACTAGAACACGCCATCTGTCAAACAAAGAGTTGTCTGTTTACAATCAAGAAGTAAAACCACCCCATCTCATCGGGTGAAATACGACAGTTGTAAGCAGCCAAAAAAAGAAAAAGAGAAAGAGAAAGAACCGAACCGAAATCCGTCAAGTGCGGTTATTTCGGTTAACCGTGACAGCCCTAGATTCTACGGGTAATGGTTCCTCCACCAATTAGCAAATTGAAACTTCTTAAATTAATTTGTGATCTGTTTTATTGTAAGGAGTTTGTTTTTGGTGTATCTGTTTCTTTGAACAAATATTTCTGACCAAGAATATATTGTTTACATGTACTAATATTGTAAACGATCTTATATGTCCATGGGACTTCTGAAGAGAAGAAAGGAAATGACATAAATCTGTTAAATAAGTAATTTATAATTTCACCTTTGCCAAAGAGCTTGTCATCGTAGTTTCGTATAGAAATAAATCGAAATCTTTCCGCAGTCCATAAGCGTCAAATGCAACATCTCCACTTTGTCCATGTAATGCAGCCTGAAATGTTAAGGATCAAGTACAAAATACGAAAACAGTATGGCATAATTACTTTATTATGTTTTGTTATACCCTTGTCAGTATCTCTATATAAAATCCCCATAGGAAAAATGCCTATAAATTCGAATATTTGACCAAGCGATCAATATTTACATCAATATTGGCCCTAGGGCAATATTTCAAAAAATATTGACCGATAAACGGTACATTGTTTGTGACGTCACGTCATTGATGACGCTATAAGCTCTACCTATTTTTACGCGCTCTTTCTCTTATAGAAGAAAATAAACGTAAACATGCCGAGCTAATCGGTTTGTTGCTGCAGAATTGATGTGAGGTATAACAAAACAATTATTGACTGGGAATTCGGGCAATATATGATTTGTTGGACCTTCAGACAAAATATAGCCCTCGGCCTTCGGCCTCGGGCAATATTTTATCTTCAGGTCCAACAAATCATATATTGCCCTCATTCCCAGTCAATAATTGTATAATATCTTCAATTTATTCTTTCCTTCTTTGAAGTATTTATTTTTCTTGCAACGGCAATAACAACAGACAATGACATAATTGACCTTATAAGCTAAAACTAAATTTATCTAAGGGTTATACAATTATCTAATATTTATCAAAGGGTTACACAATTATCTTATACATTTTTGTTGTGTAAATTTATCTAAGGGTCATACAATTATGTAATTAATTTATCTAAGGGTCATACAATTATCTTATAAATTTATCTAGAGGTTATACAATTATCTAATAAATTATATAACCCAATGGTTCATAAAATTATTTAATAAATTTATACAAGAGTCCATTTTGTTGAAACAAGAACCAATAGAAACGATGGAATATGAAAGGATTACGAATTACCTTACGTAAACTATCCATAAATCTTTTTCCTGGTGTTTTCGTTGATTTCTTATCATTTGATCTGTTTCTACAATGTTTATTGATAGTTTCAAAATGATCCGCATCTGATTGGTGGCTATTTATAGTCTTTTTGAAGAGTAATAATGCATCCCGTACTAAAGCTTGATTATACTGAAAGAAATCATTTAAGATTAAAACATCTTTTTAAAAATCAAATGTTCGAAATATTGATATATTCAATTTCGTATAATAGAAATTTATCTTTATTGATAATAATATAAAGCTCGCCTAAAGACTCTTACCTTACTTGCACAACAATTCATAGAATATGGACAATAGCAACGAACCAAGGGAAATTTACGCCTTACGCATTTGTGTTGGTCTTAGTCTATGAAGGCAGGACATTTTTATGACTGTTTTTTTTTCTTTTAGAATGTTTTCAGAATATATATCAATGACTATATTCTGAAGGGATATTTTACATTTTGGATGACGAAGAGAGTAATATGGGGATTCACTTTTATAGAAATTTTGAAGGATTTATTCCCTCGCCATTTTGCTGTTCATAATTTGCTACACCATCATAGCGGGAAAATGATTTACGAACGTGTCAGTTGCTTTGTATGAATACGTCTTATATCGCAATAATTCATTTCAGTGTCGCCACCTACATGTTTGTATGAGGGATTTGTGATGTCGTCATATTAGGTTTCTCAACTGGGGTAAAACTTGTCGATGATATTGAGATATATGAAGATGTTCCTTACCTTAAATTTTCGAGGTTTTCCTTTCATTTTTAGAATTTCAGATTCTATATTTTTATCCAGAGTACTAGACAGGACAAACCCAGTAATATTCAATCCTCCTTTCAGATCTGGTATATTCGACATTCCCTTCGAAAAGAAAAAAAAAATACGAACACGAAATCTCGTTATCACATTATAGTTATATAGTGTGTTACAAATAATTATATGCTGTTCATATCTTATTAATAAAACATTTTCAATGATAACCATTCTAGACAAACGAATATTTCTAAACTTTAAAAAAACATATTGAACATCAAATTTGATTGCATTCAAAATGAGGAACATCAATTATTGTGTTTCGATTTATGTTTATCCTTGAAATTATCCTCATTCATTTTATCAGTCATACTGATTTCTAATTAAGATCAAACTCACCAAATCCATAATAAAGAAGTGGAATCTTTGATTATTGAGGGTAACATTTTGTCTCTGTAATTTAGGATAAATTATATATCGACATTTTACGCTGATTTCTATCTATTGATTCATTATTTGAATGAACATGGTATTTGAAAAAAAAGTAACTCTGTGATCTCTCTTTGCATCTCTGTAATTAAAGAAATCAGATTTAGATTTAAATAATAATAAATTATTATTTTAGATTCTTCAACAAATCAGGTAGAACGCTTTACATTAATCCTTTATTAGTTTTTCATTTATCAACTAGATCATCATAACAAACTGATACATGTATAATTGATATAATGATAGATTGAGATGACATATTACCAATGCTTGAATAACTATTTCTGTTTCTGTACTTTTCATGTCCATAAGTAACCTGATGTCCCCTTTCTCAGAGTTGTATAAAGATCCTAACTTCGCGAGACACTCTTTGGCGTCCGTCATCCGGTTAACCACAATACCTATAGCAATTTGATCTGCGTTGATCACCTGAAGCAGCTGTTGCAAACGTAGAAGACCTACGTAGAAAAAAGAAGACGATGGTATGTTATGACGTCACTGGTAAAACACGCAATTTTATTGAGATGTTGCCTACCTCGAACATTTATCATTTTTTGGTCATCAATTATGAATTTTGGCAAGTAGTCTATTGATAATGACTATCTTCAGTCAACGAAGCACGTATTTGTCGAACTGTGTCATTGGTCTGTACATTAGTTTTTCACATACTGCAAACGTGGATATTTTCGAGTAGGATAATTTTCGCGTATTTTGCGAATTAATGTACTTCGTGAAAATTCTCCCGCGCGAAAATAACTCTGCTGCATTCTTACAAAGACAGAGACGTTTCTATCGCGTAACGTCTTTATGTTATAATTGCGAAATTTTCCCCCAGCGAAAATAACCAGGTTTATAGTATAACTTTTTTTCAAATACAAGAAATTTCTTTTTTATAGTTTATCTATGTTCAAAGACTTAACGGAATCATAATTTGTTAAACATTAAACATTAAACATGTTCAATATACATGTATATTCAAAAAGAAGATGCAATAATTTGATTTGTAAGATTGTTGAGTGTTGTTCATTCCGGGGTTCGCAGCCGTTCCAATGAGAATTCTCACGATTTGGCCTTGCCTTCTCGACTTTGAGACTGAATAACTGTTAGGTACTTGTTTGATGTTTATTTAAAAAAACCACGTTTTTTATTTAATGAATTTAAAAAAAAATCCATGATATATATTTCGAAATGTAGCCTTACCATCGTCTGAATCATACATATAATAAATCTTGTCCCATTTCTTGTGTTTGATGACGTCAACAATACCCCGGATGTACATCGGATGCATGTATAGAACGTAGCCATCGGTGTACATCGGTACACCCTGAAAAAAAATGAAAGTGTACAAGTGAAGACTACGCGGTGCCTTTAGTTAATCAAAATACCCGAAACGTGCATGTCTGGTCCACGTTGCCAATTTGTCTGTTCTTAAATGATGCTATTCAATTTGAAGACGTTTACATTGCTACTAAAAAGTAAAAAACAAATGTTTCAGTTATATTATACACACTTTGTAGCATCACGTGACTTAAGTTGGTGAAACCAAGAACACAAAATGGAGGAATACCGCTCGTTTGAAGGAAAGAAAACAGGTATTGTGATTATTGTTTTCATTCTATATTATCTTTTCATAGCCGATATCCTTGAAAAAATTATATTTAAATGTTTCTTTGTTTGACATTCAAGAAACCATTGGAGTATTTACAAACGTTCTGACAAAAGGAGCGTCGTGGTCGGAATATGTTAAAGACAATGTTGTGGTGGTTTCCACGCAAATATCTATAGCTTTTGTCACAACGTTTGTAAAAACAATGGCGTTTTACTCACTGACGAGTCCATGATTGTAAAAGTATCAGTTTAGACAAGGTTATAGGCTATGAAAAGAGAAACTTTAATTAAAGCAATTATTGCAGTTCCTGTTTTCTTTCCTCCAACTAAGCTTTTCATTCATTCGTGGTTCCACAAACGTAAGTCACGTGAAGCTTCACAGTGATACATGTACCTTTCTTTTATCCAAGAGAACAAGAATGGGGAAAATGGGATTTCCTCGGTTGACAAAATGTAGATCATGAATAATAAAATGGATACACCAAAATATATATTTACTTATAGTGCATATGAGACTGCTTATATGTACCTACAGATCGAATCTGTGAATCATGCGGCCGTCTTTCTTTTCTTGATCAAATTATATTTTCATTTCCAAAAGGTCCATGTGAAATTTAACATTTATTTTCTGTTTTCATACCTGTGGCATACTTAATGTGATGAAAGGCATCCTGAAGTTATCACTGTAGGATTGTATGGTGTTCAGAAAGCACCCCTTAGAGACCACCAGTATACCAGATACATCATTCTTCAACAGGTCACAGACTGTCAAATAAATGTAAAGTGCCATTTGGATATATACATAAAATTCATTGTTTTATTTGCAAAGACAATAAAAACTTTTAGGAGAAGATTGATTTATGTATAATTTTATGCCAAATACGAGATTTATCCATTAAGAGGGTGACTGTCGGTATTTTATCAAATTTTGAAGAAATTTTTTTAAAGACGATTTTTTGTGCAAGAGACAATTACCTATCAACGGAGTTTGAAAGATTATCTCCTGAAACTTCTTCTTTATCTCATTTGGTATATAATGAACCTGTCATGTTTTTCGAATTTTGAAAACGATTAACGAAATGAAATTTGTAATAAAAATTGTTGTACTTTAAGCATTCTAGTCTCTAGTTTTCTTTTCGATTAATCTACCTCAAGGTTTTTTTTTTTGTTTCTTGCATTGATTTAGTTTGTTTGGGTGCGTACTTTTACACCGGTTTTTTTTTCCTTTTTCGTCTTTTTGAATTAATTTTTAAAATCTACATGTATCTGTCAAACTGATTTAAATTACATTTTGTATTCAAATCGGATGCCAACAAATTCTTTAACTCCCATCCGCGGCCGTCAACAACCCGTACCATTCTGAGAATTACACGATCATGGAAACTACATCCTAATATATACAAACAAGGGATATCAGACAATTTTCTATGGCACCAATGTAATTGAAACAAATGTGAATCTGATATGTAGATTGTGATATTATCTGGACAACTCGGCAGATTACAACATTGCCGGCTAAACGTCGTTTGATTCAATTACAGTCGCCCGTGAGAGTGGATCGATTTGGTAGTTGGGGCTCTTCGTTTCCCATCATTATCCACTTCTTTATACGATTTGTAGGAACTACAAAGAAGCCATAAGGTTTCGGTGAAAACTATAGCAAGATAATCAGCTAAAGCGTGATAGTTGTCTCTTTGTAGAAAGGGAGTAAAATTTCTCTTCTTCAAATGCTTCGTTTCTTTTAATAATCTATTGTTCTAAAGATGTGAAAATCGTAGTTTTCACAACTCATTGTGCGTTTTGAATTGTAACAGGTTATATATTTTGAAGTGAGCTTATTTTCGCTAGAACAAAATCAAATGCATGTACATGTTCATCGATTAACAGAAAAAGTAGAGAAAATATATGTCACCTGAATGGTAGACTTTGCCATTATAACAATTAGTCAATAGATCAAACAAAAGTTCTCTAAACTTATTGAGGGAAACAATTAGAAATTAATTTAAAGCATACATATAACAACTGTTTAGAAAAAAAAACCCAAGAAATTAAAAGAATAGCAGAATCGTAGAAACAAAAGGAAAGGAAAAAAAAAACGATACTGGATAAAGCCCAAGGGGCCGAAAATTTGTGAATTAAAGTGTTTATGTATTAATTTATATCATCCCTACCCCCTAAAAGAAATATTTCTGACTGCCGTTTTTGTTTCGTTTTTATTTCTTTTTTTTTTTTGCCGCAAAGAATAGTCTGTATCATGTTATCATGCTATTTAGGAACTCCATATGTATGTAGGAATTGAATGAATGATAAAAGGTAATTTAAGTTCTAATAAGTATATATGTCATGATTTCTCTACATGAACCATTTTAAGAAATGGTGAAAACGTGTCCATATGCAAACTTAAGGAACTTCTAGTATAATATGTCTTGATATCCACTATTTGTTATTTTAAATGAAAGCTGAATCCAAATTTCTAAATATTTTTAAAGAATTTTTATGAAAACATTTATTTAAAAGACATACATTTATTTTTCACAAAGCCATAAAAAGGCAATAGCAAAGATTATATTACATTTAATACTTCTATGAAAAAATTCTTTGTAAAATGAAATGTATATGCAATGTTAGGATCAACCTAATGAAAAAGGAATTGTCATAATTATTTATCATTTGTACGGGCGATATCATGAAAATATTGTAGAAGCAAAAAAAAAAAAAACAAAAAAAAAAAAAAACATTATAATAAGTAGAAAAAAAAATTCTAAAGGTAGTGTGTACATATGGATTCGTTCATTGACTTAAATCCCTATAGCTTTAATGCAATTAAAATTCTTCACATTCCTACTACATGTACCGAAGTCATGAAATAAGAAATGTTGCATAATTGAATTTCAGCTTCTTAATGTAATTTAATTCTAATGACTCATCGTACCAAGAACGGGAGTGTAACTACAAAATAGCGTTGGAAGAAACAGGAAATTTAATCGCTGTTTTATGCAGAAAAATCGCTTTTTCCCTGCTAATTTATATTACTTGCACGATTTTAAACTTCGCTTTCATTCCTTAGAACTCCACCATCCATTATCGCTAGAAACCAAGTAAATCTTTCCTGGGGGAATCAAAGGCCTCGTTGCCATGGTAACTAAAATAAGAGGAATCTCCAAATGTGAAAATTGATTTATATATCTTATGGTGCTAGCCGAACTATTGGAAGAGAAGATACTCCTCCGTGTTTTATCGCCGTAAATGGTTTTTTACAGAAGCTCTACAATTATTCCGTCTCAGTCACCATGTACGAAATATAGATTATTCTTTCCGATGTCGGATTATTTGCTCTCATACTATTTTATGACTTTCCGGTGCCTGACTCTTGAAGTTATATCGTAAACAAATAAAACTTGATGAAAAATTATATTAATATCCATCCTATTAATGGTATATGGTACTAGTTTCCTACCAAGACTTAGTTATTTTACTGTATGACTTTCAGCTTTCTCCAGTAAAAAGTAATATTTCAAAGTATTCCTCTTTTGTTTGTTTGAATTTTTGTTAGTTTGGTTTGTTCTTTTTTTTTTTTTTTTTTTTTTCGTTTTTTTTTCAGTGACCCTGTCATTCATAACAGGTCGAAGGATCCATCAATTTGCCTTGAAAATATATCATATCTGAACGCAAAATGAAACGATTAAAGAGCAATTATTTTGGATTTAATATTTCATTTTCATACAGTATGAAATAAATTAATGGGAAACTTTTATTAAACAATTATTCTGTTTGAATTCTAAGTAACCGAGACGTCATGATGGCTGGCTTGCTGAATGCTGAAGTATATTAGCTTTTAGTACAGTAAACTCCATACGCCAAACAAAAAATTAATATGCATTTGAATCTGAATAAGTTGGAACTAACTATAATATAAAGTGACCATGTGAACGTCAACCAGCGTTAGGCCAAATAAATGGCTCAATTATCTGGATTGACTAGAATTGTAATTAACTATGAATTAGCCTTGTTAATAATAAGATATTTTGGGGCAAATCCAATGTTATGACATTTTGCCAAAATAGTATACTTTTAGCTTTAAAAAATCCCTAGCTAAAAGAACTCTAGACATAATGTATAAAGAAAAAGGGAAATAGCGCTCAAAGTGATCGAAAGATTCAGTAAAGTAAAAAAAAAAAAGATTAAAAGCGACCCCTCCCTGAAAAAAAGAAGAATAAATAGAGCTTAAGGGAGCAAGTGTAGCATATATACATGTACAATCTGGAAAGTTCACTATCGAACTTTGCGAAACTATCTTACTGTCTTTCTCGAATTGAATCGATTAGGACTTTGTTCAACTTTGAATACTTTACCAATATTTTTTTCTAAGTTCCCCTAGACTTGTTCAAGTCCTTATATACAAATCAATTTAAATTGAAAAAAAAAAAAAATGAGTTCATTCATTAATACAGCGAAATCACTTTACTAGCTAGCAAAAATATATATCTGCAACCAATTGCTCACTTTCTATAGTTTTAAAGGGGTATTCTTTTCTACTTTTTAAAGAATTAATTATGAATTGATTTATCTTCACATAATTTTATGTATGTAATGATGTAAGGACTTTAGCAAGTCTAGTTCCCCTCTATTCCTTTGAAGGTCCTCCCATGATTCATCCCGCTTTATGAATCTTACTTGCATTGCTCAGTGCAAAGCTATCTATAGTTTCCAAAGATCCGTTGATGATTTGTATTTGGCTTCTCATTGGTCCCTGGTTAATGTACTCCACCGTAAAATCTAACGCCTCCATTTCCTCTGTGGACGTTTTGTCAAATATAACACCTAAAAATAGAAATTAATACCTAAATATAGAAACAAACACATAGATATTCTATTTCTATGAAAATAACGAACTGCAAGTGGCGACGCCTACATTTAGAATGTATTTTGAAGTAATCTGCTTTATAAGCAGTCACATGAGTCATACATATGTAAGAAGGAGTAAGAGAATCAACTTCATTTTACTTGTGGTTATTTTGTCAGATATTACGCCTAAAAATAGAAACAAACAAAAGAATGTAAATTCTTTTAACAGTAAAATAGAGTTTGTACTGTATGACATTGTGACGACGCTTTTACAATATATCAGTTATTGCATAATTGTTATTAAGCAGCAGTCTCTATAAAGCTTATGAGAACCGACTGCCATTTTAGGCGAGTTTCGCGAAGCGAGCTCGGCTATAGTGATCGAAGGAACCGCTTGACCTCAGATTTGCATCATGTGACCTGAAAAGCGTGACATTCCCGGGCCCCAAAATGTATAAATCGAGTAAAAATAAATATATATTCACACAGATTTACTTAACTCCGATCGTGTGGCCCAATGACCCTTGACCTCATTATTCACCATATTTATATAAAGGCAGCGTACGTTGCATTCTGCGTTTTAACAGTTGTTTCATAATGTGTTAAAAAGTTAGAGATTATTTTAAAAAAGGATAATTAAGGATGCAGTAAACATCAACAGTCTCGTGCGCACGTGTGTTGAGATTGCTTATAAGTTTATCGGCTATACTGTACTACGTGACACGATCATGTAGTGCATGCTTACCAAGACGTCCGCATGAAACTAAAATTGTTCTCAGTGGGCAGAACGCAGAATGTTCGGTTTTTCTATAATTTCGAGCAATATAGATACTTAATTACAAAAAGGGGAATATGATGCAGTGTAGGGGTGCCTTAGCTGTATATGAGTTTTTGCCAAATTAAGAGAAATAATATCTTTTTCGTAAAGCTGAAAAACAATCGGCGTGATCCATGATCAGTCCATTAAGATGAAAATTAAAGTAGAAATGCCGATCGTGTTTGTGTATTCGCTTTATTTTGGTTTTTTCTTTCTCTTTTATATTTATGATAGAGGATTCATGCATATTTCTTGTCAGAGAATCGACAGTACCTGGGAAATCGTTGATTCTCAGACAAGAAATATGCATTTTAAGACTTCTCCGTTGCGCTGTAACTAGTACACTTGAAATCGGGGCCGATTTAAAAAATCCGAATGACATAGGCCTACAAGATACAAGATTTTAGAACAGTTTCAAATGGAATAGATATAAAGATCTATACACGAAGAAAAAATAGACATCTGTACTATCAGTGGCGGATCCAGCTTATTATTTAGGGGGGACGTTAAGAATTGGCGAGGGGTCTGGGGACCGCTTAGGTCCCCAGCGGGTCCAGGGCAGAGTCCTGTTAGGGGGTCGAAGCCCCTGGAATCTCTTGAATTTCAGCCTTTTTAGGATGCATTTTCGTTACTGTAATTAATTAAAGAATGGAATTTGATGCATTTAACAATTATAT
The DNA here is from genome assembly GCA_033119305.1 of Pinctada imbricata. Lineage (NCBI taxonomy): Eukaryota > Metazoa > Mollusca > Bivalvia > Pterioida > Pteriidae > Pinctada > Pinctada imbricata. The sequence continues at coordinate 23,131,241 of VSWD01000006.1, forward strand.
TTACTAAAAGGTACATTTTGTAGGTAATATTCACTAATATTCACTCTTTCTTGATTTAAAATGATCGTTTTACCCATGATTGGAAAATTTTAGAGGGCCCTACGCCCCCCTTGAATCCGCCACTGACTATAGCAGTCATGCTGACATAGGTTCATAAATGTTTTATTCCCGAACATTGGAAAAATTGTTCTACATGTATCTACTAATACAATATCTAAAAATCCCATAAAATATTTTGATATCATTCTAAAATGAATAAACGAAACTCGCCATCAGTTCCTTAAGAGCTTTGATTCAAATAAGATTATATAATGCCCAATTTGAGGACGTTACATAGAACAAAACACGGAGGCATGGAAAACAATATAATCTTATCATAATGATTGAAACACGAGAGTCAATATTAAATATATGACAAATCTCCACAAAGTCCCATTGTGAAATACATTTATTAAAGGTGGCGCCACTGAAAGACCAGGGTCATCGTATCGAAACTCGAAAGCAGCTTCCAAAGTATAATCTGACTCCGCGGAATTAATCTTGAGGAAGGATTATGGCGATAAGATCAAGCTTTGCATCTAGATGCGAGTATAATGAACCTTTATCGAATTTTAAAGCAAAGTTGAATGTAGTAAATAAACTATGCAACAATGTCCATACAATTAAATAACAATGCCAAATGTTTGGAGAATGTACTTTTCAATACAAGCATTATTCTTCGAAATTTTGTCTTTCTTTGTCGAAACATTTTTCGTACAAAATGTTTAACGGAAAATCACAATCATTCTCTAAATTTAAGTTATGTCAATTCCAAGAATAACTCGCTCTTCTAGAGTTTCTCAAAAATTTGTGAACTTTCAAATTCAACCTCTTACATGTAACAGCATAACAGTTCTGCCGGGGAGCAACTGTAAATCCCTGATGTTGATGCGGTTAAAATAATCTAGTAAATATGCTATGCGCATGAAAACAGGTTAAAATAATCTAGTAGATATGCTATGCGCATGAAAACAGGTTATAATAATCTAGTAGATATGCCATGCGCATGAAAACAGGTAAAAATAATGTAGTAGATATGCTATGCGCATGAAAATAGGTTAAAATAATCTAGTAGATATGCTATGCGCATGAAAACAGGTTAAAATAATCTAGTAGATATGCCATGCGCATGAAAACAGGTTAAAATAATCTAGTAGATATGCTATGCGCATGAAAACAGGTAACATATATCATTTTAATTAAATAAATTGTGCTCATTGGAAAATGTTTCCGTATGAGTCTGAATGCGGAATGTATTAAACATGTCTTGGAAGAAATCGTTTCTGTTAAATTATCGTCATTCAAAGTAATAAAGCGATCTTCAATATAACTCTTAGATAGCCAAACACCCAAACGGCAATCAAAAGTGGAATAATTTTACCTATGATGTCCGAAAATTATCAATTTCAACAAGCTGCCTTCTGGTATCTAAGTTAAAGAGAAAGCGCATAAACCAAAATGATCGAACTACATGCACGAATCCATTTTAATTGGCTGACTTTTTTCCGTACGACTTTTGTTTTATAATAATACGGAAGTGTTCCAACCCATTACCTTCTTGAAGAAAATTTCAAACTAATTTTACTACACCAGACATGTGTTTGGGATGGTAAATACTCGTCAGTGATGCAAAGTGTTTTAATTTCAGACACAGCTCAATTTCATTTCAGTAGCGCCCTCTGGTATTATTTATTTGTATTTTAATTTGTGCAGTTACTTTTCAAAGAGTGCGCGGCCCCGAATTTCTCAATTTTTTTTTCATGTGGAATGTGTTTATTGTACAGTGTGTGTGTGATACACCGTGTGATACACACTGTACAATGAAGACATACATTGTTCACAGTGTTGAAATTTTACGTAAGAACCATCTAAAACACCATATTTGATGCATTCATCAGTTTTGGCCTTTTTACACAGCTGAAGTGATAGATGTTACTAACTCTCCCTAGCAATTGATTTCATTTTCCATTTTATATTGCAGGAATTTTTGTATGGTGTTGCATTTTTCCTGACTTAATAAGTATGTATTTGACAAATTGATTTTTTACAGTATTATGTATGATTATCACTTGCATATGGAGACACTTCATGTTCATATCCAAATTTTAGAATACCATTTTTACGACGTAAACTCAGTTGTTTCTGAACCCTTTTTTTCCTTAATTCCGTTTTTACACTAGATTTTGTGGAGATTATTCATTAGACAGTGTTGTCTCTCGTTTGTCAAAGTCCTGACTGAATTTTGTATTAATGACAAATATGGATAATGACAATATCCCTGTATACAGCACAAAATCGATAATTCAGAAAATCAGAAACTGAAGGCATACAGAATCAGGATAAAACAGGAACCAAAGCAAACAAACAAAAACCTCCACCACATGAAAAGAGGCGAACCCCCGATATGGGAGTGAGATCAGGTGCCCAGGAAGAGTAAGCATCTCCTGCTTGCATGCAACACCCGCCGCTTTAATTCGGTAGAACTGTCACATCCGGTTACTTCCATTTCGGAAGACATAGAGTACAATCATTGGTTGGATGGTTCAAATGGCCTATGACAGAATATCATCCACCATTCTGGAGAGTGGGACATCATAGTGTATGACGAGTTCCCCATATCGACTTGTTATTATTAAAGAATATTATGTTATTATTAATATTATTTTTTTTCCAAGAATTGGAATAAAATCCACTATTCGAGTCTTTTTCGGTTTCTTTTCCTTTTCTTAGTGCCCTTGTTCATTGACCTAGGTGTAAGGTATATGTGTTTTATATAGGAAAACGCAGCATCATTTGAAAATAAAGTACATGTATGAAATAAATTCTGGCGAGCGGAAGCGAGTCAGAGAAATATTTGGAATGCTGACGTCAAAAAATTATCAAAATGAAAGATTTCTAATTCTATTATAAATGATAATGATACGGAAATATTCCAACTCTTTGCCTTCTTGAAGAAAATTTCAAACCAATTTAAATGCACCAGACACGGATTTCGGATATGAAATCCTCATCAGTAATGCTCCCAGGAAACGTGATTTTTAGACACTGTAAAAAAATTCATTTCAGTAGCGCCCACTTGTTTTATCTTTTGACTTTAAATTTGTGCACTTACTTTGCAGAGAGTGTGCAGCTCCAAATTTCCCGTAGGGTCGATTCAGTAGCATAGATAGCGATCAAATGTATGACCAAATTAGCATTGGAGGGATGATGCTAAGTGATAAGTAACAATTAATTTTTTTCCTATTGTCATTTTAATTTATTTTCGAAGGGATATTTGATTTTTTTGCCAACGACTTCCATCATGTAGAATATATAACGAGACAGAAAATTCTTTAAATTATGACATAATGTATATAAATCATGATTTTTAAACCTGAGCTATAAGCACATTATTCATATTTTAATGTGCCACCAGGAGTCAATCACCCCCTTAAAAATTAAGTGTCTGGTGCTCTCTAAAGACCCGGTCAGATCGATATCCCTAAATTGGAACGATATTGGATATCCTGCAATAGGCAATTACACCTCTAATATCTCTAATGTTCAGTGAGATCTTAATCGATAATCCACACTCCTCCCCGCTTAATAGACGTAGTGCTTCTTCTTTTACCATTGAGACGCTCTCTCTTGTTATTTGCCGGGGCTGGTCAAATAAGATTCCGTAATTAACAGTTAAGGAATCCGATTACACCATAGTTGTTGGCTGTTTGTCCAGCCAGAATTAACACAAAGTCAATTTGACTTCTCAATCAAGAAATTTCTAAGAAGATAAAGAGAGCATATTATTCTGCAATTTTCGAAGTAAGATCATTGTAATTGAAAAAATCGATTTTGACCTACCAATTGAAATGAGAGATAATAATTAACAATTATCATACGTATCATACTTACCTAATCTTCTTTTAATGCTATGCACATTTGTCATCAAGAAATATAAGAAAATAATGAAAACTTCTGTCTTCATATTGAGTTGCATATTTGGCTATTATATCCCAATATTTCACACAATTTATATGACGCACAGACACATTTCACATGTCAAAAACATGTTTTGTTCAATAATTGTCTATGTTCCTTAGACATTTGAAAAACATGGTGGTTTCTTTGCGCATGTGCGTTCTTCTATAAACGATCGCCAAATCCCAGCGCCATTTTCGCAGAATAAAATAATCTTTCGGGAGTGAGAATGTCAGAGAAAACTATAATTACATGTCTCTCAGATGGATCCCAAGAGTATAGAATTAGATCCAGTTCCTGCTGTCTATCAAACCCTTACAGTTCTCTCAAAAGCTGATCCTATCTACTCGAATATGGACAAATGAGATACAACCGTTTTATATTAAGCCTTTCAAAGCGTTAAAAGCATCTCAACATAGTAGCAAATTACGCATCAGTGAATTATCAGCTAAATTATCCTCCGCCAATTTAATCGTACTGTACAGCGAACATTAGTTTGTTATTTAGTGTTAAACATCGTTATCAGCATCTGGTATAATTCGGTATCATGTGACAACACAATCCCAATTTAACGAAACGTTTTTTGAGGTCGTATTTTTTCCCATGCCACATTGTTCCTTGTCGCATCCTACGTTGTAAAATTGCTGTTGTGCATCGTTCAAATAAGTGCCTTTGGACTGCTGGACTATGATTTTAATTATGGATATCTTGGGAATTAGTCTGGTAATGATATTCTGCTCAAAATTTGATTATGGTAAAGAGCCTGGTGCAGTGATTCATTAGTTATACCCTTTCAAATGGTGGTGCAGAGGGGACAAATTTCCCCTAGGAATGATCCTCGGTGTCACATAACGATTTGCATTCGTTCACTATTGACAATAGTTAAAAGTCATAATCCACAGGCATAGATGATATGTGATCGCGCAATGAGACAATCAGATTTTATCATTGATTTTTAATTCTTTCACCAAAAAATCTTATCCGATGGTAGAAAATTATTTCCCAGCCACATGAGACTTTTGATATCTCTCGTGCAACGAAAGTGAATTAATGGAGATACGATATTGACGTGTTATACCGTTTCAATTGCTGCGGACCTAAAACGCTTTTGATCAAGCCGCCATCATCTCTATGACGCGTTATACAACCTTGCCCAAAATAATGGAACACGATTTTTGGACTTGCTTTTAAGAGTGGGTGATTATTTATGTTAATATCCATTTAGACTGAATAAACAATGGACTGGTTGATCCGACTCGTCGGGGCTGTGGTCTATTTGACCTATTGTTCCTCTAATACACCTGGCATCGACCCAGTATACATCGGTAAGTAGACAGAGAATTTATTCAGATGCAAACTGTAAGTCTTATGTTTTTAATTCATGAATTTCATCTCGATATTGTTGTAATTATCAATTTTTAACCGACAGAGAAGAACATTTCAAGGAATATTTTATTTTGTATTTTGGCTATAAGAAGACATTTTCTTAACTTTAAATGTTTCATGTAAATTCAATTTTAAAACATTTTAATATCTATTAATCAATGATTTTTTTAATTCAGTACTTTTTTGACTTTTTAAATTTACTTTCTAATTCAGAGAAGTACTTCTTCTCTTTTCTGAACACATAGTTAATTAATATTCGAGGAATCGAATAAGAGAAATTATACGTCCTTAACAGTTTAAAATGTGTGTAGAACATAAAACAATTTACGAGGACCTGTCAAACCGAGGGAATGGGAAGAGCCCTAATCGATTTTTTTTTTCTCGAGAAATTTCGTGCAACGAGACTTATCAATTGCAAGCTTCGTGTAGACATTAACAGGGGATAGTAAAGTCCGAAAACAATTTATATACAAAATAAGACCACTATATGGAAAATCAATGAAGTAAGATAGCAGTAATTAAAATCCTTCACGTGAATATGTTTTATATAATGTTTTTCCCAAATTGAAATGAAGTGTCGCCCTAAACCCCGAATATTAACAGACAAAACAACAAAGCATAACAGAAAGCAAAATATGAAACCTAAGGAAAATATAACAAGGGAATTGTTTGATTCAAAATTCTATAAAATGAAATTCATGATGTTTTAAATGAGCGTAAACATGATAGATTTCTTCTTACTAAAGACAAAAAAAGGGATCTCCAACTAGACTCGGTTATAGCATCGTCAGCAAAACACAAATACTCCCTTTGCAAATGTTAAACGTCTTCAAATTATATAGCATCATTTAAGAACAGGTACATTTGCAGCATGGACCAGACATGTACGTTTCGGGTACTTAACCCTCGTCAGTGATCCTCAATCTAAACAATGTATTATGACAAAAGAAAGTGAAAGTCATTATGTCCAAAATTGTACCGAAAGACTAAGCAGGATGGGTGGGATATGATGCTACAGAACCCACGTTTGATAAATTTCAAGATATTTAGATAACGGAAATTTTCGAATGCGTTGAAGAAACGATCAACCGAAGTTGATTGAACTTGGATACATGGGTTTATGGTCGCTTCGTGCCATAACCAACTCTAACCTTGGTCACTTCGTACCAAAAAATTACCAACTCAACCATTTTAACTCAACTCAACCTGTACCAAGACCAACTCGTACCAAAAAAGAAGTCAATTCGTACCCATTGCGAACTCATGGATACAACTCGCACCCAATTTTATTCCGACCCGTACCATAACATACTCGTACCAAAACCAAATCGTACCACACAGAATCTCGGATCCATTGACATTTACTCGTACCATAACCAACTTGTACCCAATTTTATTTCAACTCGTAGCATTACATACATGTACTAGTACCATAACCAACTCGTGCCACATATAATCTCGTATCCACTGACATTAAAATCATAACCAACTCGAATCACCTAGAATCTCGTACCCATTAACATTATCTCGTACCATAACCAACTCGTATCACACATAATCTCGTACCCATTACTCGAATCATAACTGTTAGATGACCACACACAAAAAATAACGCAAAACGCAGGCACGGGTTTAACTTTACAAAATACAATTTACCGAGTACCATGGTACGAGTTGGTAGGGGTGTGATTTTATGTAACAAGTTTATGTTACGAGTATTGATACCATGATACGAATTTATGGATTATACGAATTTATGCATGCTACATGTACGAGTTTATGGTACGAGTATTGGTACCACGGTACGAGTACTGGTACCATGGTACGAGTTTATGTATGGTACGATTTGGTAGAATTTATGGTACGAGTTGGTCATGGTACGAAATGGTTTTGGTACGAGGTGGTAGTAAGGTATGGTACGAAGTGGCAGGTACGAGCAGGTATGAGTTGGTTATGGTACGAATTGCCCTCGGGAAAGAGAAAAAACACGGAGTAGACAAGCACAGCAAGAAACGTTAAAAGACATACGACATAGAAACATTAAACCACAAAGACTTCACATAACTAAAGAGATGAATCGGCAAAATGCCTACTTAGGACGGTCATCTGCCACGCCAGTAGCAACTGGTATTGTTACCCGTTTTTCGTTCGCACAATCCTTCCAATTTTCCGGTAAACCAGTAGTACTGTCGATTAGTTAAATAACCTCCTCACTGTAAGATGACCACACAAACAAGACAGCAAAACGCAGGTACCAAAGAAATGTAAAAAAGGGGGCTTACGAAATACACTCTGGCTTTGCCGGCTGTAGCGAGCTCATGTTTGTTTCCACCCGAGGATTTTACCGACATTCACAGCGGACAGGTGTTAAGGGACATGTCTTCTCTAAACCGCTTTATAAATTATTGATATATACGAATAAATTCGAGCAAAATTTTGAAAGTCTCAAGACGATAAACAAGCGCCGTGTTGCATAATTATGCCGTTTGATCGTGATTTTGTTTTTGTATGACTTTCACCTACTGGCCAAGACCTAGTACATTATACAAAATTTAAATACAGTAAAGAATATGTATGAAACTATCCATCATGTGAACAAATCTCAGATCCGAATATACTACCATGAGAAAGAAGCATTCGGTCTTGTCGATAAAACAGAACTGTGTAAATAGATGGAAAGAATGTTTAACACTCACCAGAAAGCAGCATATCATTGAATAAAAGGAAAACATGAATAGATTGCAATGTGATCGAAAGGCAGCTAGGGCAGCACTATCATTTCTGCTCATAAAGTAGAATGTGTTTTTTGCTTTGTTATGTTTTGTATTGTATTATATTCAAATTGGCATTGAAATGTTTGGTTTTACTCTATGGTGTGCTTGTGTGAATGGCAATAAAGATGAAATTGAAAGTCTTCTTGAACTCATTAATATCCGCAAAGTATTTATAAATCATATAAAGTAAGTCTTGCATTAACACCGTAATGTTGATAGCGAATTACGGTGTTAATGCAAGACTTACTTTATATGATTCATCTCTTTAGTTATTCCCTGTCCACTTTGCTGAAACTTATAATATAAATTGGGGATTATTTGAAATTTTATTTTTCGTATAGCTTTTCGCTATCAACATTATAGGAAAAATAAAATTTCAAATAATCCACAATTTATATGATAAGTTTCAGCAAAGTGGACAGGGAATCATTAGATGCATATTTGGCCATTATGACAGTAATAAGTAAACCAGATAAAATGTTATGTGAGACATCTTTGATGACAAGTCATATTTTTGTGGTCACTATCATTACTAAGTTGAAGTAAACAAATAGTTGAGTATATTTCAACAAATCTATACAATTCACAACTATTTTGAAATGATTCATTATTAATTAAAACACATTGGAATCTCTCTTTATTAAGTGTTATACATTGTGTTTCAAAGGTATTTTTGTTTCTTCCTTTATTTATCAATTTTGTCTTGATGTGGTTGTTTGATCTTATCATGTGTTAAACGTCTTTAAATTCAATAGCATCATTTAAAACCTGATAAATTTACAGCATGGACCAGACATATTTGAAAAAAAAATGTATTCAACAGTAATAGACTGCCACAATGTTTATGAAAGAAAGGGGATCTCTAACATGACGTGGCTGCAGCATCCATATCAAAGCATAAAAACACTCCAAGTGAAAAAAACAGAGAACACATACACAGCAAGAAACACAAAAAAAAGACATTGAACACCAAACACGAAATCAAAACACCACACAAAAGACTTCACATAAACCTGCAAGACCCATTGGCAGTGGGTCTCTACTTCAGACGGCCATCTGCTACATGTACATTAGTCACAAATGGTGTTTTTAATTGATTACGTGCGCATAATCCTCCCATTTCTCCGGTTACCCAAAGGTCTTAACGAACGCACAAATGTAGTGTAAAATCACGTGTGCCTAGTGAGGTAATGTTTTGCAAGGTTTTCATCTTGTAGATCTTTTAATTATCTTTTCGGGCAATACCCATAACCACTTCCATGTGATAGGTTAGATGTTTTAGATGAGACAAAAGAATGCTCGTATGATCTGATTCTTGTCTGTTCCGATGGGGTCCTCGTGTTTAAGATAAATTTTTCGATGTTTGTGCTTTCCTTGCAATACAAAGCTCTTGCAAACATTTTCCATTTATTCCCACCCAGTGTACAAAAAACATTGCTTGAATGCCTATTAAACAAGACAAAAATAAAATGGAAAAATAAGAACAATAACCCAAATTAAAATCGTATGGTTAATTATGTTTTTGAAAACTTGTTTTATCTAGGTGCAAAAAGAGCATGACAAGCTGTCGATTGGCATCGAAATAAATGTGATGTTGACTATTTCAAATTTGATGGGGAAGATCAATTATCCGTTATTTGTGGTCAACGCTCAAATTGTCTTGTGTATGTCTGGTCAGTGACAGTCACTTCAGTATTCTTATTGCTTACGCCGGGCTAGCACTGTCGCGAATGCAGAGGCGACAGAGCTACGATTAGAAGATTTTGTTTAATCGTAGCGCGTTTTAGCGGGTCCTGTAGCATCATATCCTACCCATTCTGCTACGTCTTTTGGTACATTTTTGGACATAATAATTTTCATACTTTTTGGCCATATTACATTATTTAGACTGAGGATCACTGACGAGGGTTTAGTACCCGAAACGTGCATGTCTGGTCCATGCTGTAAATTTATCAGGTTTAAAATGATGCTATTGAATTTAAAGACGTTTAACATTCCTCTCAATCGCGGGCATTCTCGTCTCATCGTGTCATGTTCTCCTGCATTCTCCTCTGTTTGCGGCACCGTCGCGAATGCTTCAAACTCATTAAAACATTCGCGTCTGAATTCTTATTCGCATCACACTCGCGGCACATGCGCAGAGCATTCGCCTTGCATTCTCCTCCATTCGCAGCGCGTTCTTCTCACATTCGTGTGCATTCTTGATACCAAGGTGGAGGAGAATGAGCCACGACATAGCCCCGACAAGAAAGAATCTGACACGAATGTGATGCGAATGCGCCGGGAATGTGACGCGAATGAAAAAATCATCGTGAATCAGCCACGATCTTGACACGATAGTACTACATACACACACGACAGTGACAATAAGAATTATCTCAGAGTTGATGTAAAAGTGTGTGGATCAATATTTTGAAAACCTTGACAATGTCTTTCAAGAGAAAACAACCTGGAAAGAGGTCAAAGTCAACAAAGGCTATTGATGGCAATTTGATTTTACTAATGTCACATTCTTGTCATGATCGCAGACCTATCGGGTTAAAGTCGTGTCTCAATCTCCTGCGTCGCAGAACTATCGGATTAAAGTCGTGTCTCAATCTCCTGCATTCGCCTCTCATTCGCCTCAGTGTCTTTTTATCGTGGCACATTCGTGTCGCATTCTTCTCTATTCTTATCACACTCGCATCACTATCGTAGTGGAAGCGTAGCACATTTTGTTGCATTCGCGGCGCTATCTTGTGCCTATCGCGCCAAAAAATACTTCATGAGAAGAGACAAGGATGTGACGCGATTGTTCATTCGCTTCTGATGGTAGGTCATTCTCCTCTACATTCGCGACAGTGGAAGCCCGGCTTTATGTGATAGTATATCCATGAGTAGTAGAGTAGTTAACAACACAATTGTGGATTGGTAGTTTTAGGCGGTTTTTTCATATCAATTAGTAATTCAATAATCTTATAAGAAGACGTCAAATATCATCCTAAATAAGGATGAAAAATTACAATTACTCTGCATTCAACACCTTGCTAAGCGCATACTACACAAATGAACTAATAAATCGCAAGAGAAAATAAAGACTGAATCCCAATTGGAGATAAAAAAAAGTGCCGAAAAGAGAAATACATCATTTCAGTCGAACAGGAAAGGTCGGTGTAGAATCGGCGAATGCATCAACCTCTATGTTTAAAATGGGTCTAGCCTACAATTTATGTGAATAATTTGGATAAGGCGATCTTATAGTGTCTTTATATTTAATTTGTGCTGTAACAAAGTCAGTCGCTCAGAATTGGGCCTTTGATTGAAAAGGTTTTGGTTAGTCGTACTCAAAAGGAATTCTTTGTTGTTTGCGCTTTCTTTTGAATATCTTATCAACTTTTATACTAGTAGACATGTTTCATTTTCGCGGACATCGCACTTCGAAGTGGGAGGGACTGTGCCACAAACGTTAATTGTTGATGTCATTCCAAGGAATTCTTTGTGTGATAATGTATTTTGTTTTCTTTTGTGAGTATACACATTTAAATCTCTACAGTGTCATTTCGTCTATATGTTCAGATTTTACTTTTCTAATCGCTACTGATTTCTTTGATATGACCCCTATGAGGGCGGATTCCAGAGTGAATTCCAGAGTGCGAAGTTAGAAGTACATCGACTTGAAACATGTCTGGTATTATGAATACACCGTAGGTAGGGAATGTTACTTCATATGCTCAGGAAAGGGAAATTGGTGTGTTGAAGTTGAAATCGTCACGGTATTTGCATATTGTTGAAAGATATATAAAGTGTTATTGTACATAAAAGGGAACGACAAAATTCTTGTGTAATGATGTGACTGGGAGGAGAGTATCGATATAAAAAGCTTAAGGACAGACAAAAAGATAGTATATCACTTTCATATTTGAACACACAAATAAAGGCTTTCCTACTCATTCCCAGAGATGAGCGCATACATGAAAGTACAAAGCGCAATATAACTTTATAACAGATTCTGTTAACTAAACACGTTCTGAATTTTCAAACGCAAAAAGTAACCTTATTCTGATATTTACATCTATTTATTTACGGACAACTAGTAACATGTATAAAGTGAAGCTTCAAACATACAACTTGAATTGATTTTTTTTTATTTTCTTACAGGATACATGTTTCATAACAATACAGAGGACGTTGAAAATTTGAGGCAGGCGTTTGAGGAGAAGATTAGACATTTGAACAATGAGTATTCCGGCAGCTCCTTATTCTTTGATTCCTCAAAGAGATGGTCAATACAAGACATGAGTGATGCATATACTGTTCGTTCAAAAGGTACAAAATCTTTATGCATATGAAAGTCCAAAATCAGATTATATTGTTTTTCGGACTTCAAATGTATATCCTCTATGTTTGGACCAAAAGGTTAAAATGTAATGGCTAAATCAAACGAAAGATGATCACGTACCAATATTATACTGAATCTAATTTGTTCAAATTTGTTCATGAAAATCTTAGAACAGTTAAAAAAGAACAGCAGATTAGAATTAAAACTCTTTCACAATATACAAAGCAGGCTGCTTTCTTGCCGAATTGGCACATTTAATTGTTGTCCATTGTAGTCTATCATATCTTTGATTTTCAAGATAAAAGTAAAAATTATTTTTTTCACGATCCTTTTTCAGCTTGTGATATTATTTACGAAGCAGTGGTCGCCTTCATCGTTATTGGAACACCTTCATCAAATGAACTTTTCGCTGCACTTGGCGCCAAAATGGACATTCCTATTTTCATGCCGCTTGAGATCAATTACAGCGCCCCCTTGCGAAATGGTTACGTCATCACTATGACGCCGTCCATGATCCAGGCTATAGTAGATATCATGGAATACTTAAATTGGGATAACCATGTTTATTACATTTATGATTCAGATGATGGTATGTATTTTCATAGATACTTGATTGAAATAAATTGCTCATATATTTCCACGCTTTACATGTTACCGGAGCAGTAACATTTAAAACAAATGAAACCAAAATAATTTCAGAAATCCTGATTCATATTATTGTAACTGTTAAACATGAGAAATGACCATCAGGTTTGCCCTTTAACATCGATAATCATAATAAAGTTAAAATGAATAAATAGTTCTTCCTAGTACTTCGTTGATGCTGCGGCTTTCATAACAATTGTTGTGTAGATTATCTTAAGCATCAGAATCGTCCATATTTTGACGAATTTAGAGGTTTATTCACATTCTTCGGAGAGAAACAGAACTGAGAAATATATATCTTGGTTTGTTATTCATTATGCTTTAAATTATACAAATTTAGTTCAATCTTAAATGTAATATTTATGAAAAGAGTTTTAAGAAATATGTATAAAAATAGTTGACAGAAATAAGATAGAAAGTAAAGGGGAAAAACAAAGTCACTGTGGACAGTCACAGAAAGACACACCAACAAGGACTAGGCCCACCAAACACCAAAGGCGACATCAATACATCCATAAACCAACAAGTCCAATGGACAAACAGTGCTATCTTATGACAGCTATATGTCATGTTAGTAGGAAAGTGTGTGATTATTCAGATTACGTGCGCACAACCCTACTACTTTTCCGGTTTACTAGCGTTCTTGACGAACGTATGATTGCTGTTTATAACAGACATCTCACTGCAGGAAAATGGGTAAACGTAGGGACCCAAGTAACAAACATTTGATGAAATAAATTGAAACGAAAATCAAAGAGCGTTTTAATCAAAAGTATTGAATTGTTTACTAACTGAATATTTCTTTTTCAGGTTTATTGAGATTGCAAGCATTTTATAATGCAACTTCAATGTCGGAAATGAGGAACAATTTACAAATACATGCGCTCAGAATACGTAACATTAGTGATGCGTATGACGTACTACGTATTGCTGACTATGTGGATAGTAATTGTTCATGCAAATTCAATTGTGATTGTGATCGAAAGATAATTTTAGATTTATCTACAAAGGCAGCTTATAATCAAACTTTAGATCAGGTGAGAATTTCATCTTCTTATCTATTTCCTTCATCTTCTTCTTCTTCTTCCATTTCTTTTTCATTTTCCATAATCTATCACTTTCCATAATCAAAAGGATTTTGTCTTTGTCTCTCCCTCTCTCTCCAAATTTTCTTTGTTTACGTTGTCAAAGTAGTAGAAAAGCACTTCAGATACATTCTCCTCTCCCAAGTACGAACTCTTATGTTCAGATACGGAGAAACATGATTTAATTTGACAGGGGGATATCGAAATATGAAGAGTATGGCCGGTCTTGATATTGATTATTAATACCTCATGCAATAGAATAAGCCATGGAACTCCATCAACTCTTCCTATTTCACTATAAATGGTCGGTATGATCAATTATGGAGCTGTCACGTCCTAAAGTAGCCGACCTATCCCATAACATAAATGTTCTTTACAAACATGGTGCTTATTATTACTTCTATGACCGTGCAAGACAGACAAATATTGTCCTTGTCCAAATGAGAAATGATTGGTCTGGTCATGTCTGTTTCGTTAGTTTCAGTGGTAGATGGTAGGTTCTTGCGTGGCAAAAACACTTAAAACTACATTTTCCGACTTTGGCTTGTTTGTGACCGATGTAGTAATTTTAGCGTATGGAAGATAACGAGGTATTAGTTGACTCGATGCTTTCTCCTTACTCTGCTTCCACCCTTATTATGCCTGATCGTATCCGATAATTATTTTTTATGGAAACTACGAAATTATCGATTGGGACGAGTCAATTATATTTATTTCGGAACAAATTTATGAAGATGACATTGTTGCCTTTTAGATGAATTTCAATGAAATTGCAATGTAAGTTGAAGGATATCATTTAATCTCCGCCTAGTCCCACCTGCAGCCACAAGAGCTGAAGGACATATACTGTTTGCTCAGTTTTAAGACAGATATTCTTAAGACTTAAATCAGTTTCATCTTTTTGTATGTAGAAGTGATGTGTAGTGCCACTTGTCGCGGTTATCATAGGAAAAAATGAAGTTCTGAGTACTTCCCAAGTTGACCAATGCAGACTTTTCTATTGCTAACTTCAAAATATTACTTTTATCTTTTATTGATGGCTGATTTTCCTTCATATTTGGAATACAATTTATTGGATATACTACTGATTGCTTGAATCAAAGAAATTGAAACCTTTCCGCCTATACTTTGTGTGAAATGACATAAAATGTTTTTGAACGTACTTCACAGCGCATATTGGACATTTTCACGAATTTTCATGAAATTCAGTGCTTTTATGTTATATGATTGAAGCATAATTTGACTTTAGCAACTTTATAAACAATAACAAGTATTTCAAAAACAATGCACTATTATCAAGCAGGAATAACAGGTACAGCATGTCAGTCGGTAATATAATATAAACTAAATTAAATATTATTTCTAAATGATGTTATATGTATTCAGAGTGTGGAGAAGTCTTTGATTTGAAAAATTTTGGGTGCAGGATATGTCCTTAATTCAGAACAATAAGAATCAAAATCACTGACAGTGTCAAGGTCACTCCCAGAACGGCGTCCTGTAATAGAGTTAATTATGAGACGAACGTTCAAAGAACATCGTTAAAATTTACCTATATTTTAAGATATACCATCTCATGGTCATTTAACCTCTTTAAAAAGGAGAAATAATCAAAGAAATAAAAACTATCATCGTCATTGCGGAATTAAGGACGCCAATTTCTCAGGAAACTACGTAAAATTATCATTTGCCAATTTTGCCTCGGGGAAACATTTGAGTCGATAAAAGCACAGATGTTCTTTCAGACTGCACATTCTGTCTAGATTTTAACAGCTAATTCGTGAAATAGTCCATTCAAATCTGTCTGAACATCACTGAATATGTCTATAACTTACGCAATGGGATAAAACTATTCCTTTATCTTGACGTACTTTGAATATTTTTTGTGAGTAATTTTGGAGAACATGAGAAATGAAAATTGAAAATAAAGATAACAAATAATAAAGATAATAAAGTTTTTAATAAAAATAAAAAAAATTAAAAGTAGACTTCAATTTCTATCAACATTATTAAAGGCAAAAATACCTTTCAATACGTAATTTAACAACACAACATTCTTCTTTAATTTATTTTACATTTCACCTTGCATATAAATGGGCCCTGATATCATAAACTTTCACAATATATGTGAAAAATATTATTGCTTGATTTGATTGGGTCTTTTATTTTTCTCACATGTATCATCCTGTATTGCCTTGACCTTTGACCCCGAAAATCAATAGGGTCCGTCTTCTCTTCATTACAAATATGTATGGGAAGCTTGTGATTATACCTCAGTCTTCTGTTAAAAAAATGTTCCTCACTTTATCAGTGTTCATTATTACCTTGATATTTTACCCCTGTCCTTGAAAATTCTTTGGAGTCATTTTTTCCTTATGACCAATATTTGCAGAAGATTAGGTGAATCTACACTGTATATATGCAGATTGTCTTCTATTGTCCTCACAATTCCTCTACTGTGAAATTCTATCTTCTTTGGTTTTTTTTTTTTCTTTTTTTTTTATTTCTTGTGTATAGATTTATCTTTTGTTTGACTGTTGGATATTCGTACTTTAAGATTTGACCTCTGATCGCCTTTATGGATAACATAGTTTAAAGATTGAGAACCATTACACTCACCTTATGAATATTTTTGTAAACTATTATAATTATCAGTTGCTAAGACTTTGTTCTATTATACTTCAAAAGATCTGCTTACATGTACATGTGTATATATCATTTTTGTATCACTTCTCTTTTCAGATAATAAATGTTGGAATGAATAGAGATGGGTATCACTACATCCTTTGTACACTCGTGAGTAGCCAATTTTAACCATACACCGTATAGCCAGAAATTTTTGCGAGTATCAAATTTCGCGAATATATGATAATAAGGATATCTTTACTTTCGCGAGTACATTTTTTCGCAATTCCTAATTTACAAACAAATATGATTGTGCATATGATGTTTCTGTTTTGTACCTTTCATTATTTAAGTTTTAGTAAGTCCCTATCACGTCTATCATGAAAACGCACTCAATTCACTTTTCTTTACGTCTAATCAGGACACAGAGACATTTTTCGCGAGAAATATTTTTCGCGATTCCAACTGATTCGCAAATATAGCGAAAATTAGTATCTCGCGAAAATTTCTTGTTATAAAGTATCCCTTAAATCTTACCCTAATGTACATTGTATTGACTAATGATAGGGGAGTCGTGGCTATCACCCGATACTAGAACGACAAAATTTACTCTTCACATTAATTTATTCATATTCATAGTGCCAATCTGTGCAATATTTATCCTCAAACAAAAATAATACGAAGAGTTGGAATTGAAGTATAGTGCACTTAGAATAACTGAACAAACAATTTTTCGTGGGAGATTACATGATGGGATGTCAGAAAAAGAAAGGTACAGTTTTGAAAAAAAAAAGAATAATGGTAAGGTTATATCAAAATGACGATAATTTTACTTGTGATCATGACTTTATTGCCTCATGCTATCGAGATATGTTTTAGTAGTAACGATCAAATCAACCATCTTGTAATTAAAAGATCTGCCCTTGTAATTACGATATTTTTTCTCGAAACAACAATCGCAGATATCTTTAATTCTTCCCCTTAGAGGTGATTATAAATGGGTTTCGTTATAAACAAAGTTGATGGTTGAAAAAATATAGCTTTAGTCAAATCAACTGTTCTGTTATAATTGAAATCTAATTAAGTAAGGAAAGATGAAAATGGGAAAATGATATAGGAACTCCTTCTTCGATTTCATACGAAAGGAATACGGAAGTGTTCCAACTCT
This sequence comes from Pinctada imbricata, assembly GCA_033119305.1. Taxonomy (NCBI): domain Eukaryota; kingdom Metazoa; phylum Mollusca; class Bivalvia; order Pterioida; family Pteriidae; genus Pinctada; species Pinctada imbricata. Next base: position 23,149,238 of record VSWD01000006.1, read on the forward strand.
TTACCTTCTTGATGAAAATTTCAAACCAATTTTAATTTATGCACCAGCCATGACTGTGTTTTGGATGGTAAATCCAGTGATGCTTCCAGTCAGAGAGATTTTCAGCCACAGCACAAATTCATTTCAGTAGCGCCCTCTGGTTTAATTAATTATGATTATTTCAAATTTGTGCATTTACTTTGCAAAGAATAAGCAACAAATTGTAAGGAATAACCAGAGGATCAAATTTATGTACGTTTAAAATTGCTAGGAAAAATTCATATTTCATAATATTTGTACCAGAAGACAACAAAGAGATTTTCCTATAGACTACTAAATCTCATAAGAAGCCATAATCCGAGATTCAGACGAAAATTCGGGCAAAATAACATTGACGCAAATAGATTTTTTAAGAATTAGCATCAGGGAAGAAAGACAAATAAGAAATTCAGAGATATTGACAGCATGGGGCGCAAGTACTGGAGAAAATTGAATGTGAATGTCAGAAAGGAAGACATTTTCCATTGTTCTCCATATCTTAGGATGGCTGGTCATTAAGACTTAAGGAAAAAGATAGGGGTTTCTGAGAAAAATCGATGAAGAAACGTACCAGAATGCAAGTTATTTATGAAACGAATGTGATAGAGACATGAAATTTATACATTTTGAAACAAGGTTTTAAAATACTGATTGTTACATCAATAGATTTCGAGGTGGGATTTTTTTACAAAAATATACTTTTTAGAGAAAATATTGAGCGACTGCATGTTGAATTCATACAGACACAATTCAATCAAAAATTAAATCAAAAAAAAGTGCACCCATTTTATTTTGTATTCGTTTTTATTTTTATGAAAAACTGTTTACGTCAATTTTTACATACGTTTAAGAATAGATAAAAAGATAAGGGTTTCATGAGATAAATCGATAAACGAACCAGAATTCAAATTATTCAAATAAATTATTTACATTTTTAATTACATTATTTCTATCCCGTCTTTTACTCTTGATATTTTTTATTTACAGGGAATTGACGATCTCGATTTGTCTGCGTTTGAATTTGGAGGAGTCGACATCATCGGATTTAGCATTGTAAATAAAAAATATACTCAAAAGCAGAGGAACGAATTAGATATAGGACCAATAACAGTATGTGTAATTTTAATGTTCTCTACATTTCTTTATTTGATTTACCATCATTTTTATCAAAGAACCAAGCATCTAATCTAAAGTAATGAAATTATGTAAATTTTGTTGATAAATTCCCTTTATATACACAGCATTTATTCTCTATACAGTCTTTGTGAGTTTTACAGCCATTGTTTCGTTATAGTGTTTCATCAAGCTTAATTTGATCAGCAATTATTGGTATACGAATGAGATAATGGCATAATATATATCCCTGACCAAAGTTTGGAATGTGGATTATTTTCAACAAATAGTGCCACTCACAGTAGTGTTTCATCAAGCTTAATTTGATCAGCAATTATTGGTATAACAATGAGATAATGGCATAATATATATCCCTGACCAAAGTTTGGAATGTGGATTATTTTCGACAAATTGTGCCACTCACAGTTCTTATTTACATTTCGCAACACTGAAATTTTGAAACTGTTAGAGGGGATCGAATGCATGTAAAACTGACCGTAAAGTGTATGTAAATAAAAATTAGTATATAGTAACAACCCCCCCCCCCCCAAAAAAAAAGTATCGGAATTTAAATTTCGAACTAAGAGAAAGCAAGACTCGGCAAATACCGAAACGTCCTTAGTAAGATACGCAAAGGGACAAGGAGCTCCAAATACGACGTCAAAACACCAAATATATAAGACTACACATAAACCCATGAGACTTAGGACGGCTATCTGTCACATTAGGAACAAGTGGTTTGGTTACATTAATGTAAAAAGTATATAGCAATGTAACTGCAAATAACCAATCACAAAACGCTTTGTTCGTGAAACACTTGTTCGAAATAAGGTTCGAAACACAGCACTGTATGGTAAAGAAAATTTCTCCTCACCTCTCACTGCCATTTCGGCACCTGATCTCACTCCTATTTCGGCACCTGTTTCGGGAGTTCGCTTCTTTTCATGTGGTGGAGGTTGTTGTTTGTTTGCTTTGGTTCCTGTTTTATCCTGGTTTTGTATGTCTACGGTTTATGATTTTCTTAATTAACGATTCTGTGCTGTATATAGGGATATGGTCATTATCCATATTTGTAATTTTAAAGTATCTGAATTTTATTTGAATGTCTTTCTAATGCCTTTAACAAAAAATTAACCTGGAACATACTAGTCTATGTTCTTGTAAGTTACTGTAAAGTGCACTCTTATTCTGCATCCACTTTCATTTCCCAACATTCACGCTAATTATGTTTTAAGCAGGGATGGAAGCTAACTTAATAAATGCGCCCTTGGTACGGAACATTCATATATTATTTAGTTCTGGAAGAAGTAATTGAATGATGAAAAAAATCTATAACTTAAACTCTTGCAAAAAAGTAGAGCAACAAAATTATATATGCATATGTATTCCCAGCATGGAACCATATGACATAATTGACGATGAGAACTCGATTAGAATTTTGCATGTTGCTTGTTTATGAGGATAACTCTCTAACCGAACCGAACCGAATATACCCAATGTTAAATTAATAGGAAACCGTTACTGTTTTCACTGCTTCACATTAAAACACTCAGATGAATTCTAAAATGAAATGATGCATTTGGGCGAAAAGCAATCGTATTGCAAAGAAAAGGCCTCAAAAGAACATTGTGTCATTGTCTCGGTCTGTTCGTCCTTCGTGTTTCTAAGGCGCTGTGTTTTTGTCTCTGTCTGTTTGTCCTTTGTGTTTCTATGGCGCTGTGTTATTGTCTCGGTCTGTTCGTCCTTCAAGTTTCTATGGCGCTGTGTTATTGTCTCCGTCTGTTTGTCCTTCGTGTTTCTATGGAACTGTGTCATTGTCTCGGTCTGTTCGTCCTTCGTGTTTCTATGGCGCTGTGTTATTGCCTCGGTCTGTTTGTCCTTCGTGTTTCTATGGCGCTGTGGTATTGTCTCGGTCTGTTCGTCCTTCGTGTTTCAATGGCGCTGTGTTATTGTCTCCGTCTGTTTGTCCTTCGTGTTTCTATGGCGCTGTGTTATTGTCTCTGTCTGTTCGTCCTTCGTGTTTCCAAGGCGCTGTGTTTTTGTCTCTGTCTGTTTGTCCTTCGTGTTTCTATAGCGCTGTGTTATTGTCTCGGTCTGTTCGTCCTTCAAGTTTCTATGGCGTTGTGTTATTGTCTCCGTCTGTTTGTCCTTCGTGTTTCTATGGAACTGTGTCATTGTCTCGGTCTGTTCGTCCTTCGTGTTTCTAAGGCGCTGTGTTTTTGTCTCTGTCTGTTTGTCCTTTGTGTTTCTATGGCGCTGTGTTATTGTCTCGGTCTGTTCGTCCTTCAAGTTTCTATGGCGCTGTGTTATTGTCTCCGTCTGTTTGTCCTTCGTGTTTCTATGGAACTGTGTCATTGTCTCGGTCTGTTCGTCCTTCGTGTTTCTATGGCGCTGTGTTATTGCCTCGGTCTGTTTGTCCTTCGTGTTTCTATGGCGCTGTGGTATTGTCTCGGTCTGTTCGTCCTTCGTGTTTCAATGGCGCTGTGTTATTGTCTCCGTCTGTTTGTCCTTCGTGTTTCTATGGCGCTGTGTTATTGTCTCTGTCTGTTCGTCCTTCGTGTTTCCAAGGCGCTGTGTTTTTGTCTCTGTCTGTTTGTCCTTCGTGTTTCTATGGCGCTGTGTTATTGTCTCGGTCCGTTCGTCCTTCGTGTTTCTATGGCGCTGTGTTATTGTCTCCGTCTGTTTGTCCTTCGTGTTTCTATAGCGCTGTGTCATTGTCTCGGTCTGTTCGTCCTTCGTGTTTCTATGGCGCTGTGTTATTGCCTCGGTCTGTTTGTCCTTCGTGTTTCATTGTCTCCGTCTGGTTGTCCGTTTTCTCGTGAGCAGTTTTCAGGAAATTGTAAGCCATTTGATTGTTACTTTTGGTAATCTTATTTAATGTTTTATATACGACTTCCATTCTCTAATCTATAGTCAAATTTTAAGAGTAGTTTCTTTTTTGTATCCGGCTGACTGAATACAGCAGCAGAGCTCATTGCAAGGCAATATGGAAGACCGTATAAATAATACATGCAGAGAACAGATGATAAAAGACAACAACTCCATTTTTTCAATATTCTGACCTCTTTACCTATCTGTCAAAAGGCAAATGATAAAAAAAAATAATGTAAATTTTTAACATACTTGTACTTGCTGATGTATAAATCTTTCCATAATATTTCAGTATCAGAAAGCCATGGTTGTGGACACATTGAGTTTTATCGCAGAAGGAATAAAAACCTTAAAGAGAAGCAGACCTCGAGGCTTGAAAAAGCTATATTCAACACCCAATCTTGATTGTGATAATAGCTATATAAACAAATGGATGGATGGATTCTATTTTAGACAGATACTCAACGATGTAAGAATCATTATGAAAAACTCTACGAAATATTTCTTCTTATAGTAATCTTCTTATAACGTAGACATTTTATTTAAAGAAGAAATACCTCGTCAAATTATCATCCTAAGTTTTATGAATACATTTCATATTGAAAATGAAGAAACAAACTTAAAAAAAACTGAAAAACATGTATGTATTCTGCAAATAATTAACTGAAATAAAAAAAAAATGTCTGTCTTTGCAAAAAAGTGTGATTAGTCCTTTCTTTAAACTCATGGCAAAATTTCAATCAGACGTCTACAAAATTTGAAAATTATCATGAAAATATACGCGCTGACACACATTATGGCTGATCAATGACGGTGGTCCTCAGAATTTCGCTCGTTACATATTCACTATTTTGATTTCCTCACGTTTGGCCTCGAACATCACTGATGATACATTGTTGGTTGTAATACGCATATGGTGCACTAAATTGTTACGACAGAACATACATATCAATATGACAATTTCAGAAATTTGAAGATAATAATTATGAAAATTTTCTTCTTCTATATACCACAGACCAGATTAGACAACGGGTATACTGGTACAGTGCTAATTGATGGACATGGTGCTAGAAAGGGACATTCTCTAGATGTTCACCAACTAGGCTATAGAAAACCATTACAAAAGGTCGGAGACTTATCTAATTTTGATTATACATACGAGAAGAAGTAATGTAATTATCATTCACCTATTTATTTATTCTTTTTTTTTCTTATCTATTGCGTATCTATGTCTAAATTAAAATTCATACAAGATATTTTTATCATATTTTGCGTAATAAAATATTAACGTGTAAGAGTAACTTTTGGTCAGTGAATAAAAGTCGAACACAAAAGCCAAAATCATGCTACACATGCATTGTCATCTGTCCAACTTTTGAAAGTAATGAATTTTTAGCTAGCCTCTACCATATTTTCGATCTAAGATAATAATACTGGTATAAAAATTCGAAATTCATCAATTATTCAAACTAACCTCTTCATGAATTAAAAAAATTAAAGATAAAAAAATTGTTCGGCGAATTTGATATTTTCAAAAATATAACTGCTAAGTTAGATGTCATGTTTAGGTTTTCATTTTTACTATACTAAGATCGGAACGTGGTCACCAAACAGTTTACGGGATAAAAGACTTCAGACAGATCTTCCTTCGCCATCAAACAATAGGTCACGTGACTCGTTGAAGAACAAGACTTGGACCATAACAACTATTGAGGTAAAGTCATTATCATTTTTGGCTGAATTATTTTACAGATTTGAAATAAACACAGTGTTTTATGGAAGCTGATTTTAAGACGAATTTCCTCTCTCTATTTCAGATACAGAAATATATGTAAAAAAATAGATGAATTACTTTAAATCGATAGGCAATATTGTATGTTTGTACGTTCACCTTAAAGTGAGGAGGTTATTTTACACAACCGGTGTTTGTTCTTTGAGACATCTGGGTAATCAGAAAAATGGGAGGGTTTTGTGCACGTAATCCGGATAACCACACCTGTTATACTTGCAGATGGCCGACCAAATTCAGCACTGGATGCCCATTGGTCTCGTTGGTTTATGTGTTGTCTTTTGTGTTTCATGTTTCTATGGTGTGAGTGGTAAATTATGCATCTCTTTCTGTGAGTGTCTGCTTTTGTATTGAGAGTTTTGCAGAAGGTGGTGTAGCCGAGTGTTGTTGGAGATCCCCTCCTTTCTTTTACATACAGACCGCTGAACTGTGCCTCCTTCAATCAGATCAAAAATCTATTTCGTAAAAATACCCATAGAAATGATGGTTATTCTATATTCAAGGGAGATCCATTTTTCGTGAAAGTAACAAAAAAGGATGTTGATCCTACCAAGCCTGGATATGTCATCATAAATGATGTGATATACGAAGGGTACTGCGTGGATGTTGCGGAGAAACTGAAAGCCAGATACGAGAAGAAGTGGGGAGTCGGCAGCTTTAACTACAAGTTCAAATTGGTCGACGACAAGGAGTTTGGGAAGTATGACAAGGATAACGGCACGTGGGATGGCATGATTGGAGAGCTGCTGACTGAAGTATTCAATTTTAATTGTTATGTTTTAAAAGAAATTAGTAAATTAGTACATTTGAATATTGTCATCAAATAAATGTAATGAAAATAAGATCTGAATTTATTGACCCGTTTCTTATTCATGCAGTAAATAGATAAACATTGAACACCTTATTTCAAATTTAATTGTATTGTAGTTTCTATCAATTTCAATTTTGCAAATGTTTCTTCTCAGTTTACATTTCAAAATATATTAACTGAATAGAGTTCTTTATTTAACCTTTATGTTAAATGTTTCTAAGCTTGAAAACGCAAAAACAAATATATTTTTATGTCACTTCTGAAAAGAAAGACAACTCTCTGATTACTGTTACCTTATTTTATTTCAGAAAGCTGATATGGCTCTTTCATCATTAACAATCAACGAAGAGAGACAAAGAGTTGTAGATTTTACAAAACCATTCATGAAAGTGGGGATAAGTATTATGATCAAAACACCAGATAAGCAGAAACCAGGGGTGTTTTCTTTTATGCAACCCTTGTCTATAGACGTTTGGCTTTGTGTGGTTGTAGCCTTTCTGGGTGTAAGTGTGGTGCTATTTTTCGTCGGAAGATGGAGTCCCTATGAATGGCAGCAAACTTCTTCGTCCAAAGAACAGTCCAATGCTTTCTCGTTTTCGAACACTCTTTGGTTCGCGTTAGGCGCACTTATGCAGCAAGGTTCTGATATTTTCCCAAGGTTAGTTAGAAGAAATCTAGTACTTGCGTTAAATGCCTCGTTTAGGCATATCATACCCATGTTGTCCGTTAATATGCAACGTTTTGAAACATAATTTTCTTCGAGGGAATTTTTGTTTTCGAAATTTTCATTCATGAACTTTCAAAGAATGTCCTATATCATTATTGAGAAGTTTTGTCTCGTTTTAATTATCTTATTTCACAAATCAATTATAATCTATAAATTTTAGTACATTGCATCGACATTAAAGAAAGGTATTCCTTATTTGGACATCTTCAATTCGAGCTTTCATAAAAGCACATTCAAATCAAATACTTCGTGAATGAACATTTCTCTTCCTCAGTAACCAACAGTTCGTCTAGCACAACTGGGCAACATGGAAAAGCACAGTGATGCTTGACATTTTCCTATGAGTTTTTGCACTTCAATGTTTCTAAGATTGAGTTGTAAGGTCATAAAGATGTATGTTTTAAATATTTAACAATTGGCCATTAGTATTATCAGTCGCACTATGTTGCACAATCGGATTTATTTTGTTTACGAATGTTTCACATGATTTCATTTACTATTAAGCCTTAAGTCACAAAACCCAATAGTGAATGTCGTCACATTTATTGATTACTGAAAAACAGTAGTATATAAACGCACTTAAAAACATTTGATTTTCTAATGTGCTGATTTACGTGTTTTAATTGTCGAATCAACTATCAAGCTCCCTAAGGTCTTTCTTTTTACTTTCATTTATTTGATTGATTTAATGAAAAAATCTATATCTATATTCAATAAAAAAAATCATCGGCTTTAAGCGACGATATTCATGTTAATGAAACATCTTCCAGATTGATGAATCAATAAAAATAATCTTTATCATATTTGGAATATAAATATCGGTATTTTACTCCTCATACTATTTATAATACTGTCAATGCGTTTTTAGTTAACAAACTTTCAAACCTGTCGAGATCGAAGACAAGAAAGCTTCGTGAGATAAAGCTCACCTTTTACGACATTAATTTATTTATAAATATTGTGAGTAAACATTTTCAATTCCCATGAATAAAATATGCAATGTTTATATACCTAAGACAAGTGAACGTTTTGTGTGTTTCTTTACCCAATAAAACAAAAATGAGAAAATTAGATGATATCCTCAATTTTCTAGAAGATACAGGTTTTACAACTTTAAGTGTATAAAAGTTAACCTTACATGTAAAAACCAAAATGCAATGATCCAAGCTATTTGAAAAACCTTAAAGTTACAGATAACCTATTTAGTTCTATTTTCTGCAATCACGAGGCATGTGCATTACATTTACCTTTTATTTTTTCACAGCACAAATAATACCATATTGTGAACAAAAGAGCACAAATCATCCATTTACTTTATCCATCCATCAGAGAAATGAAACGATGCATCACTGAGCGTGTAATATTATCGATGACGTCATCGATGTCGTCTGGAATTCTAAGCTTGTGCAAGTATCAGACCTTGGATGCAAATTGTCGTGCAAATTGAAATCAAAATGAATAAAGTCGTGTTCCATTAACGGATCTTTTAATACAACATTAATGTCATTTATTAAAGGAGGGGACCTTCAACAGGACACGTTTACATGACACAAAACGAAACATCAAAACATCCAATTACCAAAACACACAGTGAACTTGTAAGCACAACAAGATGGCACATGTAGCTAAGTTCGATCCGCTTAGATTGATCGTTTCTTCAAACGCATTCTAACATTTTGGTTCACATAATTTTCTCGAAATCTCTGAAAAGTGGGTCCTGCAGCATCATGCACCACCCATCTTGCTACATCTTTCGATATTTTTATAAACATAACTTTCACAGTCTTTGGCCAACGACGAGGATTAATTACCCGAAACGTGCATGTCTTGTTCATGCTGCAAATTAATCTGTTCTTAAACGAGTAACCATAAATATGTAGATTCTGATATACGATCATTGAAGTTAAAGTTGTCTTTTTGATCAGATCACTTTCAGGGAGGATCGTAGGCAGTGCCTGGTGGTTTTTCACCCTCATTCTTATATCATCCTATACAGCCAATCTGGCTGCTTTCCTTACTATTGAGAAGCTGTTAACACCAATCAAATCTGTCGATGACTTAGCCAATCAGAAGAAGGATCAAACGCATATAGACTTTGGAATAAGAGCAAATGGAGCTACAGAAGCTTTCTTCAGGGTAAACATTTCAAACAATACATATGCTACATTAATGTACTAGATACTGAATGGATGTATATGTATTGCAGGTTATGTAATAAACAGTAAGCACTTAGGAAAACACATGACTACGTTGAATTGCACACAGCACATGGCCGTGTATGAATGGGAATAAGCAATATATACCTTACAAAATAAGATCTCAAATTGAAATGTAAATTGAGAGAAAAGAGCCAATGAAGGGGAACTCTTTTACCAAAGGACGAATAAACAAATGAAACAAGCAATATATTTCAATGCTAAAACATGAAACTATCGGGAAAGCACTTAGAAAAAAGATAGAAATGTGCTCCGAAATTTAATATGGTTATTCAGATAAAGTGCGCATGATCTCTCCCTGTGTCAAACAAGGTAAATGAATCATATACAATTGCCTGATGCATTTTGTACTTCGCCTCTATAACATTGGTAGAATATTTACATTAAGCAAGTGCATTTAAAAATCCTTCGTTCCACGTTTATAATTTTCAATAAGATTCCGTCCCAAATACAATTTTAAAATGGAGTATGATCGACCAATGATTTCAAAGTCTTTGATGACAGACGGTGAATGCAGCCAGGTGACGCTCACTCCTCCAGGGCACCTGGTCTTGTCTCCATTTGGGGGTTCGCAATTGCTTTGTTAATTGAGAGCTACAATTATATCATATTCCCCAAGATCTTTGACTCCTAAACTGCGATTGGTACTTCTTCTCGGGTATACTTCTCCCTTACATAGTAAATAGCCCTGGTTAACAGACACATTTTCTATTTTTACAACCGAATTTTACAGTAAGCAAGTACAATGTGTACTCAATATGGATTCTATGTAAAAACCTCAGAAAATCAGACATGTTTGGCCACGACATGTCTCAGATTTTGGATATTCTTTGTGTACAAGGTTAATATGATGTCCTCAGAACGAATTGACCTTCCATTTTTTTTTCTCCGGCGCTCCGTTGCCAAGTTAACCAAGTTTTTGTATAAAAGCACCTTTAAACAAGGCAATTTTATGCATCCCGTTACCATGGAAACAAATGTTGAATGTATATGTAATTTTCTGAAAAGATTATTTAAATCCTCTTAAGTTAATACAATTTGATTTTTCGATTCTCCTTCTTTCTGTGTATCATGTAAATTTGCTTCAATTTCAAGAAAAATTGCTTAATCAAAATGAGCCATTTTCGGCCAATTTAGGCCTTATTTTACATATATTTCACTTACTTTTGACATGAGTAATGATGAAATTGCACAAGATTTGAAATACAGTTGACTATTTCCTGAAGAGTATTATCCTAGGACTTCATCGGAATCGAAGGAAATTTATGTAGAAGTGAGATTTTTTCTGTTTAAATGCCTTTGAAATAGGTTACCATGGCAACATATGGTACGAACGTGTAAATACCTGTCATAAGTAAAAAGCTAATTTCTAAAGATGTATGCCTGCTATCGTTACAAAACTTTGTATGTAGATATATTAAAGATCATTTGATGCAATCATGATCTTGAGAAAATGTCAAGGTCATTTGCTCAATTTTTAAGGTCATTGAAAAATATTTGCTATTTTTAGGCCAAATTTTGTGGTTTTTCACTAAAAAGAGACATGATTAACAGTAAACAGTATGGAACCTTGGTAAAACAATCAATTATCGGCGAAAGTATGATAAATGTATTACATGTATTTGTTGGGATGAGTATCAAAATTATCAAAGTCCATTGAAGACCCAAATAAATGTCATATATTTTACGAGAAAATTTTAGAAAAACTCAATTCTATACTCTTTTGAAAGTTTGTCATACATAGAAGTGAAATACAATTCAACAAAATTGTGATGAATTCTACTTTCTTTGATCGGTTGTTTAACTGTAAATATTTAAAATCAAAATATCTAATGAAATAAGCTAGAGAAATCAATTTAAATTAATTGGAAATCCTGATTTTTGTCTAAATTTTAGTCTTAAGTTAGAAATGACATTGAGATTTGGACAGATGACCTTGAAATGATTTGAAGGTCAATTGATAATGATAAATGTAATTTGTATACAGGTATGCTATTTCACAATCATAGGACTCAAACATGAGGAAAAACAATGTTTTTAAATATGCGGTATATGGTAATATTGATTCCAAGTTGGTATAGCAACGGATTTTGATTGGCATTTATGACAAAACAGTGAGTTTCAACATAAATTTTATTTCTTGATTTTTTTCCAGCTATGAACATTTATTTTGGCAAGGTGATATTAAATACCCATAGCTTGCACCAAATAATGGTTTTCAACCTTCAAAATAATCAAAAACAGGCCAAAAATAACCCTAAAATTAGACCTTATTTATGCTAAATTGTTACATCATTTGACTGAATATCAACAACCACCTTATAACCCCCCCGAAAAAGTTATTCTTGCTAGAGTTGAACTTACAAAGAAAAGTTTTTGTCTTCATAAAGTAAATTTAACCATGGTTTCCATGGCAACAGAATGCCACAATATGTCTTATTTCTCATATATGTGGGGATATCAAATAGATTGACCCTGTTACCATGGCAACCGTGATTCAAATATAACAATAAGGTTTGTTTTCATTGTTTTTACATTAAGTATGATAATTACAGAAAGTTTCATCAAAATCCATGACATGCCGAGACCAGCTGTTCTAGGTTTTTACAGATAATCCATATTAAGTTCCTTGTCTAGTTTGTTGATGATTGTAGTTTATAGGTAAAAAGATAGCTGTGGATAGTTCTCTACCAACAATGCACATAATTACAAACATGAATAGTTCTCTTTAGTCATAGACTTTTGGTTTCTTTAATAGGCTTTTGATTGTTCTTTTTATTATACAGACAGGGATTGATTTTTATATGATACAAAACATATAGTATGAATTTGAAGACGCTAAACATCGGTAGACATGTGATATTAATGATGCTCGAACCTGCAACCTTTCAGTTACCGGACCAATGCCCTACGCACTAAACCACGGCGCTAACAAGCATTTGCTAACACTGTGGGACATCTCAAAAGACTTATACTGTTATGATTTAATGTATAGGTAAACTATGCTAACTCTTTCAGTTTTAATTAGCTTAAGTGAACGACGTGGCTCGATGGGCCTTTATTCCTTCTATTTCCAGAGTGCTAAAATTGACGTTTATCAAAGGTTATGGGCTTTTATGGATGCTAACAGGGGAAGAGTGTTGGTGCGTAGCGATGAGGATGGAATTGCAAGAGTCAGAAACGGAAAAGGAAAATACGCCTACTTACTGGAATCACCAAAGAATCAATATATAAACCAGAGGAAACCTTGCAATACCATGATGGTGGGGGACCTTCTAGATCATAAAGGGTATGGTGTAGCTACACCTCAACACTCTGCTATTAGGTAAGACTAAGGAAATATAAGATATATTTTCAAATATAGATAAAAATCCGAACATGCATACAAAACCTGACTGGATTGTAACATAAAGTAATCGAAAACGAAATAAGGAAAGGAGGGGATATCCAACAACACTCGGTTGTAGCACCCACAGCAAAACTTCATACACTTCATAAACTTCAAAACACGTGTCTGGTGCATGTAAATTGGTTTGGAATTTTCTTCAAGAAGGTAGAGAGTTAAAACCCTTCAACATTATTCAAAACACCTAATGCAAAAAAAAAACACAGAGCAGACATCCACAGAAAGAGACGCAAAAGGGACAAGGAGTACCAACTCACAACAAAGAAACATGAAACAAAAGACCACAAAAAAACCAAAAAGTCCAAGGGGAAACCGGTGCCGACTTAGGACGGCCATCTGCCACTTAAGTAGTGTGGTTATCCTGGATTACGTGCGCACAACCCTCGCACTTTTCCGATTGCCCATATGTCTCGAAGAACGTAGAATCTCACTGTTAGTTAAATGACCACACACAAACAAGACCATAAAACGCAGGGGTCGAGTAACACAGATGAATATGTAAATTGATGTAAAAAGAGGGCATGAGTAACACATGAGTAATACAGCCCGTGCTCTGCCGGCTGTAGCAAGATCATATATATTATCACCCGAGGTGTTCGACTAACATTAAAGCTGGACAGGTGGTCGGCGTCCTGTCTCCTCTTAAGAAGTTTGGACAGGGCTCGTCAAGGAGTCCCGTCGTCACAGTCAGTCAGAGTGCAAGTCTTAAGAAAGCGGAGCTCCACTCGCCTACTGAGAGTGACATCAGGTTCCAAAAAGGAGAATGACTGTCTCACATCAGTAGTCTCATTTCGCCCAACGCCATTATTTCAAAAATTAATACAGTTGCGTAACCTTAAATGCAGTGCTAGTGGGTAAATTACATGTATGAACAAGTTTACACTTTATGACTCGATTTTTATTAGTCCCCTATCGGCTCGCCGGAGGGGACTTATAGTTTCCACACCGTTTGTCTGTCCGTCCGTCTGTCTGTCTGTCCGTCAATCCGTCCGTCTGTCTGTCTGTCCGTCACACTTTAGTTTTCCAGACTTTTTTTCGCTGTCGTTGTATATATTAAACTCATTTTTGGCATGTGACTTTGTCTTAATGTGATAAAGATCAAGTTTGAGTTGGTTTCGATTCACCTATTTTTACAAGAGTTATCGCCCTTGGACTTAGCAAATTTAATGAAATTCTCAGTTTTCCGGACTTTTCTTCCAAGGTATCGCAGATATTGAAATAATCTTTTATATGTGAATACATTTTAGTGTTATACAGCTCAAATTTGAGTTTGGTTCCGATTGACCTATTTTAATCAGATCTATGGCCCCTGGACTTTCAAACAAATTTCATGAAATTCTTAGTTTTCCAGACTTTTCTCGGCTGTTGTTGTAGATATTGAAATATTTTTTTTATATGTGATTACATCTTAGTGTTATACAGATCACGTTCGAGTTTGGTTTCGATTGACCTATTTTCTCAAGAGTTATGGCCCTTGGACTTAGCAAATTTCATGAAATTCTCAGTTTTCCGGACTTTTCTTCCATGGTATTGCAGATGTTGAAATCATTTTTGGTATTTGAATATATCTCAGTGTGATACAAATCAAGTTGGTGTTTCAATTTGATTGACCCATTTCTACAAGAGTTATGGCCCCTGGACTCCAAATTTCATGACCTTTTTCAGTTTCTTGCTCTTTTCATGTCTGTTGTTGTAGATATTGAGCTGATTTTTGATATGCAGATACATTATAGTTTGATAAAGAATAAGTTGAAGTTTGGTTTGATTTATTTGTTCTTACAAAAGGTATGGCCTCATAGCAAATTTCATTAAATTTTCCTGTTTTCCAGAACTTTTTCTAATTCACATATTGAACTTATTTAATTTGATGTTGAAATCATTTTTTTGGTGTAGGTAAAGGTCAAGGCAGAGTTGAAGCACATGGATTAATGCCGGTAGGGGACTTATATCGCTTGCGATTCATAAATTTATTATCATATACGTATTTCATCTCTTGATCTAAACAATGTCATTATCTTCACGTTTGTTGTACAAATCAAACACGAACAGTGTAGATTATTGACATTGAAAGATGCAAACATACGAACTGTCGCCATGACGGGATGTAGTTGCCCGATGGTACGTGCATCTGCTTAACACTAGTTTAAATGAGGAAAATTTAATTTAATATAGATGATTGTATTACTACTGTGACAGCAGATGAAAAACAAAAGTAAAAATGAATATAATGTCATTGCCTGGACTTCGAAAAGACACAAGAAATCCTGTTTTAAGATAAAGTTATAGGGTTGCACTTCAAAGTCTTACCCAAAACATTTTCATTTCAGGAAAAAGTTAAATCTTGTGGTTTTAGAACTACGCGAGGAAGGCGAATTACATAAACTTCAACAACGCTGGTGGTATGACAAAGGAGAGTGCGGTGCCGTTGATAGCTCTGTAAGTGAGCAACCATTTGATTTTTATGGGGGGGGGGAGGAAGACTTTGCAAAATAAAATTTTCCGGATCGAGATTATAGGTAAAAATAATTACCAGCCTAAAGGGCCGGCCAAACAAAAAACCGGATCATGAAATTGCCCCTCCCCTCTCTCTTCCGACCTTTCCAAATGCTCAGTGAACATTTTTTTGTGTGTCATAAACTAAGTATTAATAAAAATGGAACAAACTTTATGCAATTTGGAGTGAATTAATCAAATTCAAAAGTCATTAGCACCATATAGCCTGTCTCCGCTGAGTATCATTTCAGTGAATAGATTATAGGTATCATATGTCATTCAAGAAATTAAAATGAAGTGATTAGCTGGCAAGAGGTATACTCATTCTGCGTTTGATGTTCAATATGGCCGAAAAATCACGCTGATTATTTAAACTTTAGATTAATTTTCAAATTTCGAAGAAATCCGGCCCAAAATGCCGGCGAAAAAAAATTCCGGCTCTTAAAATGGCCGAAAAAAAATTTCCGGCAGGTCAAAATCTTCCTGCCCCCCCCCCCCCCCCTCCTAGAAATCAAATGGTTGCTCCCCAAGTGAAAGATTTATAACGTTGTGCAGCAATGTGAACACGTTATATTGCAACTTATTTTTCTTTTAACTACTCTCATTTGGGAAAAACTGTCCTGCACATACGTCAAATGTGTGAGAAATACAATTTAACAATTCAATCAAGCAGGAGATGCTTACTCTTCCTGGGCACCTGGTCTCACTCCCATATCGGGAGTTCGCTTCTTTTCATATGGTGGAGGTTTTTGTTTGTTTGCTTTGGTTCCTGTTTTATCCTGATTTTGTATGCCTTCGGTTGCTGATTTTCTGAATTATCGATTTTGTGCTGTAAACAGGGATATGGTCATTTTCCATATTTGTCATTGAACTAGATTACATGGCGTAGTCATTTTCCTTTGGATATTGATAATTGAATAATTCAAAAATGTGTTCATATCTCTGTGGTTTATTCTTGAAATATAAATTCATATCTGAGTTTTGCATCCTTCTAGTCAGCAATATGTTTCATCTTCGGACGAAACAGAAATTTGAATGAGTTATTTGTATAAATTGTAAAAAAATCATTTTTCTACACTGTTAAGTGGAATGAGTTTAAATTATAAAGAAAAAAAGATGACTTGCAAGTCTAAAGAGCCACTCATCTTGATTCCAAATATCAAGTATGACTTTAGCTTTCTTTGTTCACAAGCTCTGTGATAACTAAGTGTCCTCATTATTATGGCTTTAGAATAGAATTATCTTTTAAGATATAGAATAATTGTCAAACGCAAATGAAAAAAATCTTATGTATTGTGTAGCAAGTCAGTTGTTTATAAAGAGAAAGATGAATCCCATACATGACGAGATTGCAGTTATCACAGCGAGGAATACACACGAGAAAAAAAGGGGGAAAGGCGGAGAACATTATTATCATTGAAACATGAAGGTCGATACGATATTTAAGAAATGACTGTAATCACGTTTTCTGTCTATTGATGTATAGACAAAACCAATGCAAAAACTATATTATCCGCGAAAGTATTTTTTATAATTAAATTCAATTACAAATTATATTATCTAACATATTTAGCAATTGACGTCATTTTAGCATTGTTGATTTTTTTTAAGTTCAAAACTGGCGGCATAATATTTGAACAGGCGCTCGACGTTAGTGAGGTCATTAGATAAAATTCCGTTCGTTTGTCAATGCGTTAAACAGACACTTATAAAAATAAAATAATTAAATTACAGTTAACTCTCGTTTACTGAAACTCTGATAACTCGAATTTCCGCTTAACTCGAACTAATTTTCAGGTCCCATAACTCATTTTACATTGAAAAATCACCTCGATAAGTCGAACCAAAAATCAATTTTAATTCTTATTTATAGAATAACTGTCTTTTGGAATGTGATTATACCGTGATAACCTACAATGGATCCAGGAATTATGTTCCATAATGCGCGTTGCTAAGGCTCTTTTACTACGTACCGTCAAAGTTCAAATCAAGCCAAGTTACTATGACGTCATAGTTCAAACCGCGCCACCGCGGTCATACTCCTATAATCACAGTGAAAATTCTATACAAATGAATGGGCATATGTAAATATATAAAAATCAATCAATTATAGGGAGTTCGGTCGACAGATAATTGACATTTTCTTTTTATGGAGTTACATTACGTAAAGGTAGCTTGATCGCTAAAAGAATACAACATAAACGTTTGTGAACGATGAAAGAGAATGGGACAACACTTTTAGTTAAAATCTATTGCTGGTCGTATACTAAGTAAGTCGAACTCCTGATAAGTCGAACTTTATCTAATTGTCCCTTGAAGTTCGACCTATCGAGAGTAGACTGTATATAAGATTACTTTCAACAGACTCAAAGTGTAAGATTAATATTCTTTAGAGGTTGCGCCACTCAGATGAGTATTGTGGCGCCGCACAAATTCAAAATAGTTCAAATAAAAACAAAAATAGGTAAACGAACCGATGCTGTCTTAGTATGGTCATCTTTAGATATCATAGATTATACTTTTATAATAATTATATCTTCCAAAATGGAAGTAACCGGATGTGACAATTCTGCCGAACTGAAGCGACGGGTGTTGCATGCAAGCAGAAGATGCTGACTCTTCCTGGACACCTGATCTCACTCCCATATCGGGAGGTCGGTTCTTTCCATGTGATGGAGGTTTTTTTTTTGTTTGTTTTGGTTCCTGTTTTATTCTGATTTTGTATGCCGTCGGTTTATGAGTTTCTGAATTATCGATTTTGTGCTGTACATAGGGGTATGGTCATTGTCAATATTTGTCATTATAATGTGAAAAGATTTAGAATACCATTACATGAAAGTGGATTTCAATCTATTTCCCGAAAAGACCACAACGATGAAAATGAATAAATAGAGGAAAATTAAAATATTTATTAGAGAAGAACCTTAAAAATGAATTTGAAATTCATAATATTATATTAAATATTTTTCAGGATACAACCAAGAATCCTCTTACTCTCAGTAATGTATCAGGTATTTTCCATATCTTGATTTCTGGTTTAGTCCTTTCAATGATTGTGTCACTCCTAGAACATATGATCCACAGGCTTCATCGGAAAAGAAAGGAACGACTAAGAAAGGTACACGTATGAACTGTTAGGTTCCTTAGGATGTGTTGCTTTTATGTCCATGTATTACCATTTCAGCCATTTCAAACAAATCTGGAATTGGACAAAACTTTCCCTCCAATTTGGAGGTCCCTTCTGAACCATGGAGTTTCTGTGAAACTTCTGATGCACTTCCTATGGAATCTGCATTTGTCTCAATTTTCACACTACCAATTATTTTCTTAAATCTTTACTTCATTTTATTAAAAAAAAAATACAATTTTTCTGCTAAATTCATCTAACAGGTATTATCATAATATTCTTCAAAATCTAAGAATAGTGTCCGTTTACACACCAGCCTTCAAAATGGAATCCCTTTTTTTCTGAATGTACCATGTTATTTTTTTTTGTGAAAAATGGCATCGAACATTGAAATTATAAAAAATGTTTCCGTGTATTGGATTAACCTTCTTCTTATTGACTTTATACTAGATCTGGCCTGACATCACTGCTTAATGAATGGAATAATTTTTACATTATTCATAATCCTACCGTTATCATAGAACATTTATGTTATTCAATCTCAATCACATCATACGATCTCAATATTCAATATATACATAAATATCCATCACTTATCCGTTGTCGTGCCTAAGCTCAAAATAGGAAGTACTAATTGTCGCCTGCGATTTTCTTAGCAATCTGTATACTGCCTTCTTGTCATATAAAATTTACGAACTAAAAATCGTATTGCTGATGTTTGAAGGTTATTTCCAATATACTTGCAGCAATTTGTCCATCTCGTCCGATTTTTCGGCGATATAGACATTTGTTTTGCAAATTAAAGATTGGAACGAGATACTTCTGTCTTTCACACACTTCTTTAAAGCAATCCTGTTGAAACAAGTAATTGAAAATAAATGACAATAATCTTATTCCATTATTGAATAAAGCTTCACTTGTATCTGTTTCAGTGGAGGATGAACAATTATAGACCTGCTGTAAAAATTGAGAGAAAGAATCCATTAGAGGTTTTAAAAGCTGCAGGGTACACCGAACATGAAAACGACGCGGTAATGAATTCTTTGAATCGAATAATTTTAGATTCAAACAATCCAATCTTTCAGTAAAGGAATTCGTTAAATTCAGCTTAAAACAGATACTTAACTTTAAAGTGATACAATCTTACACTTAAATGCATTTGTCAAATTCTACTTATTTGTGCATTTCTTGCTCAAGGAATACATTTTCTTTATGATGGAAAAATACATCAAGTCGCTAATTGTCCTGTTTTTTTCAAAACTGGATGCATGTTAGGTTGAGTGTATGAGGAGGTGTTGGAGTCTTTTCATAAATTACACACATAAATATCATGGACTGATGATGTTTTTTCATAAATATCATGGACTGATGATGTTTTTTCATAAATTACATACATAAATATCATGGACTTATGATGTCTTTTCATAAATTACATACATATATATCATGGACTGATGATGTCTTTTCATAAATTACATACATCTATATCATCGACTGATGATGTCTTTTCATAAATTACATATATCTATATCATCGACTGATGATGTCTTTTCATAAATTACATACATAAATATCATCGACTGATGGTGTCTTTTCATGAATTCCATACATATATATCATGGACTGATGATTTCTTTTCATGAATTCCATACATATATATCATGGACTGATTATGTCTTTTCATGAATTCCATACATATATATCATGGACTAATTATGTCTTTTCATAAATTACATGCATATATATCATGGACTGATGATGTATTTTCAAACATTACATGCATATATATCATGGACTGATGAAGTCTTTTCATAAACTAAATACATGTATATCATGGACTGATGATGTACTTTCATAAATTACATGCATATATATCATGGACTGATGAAGTCTTTTCATAAATAACATGCATATATATCATGGACTGATGATGTATTTTCATAAACAACATGCATATATATCATGGACTGATGACGTATTTTCATAAATGACATTCATATTTATCATGGACTGATGATGTATTTTCTTAAATGACATGCATATATATCATGGACTGATGAAGTCTTTTCATAAACTAAATACATGTATATCATGGACTTATGATGTACTTTCATAAATTACATGCATATATATCATGGACTGATGAAGTCTTTTCATAAATAACATGCATATATATCATGGACTAATGATGTATTTTCATAAACAACATGCATATATATCATGGACTGATGACGTATTTTCATAAATGACATTCATATTTATCATGGACTGATGATGTATTTTCTTAAATGACATGCATATATATCATGGACTTATGATGTATTTTCATAAATTACATGCATATATATCATGGACTGATGATGTTTTTTCATTAATGACATGCATATATATCATGGACTTATGATGTATTTTCATAAATGACATGCATATATATCATGGACTGATGATGTATTTTCATACATTACATACATATATATCATGGACTGATGATGTATTGGTTGTATATTTGCAAAGCTCTTGATAATACCAATAAAACAAAATGGGTTTTCTGAAACTTGTTAATAGAATTGTTGACTTTTCATTCATGATATATATCATATATACATGTATCTTGTATGTCATACTATAATTAAAGTTGAAGTCCTGTTAGAATAGTTGACATATATAGAAAAAATCAAAATCGATATAAGTATTTATTTCCATTACATATCAATATCTTTTATAAAATATAAATAAATACATGTAAATATGAAATATATGTATAAATAAATATGAATAAATATGAATAAATATAAAACATATCATATTTAACAATATATTTCCATTCCATTGCATATCAATATATTTTATAAAATATTAAATTTTAACAATTTATTTCCATAGCATATCAATATATTTTATAAAATATAAATATAAAATATATGAAAATAAAATATATCTAAAGGAATATAAAATATTTATAAAATGTATCATATGTTTTAATTTTGTCATTGCAGTATACATTCAACCCTCCAGATCAGTTGACAACCTTTGAGACAGGAAATTTTTCAGAACTCGGGAAAGTGAAGTAATAATATGACCACAAAGATTTATCTGCAAAGGACCATTGTCACATACTTTTCATTTCATCATTCATGACGATTCATGCATTAATAAATTGTTAAAATATTTATGATTTAATCCTGTTAGTTGATGACATAATTTTAAAGCGTCAATGGAATGTAGAACATACCTTTCAAGTTTTACTTATGTACATGAATAATTCAATTTACATTATTTTATACATACATAAATGATACACATGTAATCATGTTTATTGATGACATAATTTAAAAGCATTTTAACCCAATGTCAATGGACTTTAGAACATACATTTCAAGATTTGTAGATGTATAATTCAATTTACAAAGTTTATTCATGCATAAATGAATGTTTTATTCAAATCGAAGTATGAATGTGTAACGTGTTTATCTGTTTTGCCCTTGAATTTCTATGTATTAAAATGTAAGAGAATGATTGATAAAAATAAAAGGATACAGTTCTCTGCAGCTCTTAGAAATGTATTATGTAGCAATTCGGATTACGTGCACTTAACCCTCCCACTCCCCGTTTACACACTTTACAACTAAACATAGTCGATCAATGTTCAGCAGCTTTTAAGAGATTATATAGCAATATGGAATGCTCTGGAAATGAATTTACCTCCATAAATCTTAGACGTCTTCAATTTCAATAGCACCATTTAAGAACAGATAAATTTACAACATGGACCAAACATGCACGTTTCGGATATTTAAACCTCGTCAGTGATCCTCAATCTATACAATGTAATATGGCCATTGAATAAGAAAGTTTTTATGTACAAAAATGTACCGAATTCATGATGGGAGAGATATGATTCTATAGGCCGCATGATTTTGTTTCAAGAAATTTTGGTGACTGAAATTATCGATTGCGTTGAAGAAAAAATTAACCGAAGTTGATCGAACTTGGCTATATGTGCCCTCTAGTGTTAGCATAATATATATATTATGAAAACAAGGAGAAGATGGAATCTACAGCACCCACTGTGGGAGCACCCACAGTAAAACACTAAAACACCAAAATTCGAAGAAAAAAGGAAATAAGAATAGACAGGCCCACCACGAAAAACAAATAGGACAAGGGAGATCACACATCAAAAACGACTGTAAATTTATCAGGTCTTAAATGATGCTATTGAATTTGAAGACGTTTAACATCAAAACACTAAACGTAAATAACTACACATAAACTAACGATACCAATGTGCAATCGGTGCCGACAACAGACGGTCATCTGTCACATAAGTAGCGAATGATGTTGATATGCAAACACACAATTTTTCCAAATCAGAATCCAAAACTAATATTTTCTGGCTGAAATGTCATTTAGATGAAAAAAGTAAGCCCCAATACAAGAGAATTACACGATGTTGCAGATTTCTAAAACAAGGTATTTGATGACAAGACAAGAAATAAACTATAGGATCGCAGTGCTAAACCCGGCTCTAACACTATCATATCCATGCAGGGCAAACGAAGTAGACCTGCTTTGATCCATCTTAACCAACGGGGAGGGAGCAAAGCATGAATCTCAATCTCATAGTAGGATCAACCATTTATGTAAAGTTTAGTCTAAGTACTTCACTCATTTTCATTTACATCCCCTTGGTTCGTTTCGACAGACAGATTCCCGGAACCCGACGTTTAAAAGTGTAGAAATAAAATGATAGATATGATGCAGATTTCCCTCACTTTTTTGTGTTGATACCTCGATCAACAAAAAGTTATTTAACAATGTATTCTTAAGTCATATGTAACGGTCATTTATTGCTATGTTGCTGGAAAAAATAAACAGTAAAATCAACCCAAGAGACAAGTACATTCAAATATATTTTGATATGTAGGAATATCAACAAAAAAACAAGGGGAATTCACAATAATGCATCAAAACTGTTTACTATTATTATTTGATTTGGTATTAAATTTTCAGTCAACAACTTGAAAATCAAGATCTGAAAATTCTATGTTTCTAATTTTCTACAATTACATTATCACATATGATATATTTTAAGTTCCAAGTCAGACATTCAATTTTATCCACGCAAATGCAATGATTAAATGATACAAGTACATATACATTAATCAAAAATCATACAAATACCAAATGGTAAGCAGAGGTTTGATTATCGCTTTTACGACAGAAACACGAAACATGTAAAACCGCAACACTATACTAAACAGTCACATATCTTTAACGTCTTCAAATTCAATGGCATCATTTAAAACAGATAAATGTTCAGCATGGACCAGACATACACGTTTCGGGTACTTAACCTTCGTCAGTGATCCTCAATCTGAGTAATGTAATATGGCCAAAGAGTGTGAAAGTTAATATGTTCAACAATGTACCGGAAGACGTTGTAGGATACTTAGACAAAAGGGAATACAACAGGATGGACAATAATATACACACACAGTCGAAATTGCGATTGGTTTTCTGCAATATGCAAAGCAAATGGTGTATTTTTCAGTGCATTTATTAAAACACGCGTTCGTAGTTTTGGTGTTTTGTTGTGGGTGCAACAACCGAGTACCGTTTGATATTCCCTCCTTATTTACCAATACATTTGTATGTTCAACATGCAACACAGCGATTTCTGACGAACCGTAATTTATGCATAAACAAAAGGATACATTTTAAGGGAAAAAGGTGTCTGACACTGCTGCCAGAGAACTGTCTTCTGGACAAACACTTCTAAATGCAGTTCGCAAGACATCCATGTTTCGGACAACCATCCTCATTTATGGTACTTAAAGTCAAATTATTCAAATTTGACCTTTGTGTTTGATGTTTTGTGTTGTGCGTTGACGTTCCTTGTCCATTTTGTGTCTCTTTCTGTGCTTGTCTGCTCCGTGTTTTTGCATTGGGTGTTTTGGGGGTTTCTGTGGGTGCTGCAACCTGGTGTTGTTGGAGATCCCCTCCTTTGTTTTTTAAAAAATATATATGTGAAGCGTTCCTCATTTAGTCTTAAAGTTTCGGGTATCCTTTTTGGTTGATATTTGAAAAGAGACAATGAGAGTCAACAAATATAGAAATAAAACAATTTAGTGAAATAATACAAATGGAACAACAATATTATTCATGCAGAGATTCGAAAGATATGAAGATTGGCGTCTGAATGATTCTGGAGATAAATTCATAACTGAGGAATGTTATAAAGCAAAGTAACAATTTTTTTTTAAATTATTTAGCAAAAACATTTCCTAATTGACTTATTTGGTACATTGCCAGTTCTATTGACACCACTAAACGAAATCTGTATACTTGTAAAGATGAGGCAGGTGCAGAGCAATTATATTTTTCTAAGAAAATAATAATAAGGAAAAAAGTTTCATAATTAATATATTTGTTACGTTTCCAGTTCTATAGACATTCCTAAATCATATCTGTTATACTGGTAAAGATGAGGCAGCTAGCAGAGTAAACTTTTTTCAAAATAAATAATAACGAAAAAATGTTTCATAATTGATTTATTTGTTACGTTTCCAGTTCTATAGGCATTCTTAAACCATATCTGTTACAGTTGTTAAGATGAGGCTTTGTCAAAGAGTGGTATTCCAGGAGACAGTGTACAATTAAATCCCTCCAGCGTAATGATATCCTTCTTCCTCATTACTCTATTACCCCTCGTCAATCATCCAGTAATATGGGGGTTCGTGAAGTGGAAGCTTCTGGCAAGGGCTTCTCAATATCCTAGAAATATCGATCCTTGCGCCAAAAGAGTTGATGTTGTTTTTTTCCTTCTTATAAGTCTTCCTATGGGCGAGAGCGTGAGACATAAACTGACAGGATTTTGTGTTTCGGTAAGAGAATTGTGAAGACGTTTGCCTTTTTTATCATCCCTGCGTTGGCAATAAGAGCTGCTTTAATTGCATTGTTTTGACATTGTAAAATGGCCTTGAAATAAAAATCTTAGAACTTGATTTATTCGGCGTTGAGAATATTTCAATTACAAAATGTCAGGCGAAAAATGATAACTCAACTAAGTTCGAAAAGACCGAAAGCATTAAAAAAAAGAAAGGATGGGATCTTCAACAACATCCGGTTGCAGCACACACACAACAAAACCTCAAAACACCCAATGCAAAACACTGAGCATGAGTTAAAGAAGATCCTGACGATAATCTCAACAGCACTTTCTATAGAGCATCAAATTGAGCATCGAGGGACCCCTAGCAAGCTAAAGATGGGACCAGGTGCCCGGGAGGAGTAAGCATCCCCTGTTGACTAGCCACACCCGCCGCCAATATGTAAAATGCATGCATTGTTCTGGCTGAGGTTTTATCTTTATAGACACGCACAGACGGAAAACTTTAAGGTAAGGTAACACCAAATCACATAGAAACTACAAACAAAAATGAATACACATAAAACAACACGATCATTGGGAAATCGGTGCCGACTTCGGACGGCCATCTGCCACGCCTGTAGCAGACGTTGTAGTTATCCGGATTACGAGCGCACAATCATCCCACTTTTTCGATTACAAAGAGGTCTCAAAGAACGCACAAAAGTTGTGCAAAATAACCTCCTCATGGTAAGATGATAATACACACAGACAGCATGCAACAGGGGCACAAGAAACACACATATGGATATGTAAATGGATATAAAAACAGAAAACACATGAACCTAAATTGAAAAGACAACAATAACAAGTTTTCGTAAGAAACTGTTGTCATTCTCATGGACAGTAAATTTGCCCAGAGCTGATGTACATGAATATGGTTCTTGTTGTATGCTGGATCTATTCATTCTTCTTCTTTCGAGAGTAAAGTTACGTAACCCTTAGCTACATTGTATCGATCTCACTGTGCCAGTGCAAGGTCAAGGACAAATTGATTCTCTGAAAGAGAAAATAATTGACATAATTACAGTTCAGGGTTTCGGTGTGAACTTCCACCATCTCAGCTTTACTTCTGAATTAATTTTCTTATTCATGACGTTCACTATTAACCTTTGAAATGTACAGGGTTTTGAAAAGATTTCTTTTCCAGAATTGCTAATTTTAAAAACATCAAAATCTTTCAAAATATCAATTCTATCAAAAATAGAAAGCGTCTACGGTGTTTATCTTTATTTCTTTTTTCAGAGAAGAGCTGCGCAAATAACTAGCTCAATATCCTACACATCTGCTATCATATATATTCTGAACATGTTTATATACATGTAATGTATATCAATTGATCCTATCATCATGCTCATGGAGGCTGTATAACATTGATTCAACGAAACAGTTATAATAATCCATTCTATATGATTGTTTGAAAGAAGGTAGGGGATCTCCAACCAGACTCTGTTACAGTACCTACAACAACAACAACAAAAAAGAAGAGGCAGAACATTGTCTACTCTGTGTTTTCACATCAGGCTGTGAAACAATAAAACGGTGTGTTTTCCCTATTCATATAGATTTATACAACGATTTGTAATCACAAAAATACCTTATGCGAAAACAAGGACAACAAGAGACGTAAAGGAGACATTCAAATTCACATTAAAACACAAACAAATAGTTTTGCACTCTCTGGCATTCTCTTGGTGCTTTCTCCTTGTCATCGTTTGAACCACCGATCGTGGAGAATTGAATTTACTGCAGTTTCTTCTTTGCTATGTTTGCTTGAATAGAGTCATTAGCGTGACGAAGCAGCCGTCCTGATATCTAAGACATTAAGCATAAGGCTAGTTGGTATTAGATTACTGAATTTCCATGGCGATAAGACTTTTCGTTAATGCAATTGCAATGACATCTGGGTCTTCCAATGAACAAAAAGGAACTGAAATCTGCAATAAAAACATTTTATGGTTTCAACAATGTGCGTTAAAACTTGGCACTTTCTGATCAAATAATCAAGCGGTGTAAAGAAACAAAACAGATAAGAAAGTATATCTAACTTGAGATCAAGTCGAGTCGAGTAAGCTTATGATATATTGTCCAAATTATCCAATCAACTCTTTACATCAACAAGAAATAATTTCCCGCGGCTCTTTGTCATGAAATTTATCTGTTTATTACATAACGAATGATACTGAGCATTGCAGGGACCAAAAAAATTGAGAAAGCACACATAAATAATGGGATCTTTATTCATTGATTTTTGAATCCTGTGTGTCATTTATATTAGCTGCTGCTACCGTAAGATAGGCTAATAATCCCCACAACAGTGAATCCGAGTAATGGCTTCCATATATTTCCCACTAACAAGGTATTTGGAAGCGTATTGGCATAATTATAGGGGCGACCAAGAAAATGGCTTCGATGTAATTGATTTATACCTGAGATAGGCAGCTTTCCAGTCACATATTTTCGGCGTTGAGATTTGTCTTGACCTCCGTCTGAAACCTTAATGGATTACTAGATTCTGATATATCCCGGATAACCTAGATCTGAATTTATTCTTCTAAATCTAGACTTAAAGAAAGGAGGGAACCTTCAACAACACTCAGTTGCAGCATCCAAAGCAAAACTCCAAAAACACAAGAGGAGAAACCCACAGAAACATCCCAACACTATTCTATAATCCTTGGTTTAACAATATTTTTTATCGTATTGTAAACTGATCAAATGAAATCAAACTCAAATTCTGAATCCAAATATAATAACCAGTCGGTATACAAACACATAATAGTTACAAAACCAAATAGAACATTTACATGTATCAGCATATTCCTCAAAGAAGCAAAGATGAATCAACAATGGAGAACAGAACTGTATCACCCATGGAGAAAATAACATGTTTCCGGGTTGCAAAATTTCGAAATATAGAAAGTTTGAATAAAATACACTTAATTAATCGTATATTGAAGTGAAGGAAGGAATCCACTCAAAATGCAATAACAAAACGACAAAATCAAGTTTACAGAAATCAAAGGAGCGAATCTCCAACACAAGTCGGTTGCAGCACACAGCAAGTCCCGAATCATCCAAATGCGAAAACTCGTCATGGACAATGGACGTGGTAGACAAAACATTAAACAAAAAAGACTCACCTTCTATTTATTAACCCATTAAATTCTGTTATTGGACATTTTTCAAGTTGACGTACTTCGGACTTCGCAATAAAGGGGTCATATAAAAGAAATCAGGTGCAGTTATAAAAGTAAACTCTGAACACACGATAGATGAAATGACCGTGGAAAGCTTTAAATATGTATATCCATACATGAAAATAAATAAATTCTCACAAAATATAATCTAGGTTAATTGGGACAACATTTTACTTTTGTGATATAGTCCCTTCCAAGTGCGCTGGCCGAAGTCCAAAAACATAAAAATATCTAATTTTTATATAATTTAAAAGGTACATGGTCTAGCACTTCTCCTTCTAATTTTTAGTCTTTGAAAAAGTACATGTTATAGCACTACTCCTTCTAATTAACATGATGTTGATTTTGTTTACGGAGAAGGTGCATAAATTGCATTAAGCATTCCTAATTCAGAGTCATAATGTTGTGTTATCGCAGGTGTTTCTTAATTTGTGCCTATTTGATATATATAATAGAATAGCATTTTTTCCTTCGATTTTAACAATAATAGCTGTATATATTGAATGTAAGCATAGATCTGATAAAAATGCCTTGAAAATGAAATACTAACTCTTTTCTAAAACAGTGGTCTTTTATGTAAGCAAAAGGAGAAAAAGCCTGACTCTCTTCGTATACATCTCGGTACTGTTGTTTCCGTTTCCGTTTGTTTGTTTGTTTTTTTCATACTGTTTTAAACTTTTTCTTTGATCTACATATTATAATTTTAATTCTGTTTGAGGTTAGGAAATGCGACTACAGGGAGATAACTCTATTATAGTATGACGTAATATTTGAAATCAACGTAAACGATATATGGCATGACCTCAGTTTTTCACATTACATGTACATCATAAGAAACAATACTCCTTAATAATATCATTGCTGAATGGGTATTTGGGGAAAAATCGTGTTTGAAATTACAAATGAGTTAAAGAAGATCCTGACGATAATCTCAACAGCACTCACAATAGAGCACCAAATTGAGCATCGACGGACCCCTAGCAAGCTTAAGCTGGGACCAGGTGACCGGGAAGAGTAAGTATCCCCTGTTAATACCAGAAAGTAGGGGAAATTCATCTTCGAACTTGTTTTGCTATCAAGAATTCTCACATCAAAATATATGCTATTCATTATACTTTCTTTAAAAAAACTGAGATAATTAGACATTCGAACTTCGAGTCAATCTCTATGTTCTGGGTCGATATGCTGATTTATTTACATAAATTACTGTGCTATTCATCGAAAAAGTCATTTTGCTCATAAACTTATTCGGATACATAATTTTTTATTGCTAAACTGCTTTAGGATAAAGCAAAAGTATAACTCTATATATAGAAAAAAATATGAAACTGTAAATGTTCTAGCTATTAATAAAATTTAAAAGTCGTTGCCGTGGCAACCAGCAAAATCGTATTCATAAGAAAATAATGCCCTTAGGACTTTACTTTTCCACATTTTTTAAAAATAAATAATACGTTATAATCGGGCAAGCTCCATGTACTCAGATTTCGTTCTAGAGATAGACGGTTTTTAGTTAAGCTTCTGAGTCAAGGATACATTTGTGACGGACTAACAAAGTCACTGAGGAAGTTCTATGGTCGACATGGGGAAATAGTAGCACATTATGACACCCCTTGTCCAGAGTCATCAATGATAATCTGAGGTAGAACTTTTGTGCCATGACATACCAATTTATACTTTTGTCTTCCTTCGTGGGAGTAACCGATTGTGACATTTACCGAATTGAAGTGGCGGGTGTTGCATGCAAGCAGGAGATGCTCACTCTGCCAATGCACCTAATCTCACTCCTTCGCAGGGAGTTCACTTGATTTTTTTTTTATTTCTGTTCCTTTGCCTTAGTTCTGATTTCATCCTGGGTTTGTATGCCATTAGTTAGATTATTTTTTCGATTAACGATTTTGTATTTCTTGATATGGATATGGTTTCATTTTAATCAATACACAAGCTATAAGTATCCCGAAAATTTTGAATAGATATTAATTCTTACAATTCGTGCATTACAGAGGTATGTAAAGTTATGTGCAATTCTCCAAAAAGACGAAAACGTTCAGAAAATGCAAAAAAACATGGACGTCTGTAGCCAAAACTCGATACGGGTACTTTTATTTTGGTCTGAATCGTTCAGGGAAATGTTCTTCTACATGAGGACATTTCTTCTGCCTCAAGTCTATTAAAAGTTGCAAGCCTTACCTTAAGTCTTTCTGAAACAATTCTAACATTCAATATGAACATATTCTTAATTCAATAGATGAATATATTAAATAGCAGCATAGATTTTATATATAGGCTGCCTTATTTGAAGTTCAAATAATATTATTTCTTTGTAACTGTGATCTGTTTTTAATATATATAACCAGAGTTGCATTTTACAAGTGGAAAAGGATGGCCTTCCCCATATATCTGTCGTTACTCTAATTTCTGTTTTTGTTTGTTTGTTCTAACTTTCATATTTTTTGCTTTTTCGTTACTTTAGCTATGAGTCTATTAAAGTCATTCTAAAACTACATTTAAGATGAATATATTTCACATTATTATACATCATTTGCATGAAAGAACAATCCTACTGAAATGTCTACCGATCTGGCCCATGAATTCAGTATAACGAAACAATTCAGACGACATGCTTGACTGATTCAGTTAGGACATTTTCCTATAAGATAAGCTATCGAATTAAAATCTCTCATTAATGCAAGATGTCGAGCCCTTTAGCAAGTTCAATTGTTTTCTATTTCCCACGGGAATGAAAAAGATAGCATAAACACTAGCGGAATGATTTATATTCCATGTATTAAATTGATTCCATAAAAAAAGATATCATTTTTTATAAAGTCGTACATGTCTCACCACAGTTATGTAAACTATGATTGAGTAGTGTTCCGATTCTTTGACATATGATATTTTGTCTTTTGGGCCATCAAATGTTCCCGCGCTGAGCGACCGTGTGTCGCTTAATCATTGCTAAGATTAATATCTCTGTGGAAATCTGTACACGACCTAAGCGACTCATAATGGCAAAACGTCAATTGACTATTTCGTCTTTAGAATTCATTTGCCTGCGCGTGGAGAATTGGTCCTTCTTGTCGGGAGAGTGTTAGGGGAATTTCTTGTGCAACTTTCAATGCTGAGGAGTGTTTTTTTTCCATTCTGATCCCCAGCATGCATCGATCGTTGAATGAATTAAATGTGATGCGCTTTCAGGAAAGTTGACTTGGATTTAGGAATAAATAAATTTAAGCCTTGTCTAGGAGGATTTGTGATAGGATGAATGAAATAAAGAACGCACTAATGCTTAGGGAAACTTGGTTTTTGAACGTAATGTTCTTACCAATGATGTTTTCGTTGACGTTGTCAACAGTAAGCAAAGGGAAATACCCTATAGGTAAGCTTTAAATTTTATTATCTAATAGATTATATGTTATACTTCCTTAATAGAGTGCAAATATTTTTGTGCCTCAAACATACAAATCTCTATATAAAATGGGTAATTATTTACAAAAGGCATATCCACTATCCTATAAACGTTTGGCTGCAAATCCCGAAAGACTGCATGGCATTGATTGTAAAAGCCATGGTCGAAAATGGGCGACAAAAGGTGAAAAACATTTGCCACTGATAAAATATATGGCGAATTATTCTTCAACAAAAATATGTACATGTAATAAGTGTGGTAATTAGGGGTTACCGTGCTTGTGTTTTACAAAATCTGACAGAGTATCGGCGAATCCCCTGTCAGAAATTGAGTATTACCGCGAGGCGTCAGCCGAGCGGTGAAACGGATATTTCTGACAGGGGTTTCGCCGATACTCTGTCAGTTTTCGTAAAACATCAGTATGGTAACCCTATTCTAATGCTTTGGTCAGTAAGGAGCTAGAAAACGTCTGATTTTAATGACGTCGCCATAGGAACGCATGACATCATAGCAAAAATTGCAGTGAAATGCGAATCTCCTTGCAGTTTTTTTCAACCAATTAGAATGCACGTTAAAAACGGAGTGCATTATAATGTGTATTTCCTGAATCAGGCTTCAGTTTTGTGCCATCAATCAAACTCATGTTACCAGTGTTTACCAAATTTTAAAGTTAACTATGACCATTTTGGACATTGATTTCAATTAATTTGTTATCAATGATAAATCACTGAATGTGCCTAAACGTGCATGTCTGGTCCATGCTGTGAATGTGCCTAATGTATAAACCGTAACATAATATAGTTTGTAGTGTTCATGTTACTTTCTTTTGGATCTTTTGATATGTAGGTGCTATATTTGATTGGGAAGACGTGTACACTAAAACAGGCTTCAACTACGCCATGGCAAAGTTCAACGAGAATAGACCTAAGGAATTCGGAATGACGTCATTCATAGAGGAGATAGATATCAGTAACAGTTTCCAATTAGTGCAAAAAAGTAAGCCTTGTTTCAAAGTGTAATGAGAGTGGAGAATTTCCACCAACATCCGCAGTAAAGCCACCATCACAATAACACACTTATTTAAATATGAACGAAAATATGTTCTTAATATAATGACCTTTCTGATCGTAAGGTAACATAACCAATAGGAAATGAATTCATAGGGGGTCTAACGTAACCGTTACATGAAGCACGGTAAAAGAATATCGAACACATTTCAATTACGAAGAACAGTCCTTCTTGGGAATCGGAAAAGTGTGTGTGTGGGGGGGGGGGGTGCACACATTATCCAGATAACCACACCATTTGTTACTTGCTTGGCAGATGGCCGTCCTAAGTTGGCACCGATTGCCTCTTGGTCTCTTTGGTTTATGTATGGTCTTTCATGTCTCATGGTGTATGTCTCTTTCGCGTCTCTTACTGTCCTTGTCTACTCTTTTATTTTCGATTCTGGAGTTTTGGTGCTTTGCCCTGAAACAAAGTTTGTTTGGAGATTCCCTCTTTTCCTGTACTGAATGGTTGAATAGAGACATGACAAATTCTATGTAAACGTAACAACGTTTAACACACATCAGCATGGTGTTTCAAGACATAGTCGAATTCGGTGCGCAACACTCCAGAAATGATGGAAGTAGTATGAAGGAACAAAAATAATTAGGTTGTCATGACTTGAATGTTTTGTACATACTAAAGCATAAAAGGGTTCATACAGTGTCATAAACAAAGTCAACTTGAAGGAAAGGGGAGGTTGACCATGTTGCAAATCAAACAAGTAGGATTAGTATATACTGGCAGTAAGTGTTTTAAATATTTCCCCTGACATGGTCGCCAGAGCACCTATTATATAGACATAACATCAGGCAGTGAATGTTTTGTAGATATTGTTTTCATTTTCGTCCGTGAACATTAACGGCGGGTGACACTAGCTAAACAGGGGATGCTTACTCCTCCGGGGCACCTGGTCCCACCTCTAGCTTGCTATTGGTCCGTCGATGCTCAATTTTGTGCTATATTGCGAGAGCTGTTGAGATTGTCGGTAGGATCTCCCTTATCTCATTTGTGTCACACTTACATGTACGCCCTTTGCCATGTGGCTTCTCAGCTAGGGATACGTTTGTGACCGACTAACATCGCCACTGAGGAAATTCCACGGTCGATGTGGGGAACTCGTCATACACTATGATGTCCCACTCTCCAGAATGGTGGATGATATTAGGTCATAGACCATTTGAACCATCCAACAAAAGCTGATACTCTACATCTTCTGAAATGGAAGTAACCGGATGTGACGATTCTACCGAATTGAAGCAGCGGATGTTGCATGGAAGCAGGAGATGCTGACTCTTCCTGGGCACCTGGTCTCACTCCCATATCGGGAGTTCGCTTCTTTTCATGTGGTAGAGGTTTTTGTTTGTTTGCTTTGGTTCCTGTTTTATCCTGATTTTGCATGCCTTCGGTTTATGATTTTCTGAATTGTCGAATGTGTGCTGTACGCAGGGATATGGTCATTATTCATATTTGTCATCGTAAAAATAAATCTCAGCGAGGGGTTTGACAGTAAGTGTTTTAAATGCATTTCCCTGACGTAGATGCTATAGCATTTTCTTTATAGACATAAACTCAGACAGTACATGGTTTGTAAATATTGTTTTCATTTTCGTGCGTGAACATTGACGGCGGGTGCCACTAGTCAAACAGGGGGTGCTTACTCTTCCCGGGCATCTGGTCCCATCTCTAGCTTGCTATTGGTCCATCGATGCTCAATTTTGTGTTCTACTGTGAGTGTTATTGAGATTGTCGTCAGAATCTTCCTTATCTCTTATGTATGAAAACACCAAAGACTAAAATATGCATCCATTTGACCAAGACAAATGTAAGGAATGCCAAAAAAGAAATATGAAAGGTAAATTGTTATCGGAAAATGGGGAAGGTTTATGCTTATGTAATCTGGATAATTACACCATTCGCTACTTACGTGGTAGATCCTAAGTCTGCACTTATCACAAATCGGTTGTGTTATTTTGTGTTTAGTCTTGTGTTAAGTGATTGTGTTCCTAATGTGTCTCTTGTTATGCTTGTGTACTGTGATTTCGCATAGAGGTGTTTCGTAGTTTTGATATAAGTGCTGCAACCGAGTCTTGTTGGAAATAGAGGTAAAGGATCGCTACGTAGCAGTTGACCGTCCTAAGTTGCCACCATTGCCTATTTGTCTATTTGGGCTTACTGTATCATCCGTTTGTCCATTGGTCTCGTTGGTTAATGTGTAGTGTTTTCTGTTTTTGGTCTTGTTCCCTCTACATTTTTTTTTTCATTTCTTTTATTTTGGTGATTTTCTGTGGGTATTGCAACCATGATCAGTTGGAATCCCATTCTTTTCTTTCATGTACATCTTTTCTTAAAATTATCTCGTCTTCATTCAACAGAATCATTTAAGAAGAGATCAATTTGCAGCATGGACCACTATTTTCTATACGCAAATATATATGATAACATCGTAATTTTGTTTTTGCAAATCGGAAACTATAATATTTAAATGTGTATATTTGATATGTTTGTATGGTTTGTTTTCATTAGATATCTATCATCTAACCATAGGTTTGAAACTGGTTTTAAGCGATCTGAATTCAGCTAAACACATGAATTGTTATACCTCTTTTGGTGTTACCATGTTTCGTTAGATTAGACAAGACATTTGCCGAGTCCGAATTGCACTGGGAATTTTGTTTGTCCTTGTGTGTATGTTGAGATCGTTTTGGATTTGTGATCAGCGAAAATGCTTCCCGATCATCAAGTTTTTCTTTTCCTATGGAACCTTTTTTGCCACGTTTTCGTTTCTCCCTTGAAACTGCTTTTCAATTTAAATTTAACGATGTCATTAAATTCAACTTGTAATAGCGAAGCTTAAGTAAAGCCTTTCTAGAATAAAACGCCTGCATGCTGTGATAAAAATGGCTAATTCAATACATGGCGAATTTGTCAATCAACAATGACAAAATTCCCTTGAAGGAGCACATTACTTTTGTGTTGATGTTGAAATCAAGATATGATATAAGGTGCATAATTATCGTGTAGTTGATGTGTTTATAGTGTAATTATCACGAGCAATTACATTTCAGGCGCAGTAATTGAAACTAGTCTCAGCAGTAATGAAGTTTAGCCGGCTTTGTTACCATTGTAATTTCCCTTTATCAATAATGTATCACATTCCCTAGGGCTTCGTGTCTTCCTAAGAACAGCAGATATGTAAGGAAACTTCTCCCAGGCACGGTCCATTATACTCATTATAACCCTCTCTTGCCGCGTTATCCTCTCTCTTTGCCCTCACTTATATGGCAAAGAAGCATTTCAACGCAAGACATTTATTTCTTTGGAATTTTTTATTTCCCTTAGATCCTAGGTCTTATGCAAGCAATAGTTCTTAACCATTCCGCTTCTTGAAATGTTCCTGACAGCGAAAAATGATTTGGATGCTGGTAATTGACAAATATTTTTATTCAGAATGTTCGTTATCGATAGGACTTAATTATATGGTACAGAGGCACGATAGAGATCCCCCGCCAATCATTAAAATACATCATGTTTCTTCTTGTACAAATTTGTCTTCATTACTTTCTTTCTTGTTTACCATATTAATATTATTGAAGGCAAGACATTTTGTTTCTTTAGAACGCTTTATGTGTTTGCATTATTTTGAAACCTTGCCTCATTGAAAAAGCAATATTCAGGTCATCACCAGTCAATTTTCAAACGTGCTTTAATTATTATTTATTTTCAGAACTTAAATTTATATGAAAACAATACGAAGAACGATTTCACCCTACACCTAGAAACTTTTTTTAAGCCCGCATTCGCGGCGGGTATTGCATGCAGTCAAAGGACAC
This sequence comes from Pinctada imbricata, assembly GCA_033119305.1. Lineage (NCBI taxonomy): Eukaryota > Metazoa > Mollusca > Bivalvia > Pterioida > Pteriidae > Pinctada > Pinctada imbricata. Next base: position 23,186,229 of record VSWD01000006.1, read on the forward strand.
TTACTTCTCTCGGGCACATGGTATTGCCTCCATTTAGGGTTCTTGATTGTCTTCTCAATGGATACTTACAGAATTATGTCATTTCCCCCTGGATCTTTGACTCCTTACTACGACTAAGACTTCGTCTATGGTATACTTAGTCGTGTGATTAGTAATCTGAGATAATTATGCCATTTAAGACCCATTCATTGTTGCATGTTCCACCATGATTTTCTGCATATTTGGTATATGCTATGTCCTATTGGCAAAAATTAAGGTTAATGTCAATGTGAGTTCCGGTTGCCATGACATCGAGATCAGTCTTTTTGTGCCACTTTGGATAATGCGAAGTAACTTACTTTAAGATGCATTGTTGCCATGGATAGCATTTTTCAAATTTTCTCAAATTTCTAAAATCTGGGTCCTGTAGCATCATATTCCAGCCATGTTGCTACATCTTTCGGTGTATTTAGGACATAATCTTACAGATTTTGGCCATATTGCATTGTTTGGAATGAGTATCACTGACGAGGATTGAATACCCGAGACGTGTATGTCTGGTCCATGCTGTAAATTTTATCAGCACTAAAATGATACTAATGAATTTTAAGACGTTAAACAATTGTAGCAGATATTTTATTTTCGTACCTTTTGCGATTATTTACTTCCTTTCTAAAAAATGCACTCAGGTTTATGATAGATATTACAGGACGCTTACTGTGCCTAGCCAAAATAGGTAAACTACAAGTCAAAAACGAAGGTAAACTTAGGGGTCATTTTTATGTGATTTTTACCGTTTTCAGTGTCAATTTTTTAAGAATTGAATGTTTATTTTTGCCATTTTATTGGATGATGAAATGTCAGTTGTCGTATCACAAATTGTGTAAAACCGCGTAGCGTAGCGAAGCGGTTTTACGCAAAAATTTGTGATACGACAACTGACATTTCATCATCCAATAAAATGGCAAAAATAAACATTCAATACTTATAATTACCAAACATATGAATTTATTCCGAATTCGTACAAATTCTAAGGAAAATAAACGATTGAGTACGTGGCGTATGAAAATATTAAACTGGTACGAACTAGTTCCCTAACAACAAAAATGTTGGAGAGGAAATTAAAAGCAAGCCGACATTTAATCTGGAAAAAAGCATTTCCCCTTTCAGAACCTCAGTAAGTTTTACCTATTTGCACTTACTGTTGTGCTGTTATGACGTAATTTGTGACGCGTTGTTTATGGAAGGCAGCAGACATGACAGTTGAAAGTAGAACATGAAGCAATTTGTGTTGGGATTTACACGGACTCTCAGACAGCATTTCTTGTACCTGTAGATCTTATGTGTGAAGAAAAAAACACGTTGTTAAGATCTACAGGTATCGGAACATCAGCTGTAAATTATTCCTAGGAATTCGAACGAAATCGGCATGACAAGTTTGGTAAGTCTCGATTGCGTAGCGTTTGCTCAGTACTTTCAAATTTATTCATCCTATATCCATGTGTATTTAATTTAGATTAATTTCGATGATTTTAGTCAAATGAAGGACAAATTTTGTTCATGCATTTCGAATAGGTAAATCATAATTTCCCAAGAAACACAAGAAATCCGTCAACAAACTGCCGTTCAAGTTCACTTGTTGCAGTTTTCAAATCATGCGCGTAGCGACCGATGTAATCTCTGCAAACATTCACAGTACTGTGCTGCGATGTTTATGAGTCGACACATGGAGCTGTCTCTAGTTTGAGTGGGTTATTTGAGACCATTTTTATTGTTTATTTCATGCGTAAGACAATTCTAGATTTCTGTTGCGTTAGTTTGAAAGTAGTTCCGGTCAATTTTGACATATTATCATCTCATAACGGAAGTCACAATAAATGCGATCGACCAATCAAAATGCTAAGAATCAGATAAACAAACACATTTGGTAATTATAATTAAATATGACCTCAGTAAGACCACTGATGAATCATGAAAAGTAATGTCCCTTAAGAATATAATAAAGAAAATCGAAGTTGGGGTCATTGAGCTCTTTTTGTCAATTTTGACGTCAAAAACCGCTGCTTTGGCAACTTTAAGCATTAAGGTTTTTATATAATACCTTTTAAAATAGATTTAATTCCTTACAAGTACTATTTATGGATGTGAAATATACATATCAACTGATAAGACTCTTTCATTTAATTCCATAACCTTGAAAATCTTCAGTTGACTTCGACTTAAAAAAATGGATTATCATGTGATTTTTCTGATTTTTTGTTATGAATTTGTAGCATTTCCTTTTTGAATTTTCCAATTACGTATCAATGTTTTGAAAGATGATGAATTCAAAAAAGAAATCCCTTGATTTCATTGACTTTTTATATTCAAGTATAATCTTTTTGTTCAGGCGAAAAACTAAGATTATTTTTATTTTTCATGCATCCTTTTGGTGATATCCAAACCTAAATTTAAGAGGGTCAAAGAGTTGATTGAACTCTTTAAGTTATCCTATGAAATAATAATCATATCCATATACAAAATGTATAACCGTTTAATTTGTGTCAAAAATCTCTTTCTTGTATTAATCATTTTTTTCTACGAAAAATCACAAGTTTGGTAAAATCTGCTCAATTAAAATTAAGGGACCTTGAAAATACAACGCATAGCATTGAATAAGTATCAAGGTAATTTCTACATTGATTTGTCTCCAGTAGATATATTAACGAGGTTTTGTTTTACTATTATAAATGGACGGTTTAAAATAGACTCATAATATACCATTTATAGCATAACCGTTGTCCTAAATGTTGCCATGGTTACCGTATTGAATGCAGTTTCAAGTGAAAAAGATACATGATTCCAGCCAGCTTTTTACATTTTCTTGTAGTTCAAGTATAACAAATATTGGACATATAAAAGAAAAACCCCAAACACTACTGCTTTAATGAAATTTTACACCGTAAAAATCCACGAAAAACAAAAACAAAAAGGGTCTCTCGAAAACAAAAAAAAATGAAGGTTCTAAAACTTTATTTAGGCATTCTCTTTGACTCCTTATACAAGAAGCATAGGGATAAAGTTTCAAAATCATTTCAGATATTTATAACAAAGAGGATTGAAAGAAATAAATGTTATTGCGACTGATAAATGTACCCGTTTCCATGGCAACAAAGGTTACAAACACTACAGATAGAATGCGTGCAATTTATTTCATTTCTTGTCCACATAAGATCAGGAACCTGGGACAGTGTAGAAGGCCTTATTTCAAGACGATTTTAAACTTGTTAAAAACCCTCTCATTCTTAATTTTTGGAAAACAACATAAATATTCTCTTATAACTTTGTTTACCAGTATCATATGAACAACTTTTGAAATTATCATTCAGAATGGAGTTCCGCCCTTCAATTTCTAATTTTAGGTTAAGTCAGTGCATATCATTTTTACTCCAAACTGAATATATTGGGGCATATTACATTGTTTGGAATGAGGATCACTGACGAGGGTTGAGTTCTCGAAACGTGCAGGTCTGGTCCATGCTGCAAATTTTTCTGTTCTGAAATGATGCTATTCAATTTGAAGACGTTTAACATAGACATATGTTACTTGCAAGTTTATTTCATTGTATTGGAGGAATAATTTGATTCGTCTTTCTAACTTAACACTGTAACTTCCAGAGTGCTAAAATCGTCTCGTGAAGTATATCTTGACATCATCTCCGTCAAATCCAATCCTGTACGGTATTCGATGAGACCTAATGTCCCTAGCACATCCTGAAATAAGTTCACACTTTTCAATTCCAATAAGTGTTAAGTGCACAGAAAAAAAGAGAAGAGAATGGACTTGCACTAGTCATTGTATTCATTATGCATTAGAAAGTTACAATTTTAGAATAAAGGTAGCGACATGTCTGATTGGTGCGTTCAAGTGCAGAATGCTTTTAGTTGAAGTTTAGAGTATACATCCAGCGTATTTTCAATTATGAAGTTGCTGAACTTATTTATTCCCTACATTTTCTCTGTTCAGCTCAAAACGATTTGAATTTTAATAAACATTTTCTTGTATACTGCGATTTTCTTTTTCTTCATGACAAATGAGAAATACCTTGGTTTTAAATTAATATGTTTGATTATTATATTGATTGTTTTGTTTTGTCATTTGTCCTTAGTGACATCTGTTTTGAATATGTAAATATCCTATCCATCTATCTGTGTGTATCTGGGGGTGGGGTTGGGGGATGGGGGGGTCTTGTCAAATACATCTTCTCTTTACTACAAGAACTATTCTAAATGTGGTAGTTTTCGAGTTTATTACAGTCGCGAAAATATCCCAGGCGTGAAAGTTACAACCAGCATAAAACACCTGATTGCGCCAAAATTGCCCCAACGCGTACTGTTGCAATGACCATTTGGCGAAAATTTCCCTCAGAAAAAAATAACCGCGTTTACAGTATATAATTATGCTTAATATATCATGCAAACGATATAATCCTTACTTTATTTTTCCTGCCTTCATCGAGAAAACACCTTTATTCTATTGTTCTTCTTTTCTTTTGCGAGCATATGATTGACCCCCTCAGAAATCCCGAACTCAAGGATCGTCTCTTGGCAATCACTAACTGTTTTAAGACCACCAGTATCAATGTTAAATGTTTTCAATTTCAATAGCACCATTTAAGGATAGATAAATTTGCAGCATGGACCAGACATGAAAATGGATTCAGAAAATTGTCTTAAAAGCTTCCATTCACATTAGTGATTCTTGAACGACCACGATGCTTAAGTGATATAGGAGGAACACGAGTGTAAACCAATTTGACTGAAGGAAGTGGCTCTAAAGCCCATTTCAGGGCAATATGTCTGCAATTCCGAACCATTCTACTAATCGTAGGTTCATATACATCCACAGTTACTATTAGATATGAAACTTCAGGCAACTTCTGCATATTTTGTTTACTACTTAAACATAGGATGTTATTTCATCAGCGTATGATAAACAAATAAATTATGAATAAGACAAAAGACGACCAAGAAGTACTATTTTTGTGAACTCACTAATATATGTTAAATTTTGATTACAAACTCATACTCAAATATGTTTAATACTACGTCTCAAAGTAAGTACGAGTTCAATTATATTCGTATTATTTTTGTTTTACATTCATCGAATGCTAAACATCTTCAAAGTCAATAACATCATTTAAGAACAGATAAATTTACTGCATGGACCAGACATACACGTTTCGGGTACTTAACCCTCGTCAGTGATCATTAATCTAATCAATGTAATACGGTTACAGAGTGTGAAAATTATCGTGTTAAAAAATATACCGAAAGACTTAGCAGGATGAATGGGATATGATGTTACGTCTTCAAATTCATAGCATCATTTAAGAACAGATAAATTTTCAGCATGGACCAGACATTCAAGTTCGGGTACTTAACCCTCGTCAGTGATCCTCAATCCAAACAAAATATATGACAAAAGATTGTGAAATGTATGTACAAACAATACCGAATGATGCGGCAGGATAGGTGGGATATGATGTTATAGGACCCACTTTTCATAAAATTCGGGAAAATTATGTGAACAGTAATTTTCGAATGTTTTTTAAGAAATGATCAACCGAAGTTGATCGGACTTGAAAATATACCTTCCGTTAAACAAAAACTATGCGATGATTTATAGTATTTTTACGATATTTACGATTCCTACTTGTAAATTGTAACAGATGTTTACATTAATATTTGTTGTAGATGATTTCCTGGTTATTTAATAACATATTTTCGAAATACAAGTTAGGTCACAGTAATTGAATATGCTGTTTTACGTCCCAAACTTTTTTCTATAATTAAGGTACTCTCCCGCCAGACATTAAAGCACACAAACACAGGATCAATATAAAGAAATGTGGAAAGGAAGACTGAAAACATAAAAGAAAAAATATCTTTCTAAATTGAAGTGCATAATTCTGGCTTTATCAAAAAAATAATATATCCTGATATCAATGATGATATAGGTATTCTATTGTATTCCAGATCATTAGCTGATATTTTTTATCTAGAAAATGTATATGTGTGTGTGTGTGTGTGTTTCTGAGAAATTCTCTTAAAAGTACCCGCCTGCGGACGTAAAACAAAATATTTAATAACTATGCCCTTATGTTCATTTCAATGGTCAATACAACGTCGTAACAATCTATTCTGCAGTTTGTCAGCACATGTCAAGTGGCGTGTTCGTCTTACTGGGGACCAGTGCCTTTGCTTCTAGAGACGTCATCGACTCTTTTAGTGAAAAGTTCCACATGCCATACCTCTCAACCAGTATAGTGCAGTATTCACCGAGGTCTAGCAGTTATTTTCCAGAACGAGGCTACCAAATCAAAATGAGACCAGATTTGACACAGGCCCTATTTGCAGTAATTAGTCATTTTAAATGGTCCGAGATATACTACCTTTATGATTCCGATGAAGGTAAGATTATGTACAGAAGGAGAAATCAAGAGACACTACACAGTGATTTTGGCTGTTTGCCTAAAAAACGTTAAACAAAAAACTTCAGAAAGATTGACTTTTATTAAGTTACGTTAAACATCAAGATCAAGAACCCATCTGAAATGTACTGATTGAGCAAGACTCAATATATCATGTAAAAAAGCTAGAGGTACATGTATCACAGTGCACAAATTGTACGTAAATCTTATTTTGAAAATGTCTTGAAACGATGTAGAATAAGTAATAAAAAGCCTCTGGTTTCTTTTCAAGATTCTTTATTTTAGAATATTCAAATAGGCTTGCTATTGAATTTGAAGACGTTTAACACTTAGTGAAGATCAAGGGTTTTCTAATATTGGCGGATATATTTTATGTGCGTTCGCCACTGGACCTGAAATTTACATCCCTCCATAATTGTTTGATACATTATTCCTCTCTGACCACTGATCTGGAAGCCGTTTTTCTTATTTGTTGTCAGTTATAAGCTTTTGATCTATAAGGATACGTGATCATCCAAATATGAGAAACAAACTCAAACATAGTCATTGAAGCTTATCTGTTTGGAGCACTCATTGAAATCAATACAAAACAGGAAGACATTTCGCTGAAATACAAACATTATCATTGGATATGTGGACCGAATACTTTTCAGATAAATGAAAGAATGAATCTTATCCTCTGTGCACACACCATGGCCGTGCTGGGACATAATCTTTGTCTGTCAACTTGCAATGAATCTTGTCACCGCCAGACGTAAATCCATTTGTCTCTTACAAGTTTTATAGGAAATAATTTGGGAAAGGAAATGGAGCGATGTCCCGATGATGAAGCGATTAATCTGCAAACGCGACATATATGTAATAGATTTCAAACTTTATTGTCTTTTCAGTATAAAACTTTTCATAAAAGAGTCCATTTGCATTGTTAATGTCAACCCGACATTAACCAGAATGAAAAAAATATATTATAAGGAAAATAACAATGTCTGGAGAATATCTCGTACAAGACAGTTACATTGATCACAGCGGACCAAGCACATATGCCTCATTATAAAGAAGGGAGTATTGTACGTCAATCTACCACGTCAACAAACAGATGGATACAACAAAAGTAATCATATCAAAACGACCTACATGTAAGGCAAAACTCCATTGAGCCGTTGGAGAGGAGATCATTTACTACACTACACAGGCTGAAAACGCTTTTATACTATATGTACAATAGTCACAATAGAACAGTATTTCAACATTGAAATTTGAAATGAAATTAAAGATGATCCTGCCATTGAGACAATGAGAGAAATTATTCTTATATGTTTAGCATTTCCATTCTGCCATGTACTTTAACGTTTACAAACATTACTCACGTCAAAAGTCGGTTCCGAGTGCACATTGGTCTCCTTCATTTTTTGTGTTGTCGTGCATGTTTGACGTTTCTGTACGTCTGTGTCCATTGTGTTGTATGATATTCTAGTGAATATTTTTGTGTCTTTTTGCAATTTGTACTTCTGTCTGATGTTATTTATTTGTCACTTTCTTGTGGATTTCTTTCGCTGGGTGAGTGCAGGGTGGTCATGCTGGAGATCCTTTCTTTTTCTCCACAATTGCATACTCTAAACATCTTCAAGTTCCAAGAGTTGACTCTCCTGTATGAAAGGAACAATTACGCAGAATTTCAAAATGAAAAGTTAAAAGACAAAGGTAATGACTAAACATAACATCCTAAAGCTAAAGAAATAAAGTATCAACAACATACACATGATGTGTATCGACAAAGAAAATGGGATCAGGAGCTCTTAACCTATCATTTCTACCAATTTACATAGTTTCTTTTTGGTTTTAAGGACTCCTACGTCTACAAGAACTAACCAAGCTATGTAACGGCGCCTCAATAAAGATCCAGCGGTCCAGACGCCTCCGTGATGTTGACAATGCGTACGAGGAGCTGCGACTTATTGACAATAGCGACTTCACGACACAGGATAACACGAGAAATATACTGATTGACCTGTCCTCAGAAAAAGCATATTTACGACTTTTTGATCAGGTACTTAGGGAATAAACCTTAGTGTCTTATTTCAGCTTGTTGCGTGCAAACTCAGTGACACAGGAGCATTACTCACTTAATATGGACTTGTCACATACTGTTAGTGTATCGATCCACTTCGCTTTTTGGGAAACGCTTATTCTCAGAAATTTATATTAACTTTAAAGATGCGCAAAAAGTAGACAATGTGAATATTATTTGATGGTGATAACTTTTATCAATACATTTACTTTCTGCTTGTCTGTCTTTTGACAGATATGTACATTGCAAAAGAGGTGTTTATGCAAGAAGTGAGGTTAATGACCATTCTTCGTATTTGTTGTCTGACTCTATGGTGATATTCTAACTTTTGTTAAACTTAAAGCAATATCTTGCTTTTCTTCATTCATCAATTAACATGATTAACGATAAATTCCGAATTTACCCTATGAAATTATTAAAAGAATAACTACCATTAAAATACTTTTAATGGAATAACCATGAATTCAAAATCACTTTAATTGCACGCCAAAATCTTTTGTATTGGTCTGAGTAAGAAATATTCGATGGAAAACATATAATTTCAATACATATATGTTCAGATCTGATGTATTACCGTATAACCAGAAATTTTCGCGAGGTACTAATTTTCGCTATATTCGCGAGTGATTTTGAATCGCCAAAAATTATTCTCGCGAAAAATTGTGTTTGATAAGGTATATAATAAATTGTTATATCCGTTACATTTGTTCATATTGTACATGTGTCATTCTTCACTTTTTCTGGTTAAACGTAACGAAGATTGAATTGAGCGTATTCTTATGATAGAACTTAGTAATACTTCAACTGAAATAATGAAAGGTACAAAACAGTAACATCATATGAACACATTTATTTGTTATTCAGGAATCGCGAAAAATTGTACTCGCGAAATTTGATACTCTCGAAAATTTCTGGTTATACGGTATACATTTTATACGTTTGAATATACTTACAGATTCGGGAGGTTGGTATGAATAAAGAAGGCTACTCCTATATGGTTGCTACTCTGGTAAGTAATGTAATATCTACTGTAAACGTGGAAATGTTCGCATTGGGGTATTTTTCGTGTTTTTCGCGAATCGAGGAAATTCGCGAAAATTTCCTCACGCGAAAATATCACCGCTGCATTCTTACAATGGAAAAGACATTTTTATCGCGAATATTTCCCCACGCGAAACCTCTTGATGATATATTCGCGAAATTTTCCCCCAGCAAAAATAATCTCGCTTACAGTATAATATCATATTATTGTAAAACAAAATCTGAACATCCGTAGAGACTTGGTTCAAAATAGAAATTAAAGTCATATAAAAATTTTACTTCTGAAAAGAAAATATGTTTATTTCCTTCTTTAGTATTTTGCATTTCATATCTTTTTATTTCAACTACAATTTATGCTTAGGATATGCTCAATTTAAAAATGGAGCGTTTCATACATGGAGGGGTTAATATTACTGGATTTCAATTGGTGGATCACTCGCAACCTTATGTCCAAGAATTCATGAAAGGTTGGTCTGCTTTGCCTCCTCGAATATGGCCAGGGGCAGGAAGTACAATCAAGGTGAGTATTCATGAGACATCGTCGTACACTGGGGAACTTGTTCACATATGGAACCTATTGTATGATTATCATATGAACCTATTTCCATATGATTCTCATATGATATAAATATGATCCTCATATGAAAATTCTTTCATATGGGAATCATATGTGGCAAGTTTCCTTATGTAGTACATGTATCTAATCTAGACTATTGGTATTTTTCATTATTAAACACATAACAGTAAGAAATAAAAAATATTTTTGATAACTCAATAAATATAATTCATGAAGCACAAATCATCAAAGAAGTACCTAACAGTTATTCAGTCTCAAGTCGAGGAGGCAAAATCGTCAGAATTCCCATCGGAATTGTTGCGAACCCAGGAATGAACAACATTCGGAAGTGAGACCAGGTGCCCGGGGAGAGTCAGCGTCTCCTGATTGCATGCGACACCCGTCGCAACAGCTCCGTGGAAACCTGCCAATTTCGGTGATAGTCTCGATGTTCATTATGATGTACAGATCAGGTAAGTATGTCTTGTTTTATGATAATGACAGCCATTTAATCACAATGCAGAATGTCACTGATCATTCTGGAAAGGGGGATATGATATGCTTTATTATATCCCCGTAGCGACAGACGATCCCCAATGATGATTTCAGCCGTTGTGTGATGTAACCCTGAACAAGTAGCTTACTTGCAAGTCGTCTGGCTCTAATGATGAAATCATCATATTCAGACATATTCTACATTTTTTATCAACATTAACTAATGCATTCTCCATGCAATTTTATGTGCAGTGCCAAAAAAAAAAAAGAAAAAAAAAAGAACTTAAATGTCAAACTGAAATGACATTAAGTTATTATGTAAAGTTTTAAGAGTAAGTAAAAGAGCAGAGAAAGGGAAAGGGATGGGGAGATGGTTTCCTTTTGGTTTCCTTTTGATGTTTTGTAGATTAATTACGCCACTCGTTTTTCAGCTTCATATAAAAACAACATCTCTTTCATTTTTTTAAACTCATAGCCAAATGACATCCTTACACTGCATTACATTCCCCTTTGCGAGGTTACCCACCTTGATTTATCCTCGCTTGAATAAAGGATGCATCTTCAATGTATGTACCTTGTGATTTGAATTTATTTACATATGACTATGAGTATGTGTTGCTTTCGCAAACAATGGAAATTTACATAATTCTATTTGGAATCAGATTCCGGTATCGTACACAATTTGTTTTTAAAATATCAAACGCGAAAACGAACAAAGATGACCTCTGGTTCCCTTTATTGTCTTTGGTCATTTAGCTTTAATTACAAATGATAATAATTCAATTTCCGAGACATGTATTTCTGATGCATCGAATTTGGAATGTTCATGTACAGGGATCACCCCTATTCCATGTGCATACAAATGTAAATGACACATACCAGAATTAATAAAATTGATTATATAAGCATCTCGCTATATTATATCATGGGACAGTCTATTACTTACTTTTATATATCTAAGGAGTCAAGATGAAACGCAACCTTATTGACATAGTAACACTTGATCACAGCCATTTGTCTGGTAGATTGGAATATTGACCATTGGGATAGACTAATTCATAAAGATGTTGTTTGCCATCATGTATAAATCGCCAGACGAAAGTATCCAATTATACATCGTCTCGACACATTTGATTGATGGTCCAGCGTTGTTGTAATCTTGTTAGTGGCAACTCCTTGATAATTTATATCTTGAAATTTTAAATATCAATTGATTATGCCTTACCTGAGTGAAATACTTCTTCCATAAAAATGGATCCATGCATATATGCTTTCTCGTGTCATGAATATTTCGTAAGCAAAATGAGATGGAGAGAATTTACGAAACCTATTGAGACACAAATTGTGTGTGTAGCGTAACATACGAACAGATTGATGCATAAAACAACAAACAGAAAGATAACAAACAACATAAGACAAGGAGACATACAGCGACAATAACATTGAACGGTTCAACATATAAACAAAGCAAACATACCAAAACATAACGTTAATGACAATATATTCTCTTTTTTCGAAAAGCAGAGTTACTTCCCATTTGAGACGGTAGCTGACGAAGACTAATTGTGACGTCATCAAATTCTATGGAAATAGTCCTAAAATCTGGGAAATGACGGTATAAAATCGATGTTACCATATTATTTTCATGACGTCACAATGGTTCTACGTCAGATACCATCTGTAAGGGGAAAGTAATGAATGGGAGAACAGTAATTTGTGAGTATGACCCTAGGTTAATAATGAACAAAAATCGAACATATTGCCAGTAACATTAACATTTAGCACAACGAATCATGGTGTGCAACGGTTTAAGTTTCAGTATTGAACCTTAACATCGAAATTGATAATCAGATTCAGAACCCTGTAAAAGCAGAACAATATCACAATGATCATCTTCATTTAATTCAACTTGTCTAATATATTCGTTTATCAGGTAGATGCTGCACTTGCATATGACGTCGTAACACTACTCAATGAGACGTTTGCATCAATGCTTGCGAACAATTCAGAGGTGTTCCGAGCAACATTCCGAAGAGCTGAAATATACAACTATAATCTGACAAAAGGTGTTCCATGTAAGGATAATATACCATGGATGCATGGGAAGAGATTGATGGCAACAATGCGACAGGTAGCTTTAATCTTCGTGTTATCATGAGAAATTGTTTAATAGCACTCTGCCATCAGTGGCGTAGCTACCATATATGCTTGTATGCTCAAGCATACACATCATTTTGACAAAAAAAAATTCTTTGAAATACAATAAATTTTGACTAACGAACGTGCAAAGCGTTGTTGATAAGTTTGCCAATGCCAAAGAGCGCCGTTTATAAAAGTGACGCAATAACTTCAGCTATTTTGACCGAGAATAGCCTAGTAGCTGATTCGGGTCTGTTTTGCGGCCAAGATGGCGCTGTGCTCTCAGCTGATATTGTTGCTTATGTCTTATGTTTCTGGATTAAAATTTTCAATTCATATAGTTTTTAATGTTAATTTCAAGAATTTCAGGGCTTCCATTAAAATCAAACATCATCACGGTTTTGTGCCGAAAAAAATTCTAATTATTATCAAAAGGTCGCTATTTTTACTATATTAGGTAGAAAAATGCTAGAAATTTAAGGTAAATCTGATCTAGAATTTCGTGGTCTAAAAGCAGGGAAATGGCCTCTGCTGTGTTCTTATCTTCAAAAATTTGCCGGGGGAGGGGGATGCCCCGGACCCCTAGTGCGCTCGCACTGTAAAATCAAGCATACACATCTTTTTTGGTCTAGCTACGCCACTGGCCATGTCCTTTATCGTTTTCAAAAATTAGATTCGTCTTAATTGACACTACAATTGTGCTTTCTTCGAGACCTTTTGATAACCGGAAAAGTGGGAGGGTTGCGCACACGTAATCCGGATAAGTACATAATTTTGTACCTGTGTAGCAGATTGTCGTCCTAAGTCGGCACCGGTTACCCTTTAGTCTCGTTGGTTTATGTGTAGTCTCTTGTGTTTAATGTTTCTATGATTCTTTTTAGTCTCTTGGTGTGCTAGTTTTCTCTGGTTTTTCTGCATCCGTTGTTTTGGTATTTTGCTGTTGATACGGCAAACGGGTCCAGTTGAAGATCCCTTCCCTTCTTTTGCATATGCTGAGACAATGATGATAACTAAAAAGAGCATGAGAAAAATGTCTTCGAGCCCATCACTCCTGTTGGCCAACTTCTTTGTAATGCCAATTGTCATATGGGAGCATAATACTTTTGAGAAGACAGTGATACAATGCTTACCATTATTTTTCCTTTTAAGAAAATGTAAAAACTATTAGATATTCTTAAGTGTTTCCTCACTGCTTTGTTATAAATTCCAAAATTAAGATAAACATATTAAGCATGATTCTCATTTTACAAACTTAAGGCAGTACAAATTTCGTATTCTCTTTAAGATAGAAACCCAAGGGTTAACAGGACGAATACTGTTTGATTCAGATGGAAGACGTCAGAACGTCACACTCCATGTTTATAAAGTACAGCTGAATTTTGGTCCGGCAAAGGTATAGTTCGTTCACTATCTTTCTTGAAAAAAAACTTATGTTGTAATTCACAGGTATCCCTCTTATAAGGCAAGGTGAGTTGATCAAGACTTGAGCGCATACGTTTGCTCGCAATCATATAAGGACATGTGTATCTTTAAATTTTGTGTTGTGTTCCATAAGTAAATTCAAATTGAATACTGTAAATTAAAGTAAACCGATTCCAAGTTATCATGGAATAATATAATCTATTTTGTACTTGGTGGATGTCACTACTGGTGGATTGGGAGTCCCCGAATGCACATGTAGCCAAGTTCGATCAACCTGGGTTGATCGTTTCTTAATGTAAACGTCTTCAAATTGAATAGCATCATTTAAGAACAGATAAATTGGCAGCATTGACCAGACATGCACGTTTCGGGTACTTAACCCTCGTCAGTGATCCTCAAATCTAAACAATGTAATATGCCAAAAAAGTATGAAAGTTACTTTGTCGAAAAAGCGTACCGAAAGACGTAGCAGGATGGGTGGGATATGATGCTACAGGACCAACGTTTAAGAAATTTCATGAAATTTTGATAAAAGAAATTTTAGAATGCGTTGAAGAAACGATCAACGCATTCGAAGATTTCTGTCGTCAAAATTTCTTGAAATTTCGAAAACGTGGCTCCTGTAGCATCATGACAAATATGGATAATGATCATATCCCTGTATACAGCACAAAATCGATAATTCAGAAAACCAGAAACCGAAGGCATACAAAATCAGGATAAAACATGAACAAAAACATGAACAAAAGCAAACAAAAACCTCCACCTATGAAAAGAAGCGAACTCCCGATATGGGAGTGAGACCAGGTGCCCAGGAAGAGTAAGCATCTCCTGCTTGCATGCAACACCCGCCGCTTCAATTCGGTAGAACTATCGCATCCGGTTACTTCCATTTCGGAAGACATAGAGTACAATCTTTGGTACGATGGTTCAAATGGTCTATGACAGAATATCATCCAACATTCTGGAGAGTGGGACATCATAGTGTATGACGAATTCCCCATTTCGACCGTAGAACTTCCTTAGTGACGATGTTAGTCGGTCACAAACATATTCCTGACTGAGCATCTTATCTAAAAGACGATTTGCTCTCCGAGCAAAATCCGTATACTTAGTACTTGCTCTGGCATAGCGCATCAACTGAGATATGATCACGCCATAAGCAGGCGATGAGGGGATGTTGCTACTCAGAAAAGGAAAGTTTGTAATGCTGAAAGTGAAGTCGTCACATTTTTCATAGAGTGAGGTGTTCATGTGACCATCAGTGTCGTAGGACAACACTATGTCCAAATAGGATGCTGAATTATTTGTCTCTGTAGTTTCTTTGACTTCAAGCTCCGAAGGATAGATACTGCTGAGGTAATCCGCGAATTTTGGATTATTGATGGACAACACATCGTCTATGTATCTGTAAGTGAAGTTTAAGTCAGAAGCTAAGTATCTTTTCCCTTCAGAGACCAAAGATTGAATAAATTCAGCTTCGTACGAGCAAAGGAAAATGTCGGAAGGAGTGGGGCACAATTGGTCCCCATTGGAATTCCGACAATTTGCTGGAAGACCTTTCCTCCAAACACCACAAAAATGTTGTCGATCAAAAAGTTTAACATCTGAATAATATCTGTTTCAGTGTACTTATTTTCAGAATCGGACTTTTCTTTTTCAAAGTAGGTTTTGTCATAGTTCACAACAATAAATTTGTATTTGCGATTACCGTTCTTACTTGTAAACGCATTACTTATAATTTTTGCGAGTCTTTCTTTCAATTTAGAATGTGGAATTGTAGTGTACAGTGTCGAAAAATCAAAGGCTTTGATCGAATGGACTCTACTAAAATGAGTGGATTTCAGATGCTCTAAAAGTTCCTTCGAATTCTTTAAAATCCACATCTGGTTGATACCACTGCGAGAATATACTGTCGAACAATATTTTTGAAGCCCAAATTTGATTTCAGATAAAACTTTGTTGAATAAGATCGATACAGATTTGGTAGAACATTTTGAGGAACCAGCGATGAAACGTTGTTTGTACGGATTCTTATGCATTTTAGGTATGCAGTGTAAGTATGGTAAATCTAAATCTAAATTGTTAGTGTGGAAGCAAAAGGAAGCAAGAGCTGATTTGTGGTTGTCTATTATTTCAGAGGCAGAAAGGTTTGTTAGGGTGTAAGTGGGATTTCCAGGTGTCGAATTAAAACCCAACTCTTTAACTAGACTGTCGAAATTATTATAGTACCTTTTGCAAGTAAATGTGTAATTATTTGAGGCTTTGTCCGCTGGTGTGACCATCTATCATAAAGTCTTAGACAATAACTTATCACACTCTTTGGCCATATAATATTGTTTAGATTGAGGATCACTGACGAGGGTTAAGTACCCGAAATGTGCATTTCTGGTCCATGCTGCAATCAGTCTGTTCTTAAATGATGCTATTGAATTCGAAGACGTTTAACTTTCGAATGTTTGTATGGAATATTTCTGCCTTTATATATCATATCTGTGATGCCGTCACACCGTAGTCTCTTTACCTGTGCAATGGATTTTGTTTTAGATTGGCGAATGGACAGAAAAAAATGGATATACTGCAAATGGAGTCAATCAAACCAAAATGGAAAAATCGAATGGAAATGAGGCTAAACAATACGAATATATAGTAACAAGCATTTTTGTACGTACAATTTACTTGATAATTCCTAGTGTCTATATTTAAACTATGATTATCAATTAAGGAGTTAATATTTTAAGTAAATTTCTAGTTTCATCATGTTTTGCATCTATCCTTCCATGAAACTAAAATTGGGTGATGTTATCCAATTGTTTGAGATTATCCTGATTACTGTACAGTATTCATCTTGATTTTATTGTAGTTATTCTTTTATGTTCCTTTTAACTAAAATACATTCATAGAGAAAAAAATTCATCTCCGTGATACGGGACTTTTTTATTTTCTAACATTCGTTACAGGAAAAACCGTTCTTGCAGTACAAGCCAGATCATTATACCCGGGAAGGA
Source organism: Pinctada imbricata (assembly GCA_033119305.1). Lineage (NCBI taxonomy): Eukaryota > Metazoa > Mollusca > Bivalvia > Pterioida > Pteriidae > Pinctada > Pinctada imbricata. The sequence continues at coordinate 23,203,410 of VSWD01000006.1, forward strand.
AATGACAGATTTGAGGGTAAAGTTTTCTTCCATTCAGCAAATTGATATGTGCAATGAAGGGAATAGTGTAGCATGCCGGCAGGAGATACTCACTCGTCCCGGGCACCTTGTTTAACTGTCTGCCTGTTCTAATAGTAGTTTTGTATTTTGTTCGATTTTCAGAAAAAGAAACATTGAATAGTATTATCAGTGAATGAGAGTCAAAAGCCGAAACCAAATTCCAAAATGCTAAATCAAAAGACTTACGAGTTTTTGAAAAAAAAATACAGAACAGAACTTTCTAAAGCGAAAGAAAAATTGGATAGACGACGTAGACAATGACACTAGCTGCACACAAACACGAAAGACATCTGATCTAATGAACTATCCCTAGTGCAAGTGTGGAATCTAATGAATTATCCCTAGTGCAAGTGTGGAAGTCATTGTAGGTGGCGCTGTTAATACGCGCCGCACTAATTATTTTCGTATACCACATGAATCTTGTAAAGCAAATGAGGGGATCTCCAACAACACCAGGCACCCACAGCAAAACCCCAAAACACCCAATGCAAAAACACAGAGCAGACAAGCATAGGAAGAGACGAAAGGGACAGGAACTTCAACGCACAACACAGAAACATCAAACACAAAGGACTACACCAAGGAGACCAATGGGCAACCTGTGCCGACTTAGGATGGCCATCTGCCACGAAAATAGCAGAAGGTGTGGTTATCCTGGATTACTTGCACACAACCCTCCCAATTTTCCGATTACCCAGAGGTCTCGAATAACGTACAATTGTGGTGCAAAAAACCTCCTCACTGTCAGATGACCACACACAACAAGACCGCATAACGCTGGGGCCCAAGCAACACAGATGAATATGTAAATGGATATCAAAAGAGGGCGTACGTAATACAATCCGTGCTTTGCCGCCGCGAGGTCATGTATATTATTACCCGAGGAGTCCGACTGTCATTCAGAGAGGACAGATGGTCGGGGCCCTGTCTTCTCTAAAGAGGTTTGGACAGGGTCCGTCATGGAGTCCCGTTGTCAAAGTCAGTCAGAGTGCAAGTTTAAAGAATGCGCTGGTACAAGACTGTAGATTGGTCAAGTACCAATCCCAGTGTCCGTCTGTTGACATTAGGTTCATATCCGCGGTATATGAGACGTTGATGATTCTGACGCATTTTCGATAATGATGTTGTCTGTCTTTGATCCTTCTTATCTTTTTAATTATGTCACCATAAAATGCAGGTGGTGAAATGCCCAAAGTATATACTCTGTTTCCTGTATTGATTGTTGACAATAATTTTTGTAAAATTTCCAGAAAGTCTTTACTAGTTTGTGAAAGCGAAATCCTTGTCCTAAAAGTTTCTTGGTAATTTGTAAAGGGGTAGGTTCACTAACTACCAAAATCGGCCCTAATTTTTTGTGAAAAATAATTTTATGAAAATTATGATTCAGCATCTCCTATATTTATCTAAAATATCTGCCGAAATAGAAAGTAAATATTTTTCATTGTTGAAACGTCACGTGCGTTAGTTATGACGTCACATTGTGACGTCATTTGCTCTGCATGACGGAAAATGATGGAAAATCGCCATATTTTCTGCATAAATCTTTAAAATTAGTATAGGCGCCAACCCTCACCCAACATAAATTTTATGTAGATCGAAAGATGAATTACAAATTTAACTATTTATATGAAAATTATTTTGGGTGAGGGCTGGCGCCCTACTTATTTTCATAAATTTTGACCAGAATTATGCCCATTTCTTAAGATTTTTCAGCATTTTACGATTTAAAGCGGATTTTGAAGCCATATCTTTCAGTATATTGCACGTAAATCAAAATATTTATATGGTATTTCAAACAACCATACATTTAACTTCCTTGATACGAAATACAATCGAAATCTAAAACATTCTTAAATTAGGGCCGATTTTCCATGTTACCGAACCTGCTCCTTTCTATTATGAAAATCCAAAGCATCAGTACATGCTCTAGCATACCGAATGAGCTGTGAAATGTAGATACCAAAGGACAGTAATCTAGGAACATCACCGTCAAGCCAGCGGAAATTTACTATGTTAAATCCAAAATCATCTCTTTTGTCATACACACTTCTATGAACCTCTCCATTAACAATTTCTATATTTAGGTCCGAAAATGGTGTTTCTGTGTTTGTAGCGTTTGCCTTGTTTAGAATCAATTGTTGTGGATAAATAACATTTTTATACTTTTCAAAAACAGGATTGTCGATAGAACGAATATCATCCAGGTACACAGAAGTACCAATGAAACATTTCACATCATCATTTTTTCTTTGCTTTTGAAGGTTTTGGATAAATTCCTTTTCATAAGCGTATAAAAATAAATCTGCAACAAGAGGCGCACAATTAGTACCAATAGGAAACCCTACAACCTGTTTGTAGAGTTCCTCATGAAATCTTACATAAATGTTGTCCAAACGGAAGGACAAGGCAATGCATAGGTCATCACATGTCCATGATTTATAGCTGTTGCGGAAAAGAACACCCTTCGATTCAGATGTACAAATATAAGTTTTCCCCTCTCGATCAAAGCACGATTTAATGAGTTTGGACAATCGATCATTTATTTTGTCGTGAGGAAGCGTGGTGTGCATATTAGAAAAGTCGTATGATGAAATCGTATTTGCTTGAAAACTTCTTGATTTCATTTTGTCAATGACATCCCCTGTATTTTTAATACACCAAAAGAAGTTTACACCATTCCTGTTCATGACAGTTTCACAGTATTTGGCCACGTGTTCCTTAACAGCCATGAGTGCTGACTTCAGATTTTAGACAAAATTGTAGTTGAGCAGTTGCTAAAATTAGCAATGTATCGAAATTTGTAAGGAGACCTGTAAAGTTTCGGTATGCAGTATATTATAGGGAGATCAAATTTAGAAACAGGGATGTAAAATGAAGAAATATCATTGTTATGTTTGTTCAAAAATTTGGGAACATTTTCATTGCATTCGATATAAGTATTAGTAGAGGAAAGTTCCGAAACTAAAGTTGATATGTAGTAGCGTTTTCAAAAGATTTTGGTGTTGTTGGTTGCTTTGTCTTCAGGCGCGCAGACATTATTAAATGGATTTGAAATATCTTTCAGATTTAGAACTTGGATTTTCAAAAAGATGAGGATTTTTATGGTAGTTATCTATTCGAATATCGGTAATATCCAAGATGAGGATTTTCCAGTCATTCAGAGTATAACATACCTAATAAAAGAATATAATCCAAGTAGGTAGGACTAGAAAGGAAGCCCAAAGCTATCCCAATGTCTGTCTGAGTGTAACCCACATTTTCGCTCATTGTCCACGGAATGACAAAAAATAATAGTATGTAGTGCCTACCGGAATAGATTTGTTAAGAAATAGATGTACACTAAAATTGATGCAATTTCATTAATCCTAAAGCCTGTCATAATATGTTAATCTCTTATTGAATCTGTCACAGCATAATGAAAACACGGTAAACACTGAAATTATACAACAAACATTCTATATTATACATGTATTGTTGTCCATACATATTATACGCATGCCATAGAATTACATAGAATCTGTATAACAAGAGGCCGCTGCGATTAACTATCTTGTTTGTGATGTCACCTTACAGTGAGAATGAGATAAAAAAAATCCTGACGATAATCTCAACAGCACTCACAATAGAGCACCAAATTGAGCATCGACGGACCCCTAGCGAGCTAAAGGTGGGGCATGATGTAAGCATCCCCTTTTTGGTTAGCCGCATCCGCAGTCGATAGTCACGCACGGAAACGAAAACAATATATATATAACATGCACTTTCTGAGGTTATGTCTATATAGAAAGTGTTATGGCGACCATGTCAGGGAGAGAAGTACGATGGCCGATAGCAGCCAGTACTTCTCACTTGCAATTTTTGGCACTGTACATGTACATTTTTCAAGAAATGTACATGTACATCATACACTTAAACCTTAGTTGCTGTATGTACATGTACATTTTCCGAAAAATGTACATGTACAGTTTACACTGAAACCTTAGTTGCCGTATGTACATGTGCATTTTCCGGAAAATGTACATGTACAGTGCCAAAAATTGCAAGTGAGAAGTACTGGCTGCTATCGGCCATCGTACTTCTCTCCCTGACATGGTCGCCATAACACTTTCTATATAGACATAACCTCAGAAAGTGCATGTTATATATATTGTTTTCGTTTCCGTGCGTGACTATCGACTGCGGATGCGGCTAACCAAAAAGGGGATGCTTACATCATGCCCCACCTTTAGCTCGCTAGGGGTCCGTCGATGCTCAATTTGGTGCTCTATTGTGAGTGCTGTTGAGATTATCGTCAGGATTTTTTTTACTCATTCTCACTGTAAGGTGACATCACAAACAAGATAGTTAATCGCAGCGGCCTCTTGTTATACAGATTCTATGTAATTCTATGGCATGCGTATAATGTATGGACAACAATACATGTATAATATAGAATGTTTTTGTATAATTTCAGTGTTTACCGTGTTTTCATTATGCTGTGACAGATTCAATAAGAGATTAACATATTATGACAGGCTTTAGGATTAATGAAATTGCATCAATTTTAGTGTACATCTATTTCTTAACAAATCTATTCCGGTAGGCACTACATACTATTATTTTTGTCATTCCGTGGACAATGAGCGAAAATGTGGGTTACACTCAGACAGACATTGGGATAGCTTTGGGCTTCCTTTCTAGTCCTACCTACTTGGATTATATTCTTTTATTAGGTATGTTATACTCTGAATGACTGGAAAATCCTCATCTTGGATATTACCGATATTCGAATAGATAACTACCATAAAAATCCTCATCTTTTTGAAAATCCAAGTTCTAAATCTGAAAGATATTTCAAATCCATTTAATAATGTCTGCGCGCCTGAAGACAAAGCAACCAACAACACCAAAATCTTTTGAAAACGCTACTACATATCAACTTTAGTTCGGAACTTCCTCTACTAATACTTATATCGAATGCAATGAAAATGTTCCCAAATTTTTGAACAAACATAACAATGATATTTCTTCATTTTACATCCCTGTTTCTAAATTTGATCTCCCTATAATATACTGCATACCGAAACTTTACAGGTCTCCTTACAAATTTCGATACATTGCTAATTTTAGCAACTGCTCAACTACAATTTTGTCTAAAATCTGAAGTCAGCACTCATGGCTGTTAAGGAACACGTGGCCAAATACTGTGAAACTGTCATGAACAGGAATGGTGTAAACTTCTTTTGGTGTATTAAAAATACAGGGGATGTCATTGACAAAATGAAATCAAGAAGTTTTCAAGCAAATACGATTTCATCATACGACTTTTCTAATATGCACACCACGCTTCCTCACGACAAATAAATGATCGATTGTCCAAACTCATTAAATCGTGCTTTGATCGAGAGGGGAAAACTTATATTTGTACATCTGAATCGAAGGGTGTTCTTTTCCGCAACAGCTATAAATCATGGACATGTGATGACCTATGCATTGCCTTGTCCTTCCGTTTGGACAACATTTATGTAAGATTTCATGAGGAACTCTACAAACAGGTTGTAGGGTTTCCTATTGGTACTAATTGTGCGCCTCTTGTTGCAGATTTATTTTTATACGCTTATGAAAGGAATTTATCCAAAACCTTCAAAAGCAAAGAAAAAATGATGATGTGAAATGTTTCATTGGTACTTCTGTGTACCTGGATGATATTCGTTCTATCGACAATCCTGTTTTTGAAAAGTATAAAATGTTATTTATCCACAACAATTGATTCTAAACAAGGCAAACGCTACAAACACAGAAACACCATTTTCGGACCTAAATATAGAATTGTTAATGGAGAGGTTCATAGAAGTGTGTATGACAAAAGAGATGATTTTGGATTTAACATAGTAAATTTCCGCTGGCTTGACGGTGATGTTCCTAGATTACTGTCCTTTGGTATCTACATTTCACAGCTCATTCGGTATGCTAGAGCATGTACTGATGCTTTGGATTTTCATAATAGAAAGGAGCAGGTTCGGTAACATGGAAAATCGGCCCTAATTTAAGAATGTTTTAGATTTCGATTGTATTCGTATCAAGGAAGTTAAATGTATGGTTGTTTGAAATACCATATAAATATTTTGATTTACGTGCAATATACTGAAAGATATGGCTTCAAAATCCGCTTTAAATCGTAAAATGCTGAAAAATCTTAAGAAATGGGCATAATTCTGGTCAAAATTTATGAAAATAAGTAGGGCGCCAGCCCTCACCCAAACTAATTTTCATATAAATAGTTAAATTTGTAATTCATCTTTCGATCTACATAAAATTTATGTTGGGTGAGGGTTGGCGCCTATACTAATTTTAAAAGATTATGCAGAAAATATGGCGATTTTCCATCATTTTCCGTCATGCAGAGCAAATGACGTCACAATGTGACGTCATAACTAACGCACGTGACGTTTCACAATGAAAAATATTTACTTTCTATTTCGGCAGATATTTTAGATAAATATAGGAGATGCTGAATCATAATTTCATAAAATTATTTTTCACAAAAAATTAGGGCCGATTTTGGTAGTTAGTGAACCTACCCCTTTACAAATTACCAAGAAACTTTTAGGACAAGGATTTCGCTTCACAAACTAGTAAAGACCGTTTCTGGAAATTTTACAAAAATTATTGTCAACAATCAATACAGGAAACAGAGTATATACTTTGGGCATTTCACCACCTGCATTTTATGGTGACATAATTAAAAAGATAAGAAGGATCAAGACAGACAACATCATTATCGAAATGCGTCAGAATCATCAACGTCTCATATACCGCGGATATGAAACCTAATGTCAACAGACGGACACTGGGATTGGTACTTGACCAATCTACAGTCTTGTACAGCGCATTCTTTAAACTTGCACTCTGACTGACTTTGACAACGGGACTCCATGACGGACCCTGTCCAAACCTCTTTAGAGAAGACAGGGCCCCGACCATCTGTCCTCTCTGAATGACAGTCGGACTCCTCGGGTAATAATATATCATGACCTCGCGGCGGCAAAGCACGGATTGTATTACGTACGCCCTCTTTGATATCCATTTACATATTCATCTGTGTTGCTTGGGCCCCAGCGTTATGCGGTCTTGTTGTGTGTGGTCATCTGACAGTGAGGAGGTTTTTTGCACCACAATTGTACGTTATTCGAGACCTCTGGGTAATCGGAAAATTGGGAGGGTTGTGTGCAAGTAATCCAGGATAACACACCTTCTGCTATTTTCGTGGCAGATGGCCATCCTAAGTCGGCACAGGTTGCCCATTGGTCTCCTTGGTGTAGTCCTTTGTGTTTGATGTTTCTGTGTTGTGCGTTGAAGTTCCTGTCCCTTTCGTCTCTTCCTATGCTTGTCTGCTCTGTGTTTTTGCATTGGTGTTGTGGGGTTTTGCTGTGGGTGCCTGGTGTTGTTGGAGATCCCCTCATTTGCTTTACAAGATTCATGTGGTATACGAAAATAATTAGTGCGGCGCTATTAACAGCGCACCTACAATGACTTCCACACTTGCACTAGGGATAATTCATTAGATTCCACACTTGCACTAGGGATAGTTCATTAGATCAGATGTCTTTCGTGTTTGTGTGCAGCTAGTGTCATTGTCTACGTCGTCTATCCAATTTTTCTTTCGCTTTAGAAAGTTCTGTTCTGTATTTTTTTTTCAAAAACTCGTAGTCTTTTGATTAGCATTTTGGAATTTGGTTTCGGCTTTTGACTCTCATTCACTGATAATACTATTCAATGTTTCTTTTTCTGAAAATCGAACAAAATACAAAACTACTATTAGAACAGGCAGACAGTTAAACAAGGTGCCCGGACGAGGGGTATCTCCTGCCGGCATGCTACACTATCCCTTCATTGCACATATCAATTTGCTGAATGGAAGAAAACTTTACCCTCAAATCTGTCATTTCCTTCCCGGGTATAATGATCTGCTTGTACTGCAAGAACGGTTTTTCCTGTAACGAATGTTAGAAAATAAAAAAGTCCCGTATCACGGAGATGAATTTTTTTCTCTATGAATGTATTTTAGTTAAAAGGAACATAAAGAATAACTACAATAAAATCAAGATGATACTGTACAGTAATCAGGATAATCTCAAACAATTGGATAACATCACCCAATTTTAGTTTCATGGAAGGATAGATGCAAAACATGATGAAACTAGAAATTTACTTAAAATTAACTCCTTAATTGATAATCATAGTTTAAATATAGACACTAGGAATTATCAAGTAAATTGTACGTACAAAATGCTTGTTACTATATATTCGTATTGTTTAGCCTCATTTCCATTCGATTTTTCCATTTTGGTTTGATTGACTCCATTTGCAGTATATCCATTTTTTTCTGTCCATTCGCCAATCTAAAACAAATCCATTGCACAGGTAAGAGACTACGGTGTGACGGCATCACAGATATGATATATAAAGGCAGAAATATTCCATACAAACATTCGAAAGTTAAACGTCTTCGAATTCAATAGCATCATTTAAGAACAGACTGATTGCAGCATGGACCAGAAATGCACATTTCGGGTACTTAACCCTCGTCAGTGATCCTCAATCTAAACAATATATATGGCCAAAGAGTGTGATAAGTTATTGTCTAAGACTTTATGATAGATGGTCACACAGCGGACAAAGCCTCAAATAATTACACATTTACTTGCAAAAGTACTATTTCGACAGTCTAGTTAAAGAGTTGGGTTTTAATTCGACACCTGGAAATCCCACTTACACCCCAACAAACCTTTCTGCCTCTGAAATAATAGATAACCACAAATCAGCTCTTGCTTCCTTTGGCTTCCAACTAACAATTTAGATTTAGATTTACCATACTTATACTGCATACCTAAAATGCATAAGAATCCGTACAAACAACGTTTCATCGCTGGTTCCTCAAAATGTTCTACCAAATCTGTATCGATCTTACTCACCAAAGTTTTATCTGAAATCAAATCTGGGCTTCAAAAATATTGTTCGACAGTATATTCTCGCAGTGGTATCAACCAGATGTGGATTTTAAAGAATTCGAAGGAACTTTTAGAACATCTGAAATCCACTCATTTTAGTAAGTCATTCGATCAAAGCCTTTGATTTTTCGACACTTTACACTACAATTCCACATTCTAAATTGAAAGAAAGACTCGCAAAAATTATAAGTAATGCGTTTACAAGTAAGAACGGTAATCGCAAATACAAATTTATTGTTGTGAACTATGACAAAACCTACTTTGTAAAAGAAAAGTCCGATTCTGAAAATAAGTACACTGAAACAGATATTATTCAGATGTTAAACTTTTTGATCGACAACATTTTTGTGGTGTTTGGAGGAAAGGTCTTCCAGCAAATTGTCGGAATTCCAATGGGGACCAATTGTGCCCCACTCCTTGCCGACATTTTCCTTTACTCGTACGAAGCTGAATTCATTCAATCTTTGGTCTCTGAAGGGAAAAGACTTAGCTTCTGACTTCAACTTCACTTACAGATACATAGACGATGTGTTGTCCATCAATAATCCAAAATTTCGCGGATTACCTCAGCAGTATCTATCCTTCGGAGCTTGAAGGTCAAAGAAACTACAGAGACAAATAATTCAGCATCCTATTTGTACATATGTTGTCCTACGACACTGATGGTCACATGAAACACCTCACTCTATGAAAAATTGTGACGACTTCACTTTCAGCATGACAAACTTTCCTTTTCTGAGTAGCAACATCCCCTCATCGCATGCTTATGGCGTGATCATATCTCAGTTGATGCGCTTTGCAGAGCAAGTACTAAGTATACGGATTTTGCTCGGAGGAGCAAATCGTCTTTAGATAAGATGCTCAGTCAGGATATGTTTGTGACCGACTAACATCGTCACTAAGGAAGTTCTACGGTCGAAATGGGGGAATTCGTCATACACTATGATGTCCCCTCTCCAGAATGTTGGATGATATTCTGTCATAGACCATTTGAACCATCGACCACAGATTGTACTCTATGTCTTCCGAAATGGAAGTACCGATGCGATCAGTTCTACCGAATTGAAGCGGCGGTGTTGCATGCAGCAGGAGATGCTACTCTTCCTGGGCACCTGGTCCACTCCCATATCGGGAGTTCGCTTCTTTTCATAGGTGGAGGTTTTGTTTGCTTGTTCTGTTTTGTTCATGTTTTATCCTGATTTTGTATGCCTTCGGTTTCTGGTTTTCTGAATTATCGATTTTGTGCTGTATACAGGGATATGATCATTATCCATATTTGTCATGATGCTACAGGAGCCACGTTTTCGAAATTTCAAGAAATTTTGACGACAGAATCTTCGAATGCGTTGATCGTTTCTTCAACGCATTCTAAAATTTCTTTTATCAAAATTTCATGAAATTTCTTAAACGTTGGTCCTGTAGCATCATATCCCACCCATCCTGCTACGTCTTTCGGTACGCTTTTTCGACAAAGTAACTTTCATACTTTTTTGGCATATTACATTGTTTAGATTTGAGGATCACTGACGAGGGTTAAGTACCCGAAACGTGCATGTCTGGTCAATGCTGCCAATTTATCTGTTCTTAAATGATGCTATTCAATTTGAAGACGTTTACATTAAGAAACGATCAACCCAGGTTGATCGAACTTGGCTACATGTGCATTCGGGGACTCCCAATCCACCAGTAGTGACATCCACCAAGTACAAAATAATTATATTATTCCATGATAACTTGGAATCGGTTTACTTTAATTTACAGTATTCAATTTGAATTTACTTATGGAACACAACACAAAATTTAAAGATACACATGTCCTTATATGATTGCGAGCAAACGTATGCGCTCAAGTCTTGATCAACTCACCTTGCCTTATAAGAGGGATACCTGTGAATTACAACATAAGTTTTTTTTCAAGAAAGATAGTGAACGAACTATACCTTTGCCGGACCAAAATTCAGCTGTACTTTATAAACATGGAGTGTGACGTTCTGACGTCTTCCATCGAATCAAACAGTATTCGTCCTGTTAACCCTTGGGTTTCTATCTTAAAGAAATACGAAATTTGTACTGCCTTAAGTTTGTAAATGAGAATCATGCTTAATATGTTTATCTTAATTTTGGAATTTATAACAAAGCAGTGAGGAAACACTTAAGAATATCTAATAGTTTTTACATTTTCTTAAAAGGAAAAATATGGTAAGCATTGTATCACTGTCTTCTCAAAAGTATTATGCTCCCATATGACAATTGGCATTACAAAGAAGTTGGCCAACAGGAGTGATGGGCTCGAAGACATTTTTCTCATGCTCTTTTTAGTTATCATCATTGTCTCAGCATATGCAAAAGAAGGGAAGGGATCTTCAACTGGACCCGTTTGCCGTATCAACAGCAAAATACCAAACAACGGATGCAGAAAAACCAGAGAAAACTAGCACACCAAGAGACTAAAAAGAATCATAGAAACATTAAACACAAGAGACTACACATAAACCAACGAGACTAAAGGGTAACCGGTGCCGACTTAGGACGACAATCTGCTACACAGGTACAAAATTATGTACTTATCCGGATTACGTGTGCGCAACCCTCCCACTTTTCCGGTTATCAAAAGGTCTCGAAGAAAGCACAATTGTAGTGTCAATTAAGACGAATCTAATTTTTGAAAACGATAAAGGACATGGCCAGTGGCGTAGCTAGACCAAAAAAGATGTGTATGCTTGATTTTACAGTGCGAGCGCACTAGGGGTCCGGGGCATCCCCCTCCCCCGGCAAATTTTTGAAGATAAGAACACAGCAGAGGCCATTTCCCTGCTTTTAGACCACGAAATTCTAGATCAGATTTACCTTAAATTTCTAGTATTTTTCTACCTAATATAGTAAAAATAGCGACCTTTTGATAATAATTAGAATTTTTTTCGGCACAAAACCGTGATGATGTTTGATTTTAATGGAAGCCCTGAAATTCTTGAAATTAACATTAAAAACTATATGAATTGAAAATTTTAATCCAGAAACATAAGACATAAGCAACAATATCAGCTGAGAGCACAGCGCCATCTTGGCCGCAAAACAGACCCGAATCAGCTACTAGGCTATTCTCGGTCAAAATAGCTGAAGTTTTGCGTCACCTTTATAAACGGCGCTCTTGGCATTGGCAAACTTATCAACAACGCTTTGCACGTTCGTTAGTCAAAATTTATTGTATTTCAAAGAATTTTTTTTGTCAAAATGATGTGTATGCTTGAGCATACAAGCATATATGGTAGCTACGCCACTGATGGCAGAGTGCTATTAAACAATTTCTCATGATAACACGAAGATTAAAGCTACCTGTCGCATTGTTGCCATCAATCTCTTCCCATGCATCCATGGTATATTATCCTTACATGGAACACCTTTTGTCAGATTATAGTTGTATATTTCAGCTCTTCGGAATGTTGCTCGGAACACCTCTGAATTGTTCGCAAGCATTGATGCAAACGTCTCATTGATAGTGTTACGACGTCATATGCAAGTGCAGCATCTACCTGATAAACGAATATTAGACAAGTTGAATTAAATGAATGATCATTGTGATATTGTTCTGCTTTTACAGGGTTCTGAATCTGATTATCAATTTCGATGTTAAGGTTCAATACTGAAACTTAAACCGTTGCACACCATGATTCGTTGTGCTAAATGTTAATGTTACTGGCAATATGTTCGATTTTTGTTCATTATTAACCTAGGGTCATACTCACAAATTACTGTTCTCCCATTCATTACTTTCCCCTTACAGATGGTATCTGACGTAGAACCATTGTGACGTCATGAAAATAATATGGTAACATCGATTTTATACCGTCATTTCCCAGATTTTAGGACTATTTCCATAGAATTTGATGACGTCACAATTAGTCTTCGTCAGCTACCGTCTCAAATGGGAAGTAACTCTGCTTTTCGAAAAAAGAAATATATTGTCATTAACGTTATGTTTTGGTATGTTTGCTTTGTTTATATGTTGAACCGTTCAATGTTATTGTCGCTGTATGTCTCCTTGTCTTATGTTGTTTGTTATCTTTCTGTTTGTTGTTTTATGCATCAATCTGTTCGTATGTTACGCTACACACACAATTTGTGTCTCAATAGGTTTCGTAAATTCTCTCCATCTCATTTTGCTTACGAAATATTCATGACACGAGAAAGCATATTGCATGGATCCATTTTTATGGAAGAAGTATTTCACTCAGGTAAGGCATAATCAATTGATATTTAAAATTTCAAGATATAAATTATCAAGGAGTTGCCACTAACAAGATTACAACAACGCTGGACCATCATCAAATGTGTCGAGACGATGTATAATTGGATACTTTCGTCTGGCGATTTATACATGATGGCAAACAACATCTTTATGAATTAGTCTATCCCAATGGTCAATATTCCAATCTACCAGACAAATGGCTGTGATCAAGTGTTACTATGTCAATAAGGTTGCGTTTCATCTTGACTCCTTAGATATATAAAAGTAAGTAATAGACTGTCCCATGATATAATATAGCGAGATGCTTATATAATCAATTTTATTAATTCTGGTATGTGTCATTACATTTGTATGCACATGGAATAGGGGTGATCCCTGTACATGAACATTCCAAATTCGATGCATCAGAAATACATGTCTCGGAAATTGAATTATTATCATTTGTAATTAAAGCTAAATGACCAAAGACAATAAAGGGAACCAGAGGTCATCTTTGTTCGTTTTCGCGTTTGATATTTTAAAACAAATTGTGTACGATACCGGAATCTGATTCCAAATAGAATTATGTAAATTTCCATTGTTTGCGAAAGCAACACATACTCATAGTCATATGTAAATAAATTCAAATCACAAGGTACATACATTGAAGATGCATCCTTTATTCAAGCGAGGATAAATCAAGGTGGGTAACCTCGCAAAGGGGAATGTAATGCAGTGTAAGGATGTCATTTGGCTATGAGTTTAAAAAAATGAAAAGATGTTGTTTTTATGAAGCTGAAAAACGAGTGGCGTAATTAATCTACAAAACATCAAAAGGAAACCAAAAGGAAACCATCTCCCCATCCTTTCCCTTTCTCTGCTCTTTTACTTACTCTTAAAACTTTACATAATAACTTAATGTCATTTCAGTTTGACATTTAAGTTCTTTTTTTTTTCTTTTTTTTTTTGGCACTGCACATAAAATGCATGGAGAATGCATTAGTTAATGTTGATAAAAAATGTAGAATATGTCTGAATATGATGATTTCATCATTAGAGCCAGACGACTTGCAAGTAAGCTACTTGTTCAGGGTTACATCACACAACGGCTGAAATCATCATTGGGGATCGTCTGTCGCTACGGGGATATAATAAAGCATATCATATCCCCCTTTCCAGAATGATCAGTGACATTCTGCATTGTGATTAAATGGCTGTCATTATCATAAAACAAGACATACTTACCTGATCTGTACATCATAATGAACATCGAGACTATCACCGAAATTGGCAGGTTTCCACGGAGCTGTTGCGACGGGTGTCGCATGCAATCAGGAGACGCTGACTCTCCCCGGGCACCTGGTCTCACTTCCGAATGTTGTTCATTCCTGGGTTCGCAACAATTCCGATGGGAATTCTGACGATTTTGCCTCCTCGACTTGAGACTGAATAACTGTTAGGTACTTCTTTGATGATTTGTGCTTCATGAATTATATTTATTGAGTTATCAAAAATATTTTTTATTTCTTACTGTTATGTGTTTAATAATGAAAAATACCAATAGTCTAGATTAGATACATGTACTACATAAGGAAACTTGCCACATATGATTCCCATATGAAAGAATTTTCATATGAGGATCATATTATATCATATGAGAATCATATGGAAATAGGTTCATATGATAATCATACAATAGGTTCCATATGTGAACAAGTTCCCCAGTGTACGACGATGTCTCATGAATACTCACCTTGATTGTACTTCCTGCCCCTGGCCATATTCGAGGAGGCAAAGCAGACCAACCTTTCATGAATTCTTGGACATAAGGTTGCGAGTGATCCACCAATTGAAATCCAGTAATATTAACCCCTCCATGTATGAAACGCTCCATTTTTAAATTGAGCATATCCTAAGCATAAATTGTAGTTGAAATAAAAAGATATGAAATGCAAAATACTAAAGGAAATAAACATATTTTCTTTTCAGAAGTAAAATTTTTATATGACTTTAATTTCTATTTTGAACCAAGTCTCTACGGATGTTCAGATTTTGTTTTACAATAATATGATATTATACTGTAAGCGAGATTATTTTTGCTGGGGGAAAATTTCGCGAATAATCATCAAGAGGTTTCGCGTGGGGAAATATTCGCGATAAAAATGTCTTTTCCATTGTAAGAATGCAGCGGTGATATTTTCGCGTGAGGAAATTTTCGCGAATTTCCTCGATTCGCGAAAAACACGAAAAATACCCCAATGCGAACATTTCCACGTTTACAGTAGATATTACATTACTTACCAGAGTAGCAACCATATAGGAGTAGCCTTCTTTATTCATACCAACCTCCCGAATCTGTAAGTATATTCAAACGTATAAATGTATACCGTATAACCAGAAATTTTCGAGAGTATCAAATTTCGCGAGTACAATTTTTCGCGATTCCTGAATAACAAATAAATGTGTTCATATGATGTTACTGTTTTGTACCTTTCATTATTTCAGTTGAAGTATTACTAAGTTCTATCATAAGAATACGCTCAATTCAATCTTCGTTACGTTTAACCAGAAAAAGTGAAGAATGACACATGTACAATATGAACAAATGTAACGGATATAACAATTTATTATATACCTTATCAACACAATTTTTCGCGAGAATAATTTTTGGCGATTCAAAATCACTCGCGAATATAGCGAAAATTAGTACCTCGCGAAAATTTCTGGTTATACGGTAATACATCAGATCTGAACATATATGTATTGAAATTATATGTTTTCCATCGAATATTTCTTACTCAGACCAATACAAAAGATTTTGG
The DNA here is from genome assembly GCA_033119305.1 of Pinctada imbricata. Taxonomy (NCBI): domain Eukaryota; kingdom Metazoa; phylum Mollusca; class Bivalvia; order Pterioida; family Pteriidae; genus Pinctada; species Pinctada imbricata. The sequence goes on from VSWD01000006.1 coordinate 23,219,507, forward strand.
CGTGCAATTAAAGTGATTTGAATTCATGGTTATTCCATTAAAAGTATTTTAATGGTAGTTATTCTTTTAATAATTTCATAGGGTAAATTCGGAATTTATCGTTAATCATGTTAATTGATGAATGAAGAAAAGCAAGATATTGCTTTAAGTTTAACAAAAGTTAGAATATCACCATAGAGTCAGACAACAAATACGAAGAATGGTCATTAACCTCACTTCTTGCATAAACACCTCTTTTGCAATGTACATATCTGTCAAAAGACAGACAAGCAGAAAGTAAATGTATTGATAAAAGTTATCACCATCAAATAATATTCACATTGTCTACTTTTTGCGCATCTTTAAAGTTAATATAAATTTCTGAGAATAAGCGTTTCCCAAAAAGCGAAGTGGATCGATACACTAACAGTATGTGACAAGTCCATATTAAGTGAGTAATGCTCCTGTGTCACTGAGTTTGCACGCAACAAGCTGAAATAAGACACTAAGGTTTATTCCCTAAGTACCTGATCAAAAAGTCGTAAATATGCTTTTTCTGAGGACAGGTCAATCAGTATATTTCTCGTGTTATCCTGTGTCGTGAAGTCGCTATTGTCAATAAGTCGCAGCTCCTCGTACGCATTGTCAACATCACGGAGGCGTCTGGACCGCTGGATCTTTATTGAGGCGCCGTTACATAGCTTGGTTAGTTCTTGTAGACGTAGGAGTCCTTAAAACCAAAAAGAAACTATGTAAATTGGTAGAAATGATAGGTTAAGAGCTCCTGATCCCATTTTCTTTGTCGATACACATCATGTGTATGTTGTTGATACTTTATTTCTTTAGCTTTAGGATGTTATGTTTAGTCATTACCTTTGTCTTTTAACTTTTCATTTTGAAATTCTGCGTAATTGTTCCTTTCATACAGGAGAGTCAACTCTTGGAACTTGAAGATGTTTAGAGTATGCAATTGTGGAGAAAAAGAAAGGATCTCCAGCATGACCACCCTGCACCACCCAGCGAAAGAAATCCACAAGAAAGTGACAATAAATAACATCAGACAGAAGTACAAATTGCAAAAGACACAAAAATATTCACTAGAATATCATACAACAATGGACACAGACGTACAACGTCAAACATGCACGACAACACAAAAAATGAAGGAGACCAATGTGCACTCGGAACCGACTTTTGACGTGAGTAATGTTTGTAAACGTTAAAGTACT